>OZ010786.1:184677912-185185412 GCA_963932465.1 Maratus speciosus
GCATTTTGAAATTCAATAAAAAAAAAAAAAAAAAAAATCATGTAATTGGAGTACGAGAGTACGATTAGGACAAAACTGCGTCTCATGACCAAAAGTTTTCTTTAAACAAAAAGTTAGTTTTGAAAATTTCCGCTTGACGCTATATCTTAAAACCTGAGAGAAATCACAAAAACCAGAAACGATACGTCACGGAGCACAGCTTCACCCTCCCCCCTTTTTTTTTTTTTGTATACAAATCTGAATCTATAACAATATTTCAAAGTGTGCTCTGTTTTAGCTTTCATATCCAAACGCTATTGCATTTCCTTTTACACACTGAAAAACATGGTACACTGTAAAAAAATAAAATATAATTGTAATTTAATAGATTACAACGACCATTTGGAATTTATTTCGTCCACCAAATTCCGTCGCATCCTCTTCAACAACAGATCGCAAAGATCAAACTTCAGACGATCAAAACCTTCATCGATAAACTCTCCAAGTCCCGTTTCGAGATGAAAAACAGTTTACAAATCGAAAGCAGTTCCACCAAATCATCCACAGATTGCGACAAATTACCTACGTTGAGCTCAATTTTTCCCGGTTAGAATCGACCGATTCTAAAACTCCGTGGCTAGTGGATTGGAGCCCCTTGAGACATGGCCTTTTACTATCAATCGATTAAACATTAGATTGTTTCTTTTTTCGCGTTCGTCTTTTATTCTGTAATCGATTTTCATGGGCTACATAATCAGTTGAAGACCTCGATTTTCATGGCCTACATAATGAGTTGAAGACCTCGATTTTTGCTTTGCAAGACGATTTTCATTCAGGTGTCGCTCTTTAGCTTTGGATTTTTCCATATCTGATAATTTGCGCCTACCCATTTTGTAACTTTTTCAATTTTTAACAATTTTATGCCTTTCGATTACCTATTCAAACACTTTTTAACGATTTTATGCCTTTCTATTACCTATTCAAATAAAAATTCTTCCAAAAGTAAAGAACATCGTTGAATTTCGTTAAAAAAAATAAAATGCGAGCATCATTTGGCCCCATCCCCGACCGAAAACAACAACCATGTTCAAATGGTTAAAAAATAAAATAAATAAATGTTTCTTAATTTAGGAAAACATAATGTAACCACAAACAAAAATATACAACAACTTTTCCCCAGTTAACAATGATTTCGAAAGGCGTTCTTTATCCATCGAACCTTGGGAAACAAATATATTTTCGAGATGTAAAGAAGCATTTATAAAAAGTCTCTTTTGCTGCCACTGATTTTTGGAAACATTTCCGAGGGTTTTTTTTTTTAAGTATATTAAACAATTTTTTCAACATGGAAGAATATAGATTTTTCGGATGCTATCTATTCCCAAGTAAACATTTTCAAATTCAACATACATGTTTGACAGACAACATGATAAATTAACAACATTAACATTAATATTATTTTGTTACTCCTGCAAGGGAAAATTCAATTACGCAGCTGGCAATGTTTAATTGAATATGGATAGCACCCTATAAACTACATCCCGGGATGGGTATACTGATTAAAACAGTATAAAAACTTTCCGGAAACGTTTCCCCAAATCAGTGGCATCAAAATACATTGCTTTTATAGATGATTGTTTAAATCTTAATAATATATTGGTTTCTGAGGTTTCTAAAGATAAAGAACACGTTTCGGAATCATGTATAACTCGGTAGAGGTTATTTTTGTTCGTGGTAATATTATATTTTTGTAGATTAAGGTACATTTGAATTCTTTTTACGGTGTAGTACATTGCAGACATAAAAAATATAAAAATAAAACCATACATTTAATCACTAAATTGTCGCCCAGGAAAACGAAAATAACCATTCAATTGGGAATTATGTCTTCTTCCAATTTACTTACATAACTGATAGTTTGTAACAGCTTATTTTGAGTCTTTCATAATTGAAGGTATAGCGCCATCTATAGGAAAATTTCAGAATTAAAGTTTTTAATATCTTCCAAAAAAAAAAAAAAAAAATCATATGAAGCACTTCCGTCTAACCTGTATAGACGGAATGGTCCTGTACATCAAATACTTTTAATGTAAAAATGTGTCAAGGAGTTTGGTCCACCGTGAAATATTAAGAAATTTTAGCAAGGGAGTATGGTTTCCAAATTTTGCTCATAAAAAAACATCTTTTAAAAAGAGACTATCACTTTTCTCTGTCTTCAATAACTTATTGTACAAATGTCTATTCATTCTCTTTCTAATAATGTGAATTTATGACAAGAGTTTTGGCAGATTCATGCTAAGTGAAAGACAGACAATCTGATCATCTATCACGAACCTTCTGATACACTCTCCTGGCACTGTCTTTTAATAAATGCGAAACAGGCTCATCTTCGCACAAAGAGAGTGAGCATGAGTGGCATATAATGATTTCATTCAGATTCCATTTCAGTTTTTTCAACATGGTTTGTTTCCTCTTTTTCTTTTAAAGGCAAATTGAAGATAGAGGGAATGTGCGTGTACGATCTTAATATTAGTAGACTTGGGGAAAGGGGGGAAGAAAAAAAAAGAAGGTAAATGAAAAAAAAAAAAAACCTGGTAGTTCAAAGTAGTAGGCCTGTAAAAAGAGAGAGAAAGAGTGAGTGTGAATGCCATTTGAAGTCCAATCGGCACCCGAACCTGACAAAATAGTCTTTCGTCTATTGAAACATAAAATACGGTTTTTGATAAACACGATGTCACAATTGACCCAGAACCTGGCTCGAAACGGAAGAAAATTAGGGTCATACTTTAATGCAATTGTGAATATTCATTTTATCTTTGACGAAGGAATATTAACAGATTCCTATTAAAATACATAGTTCTTTCCATTTAATATATATATATATATTTATTTATTTATTTATTTTCCCCTGAAAAATTAGGTACACAAAATCTAGAGTCATCACAACACAGAACTAAAAACCTAAACAATTATAAAACATACGATACTAAATAAATTAACCATTCGTAAAAATTTCTTCGTCAAACCGTAAATAACTGAAAAAGTAATAATAAAAATTATTATGCTGCTATAGGGGATAGTGGGGAGGAATGGGACACTTTTTACAAAAATAAGAAAATCAACTTTGTTTGACACAAAAACAAAAATTTCGATATATAGAATACAAAATGAAACACCTCCTGTCCTTGAACAATATGGAAACATAATTTGCAGAAACAATTTTATAAATAAAGAAATTGTAAATTTCAAAATGTGTCCGGTAGCTCCCTCCTAACAGGGAGGTATGGGATAGCTATAAAAGAATGTATGATAAGGCACAAATAGTCTAGAGTTGGCTATATATACACTCTAAAAAAGATTGTAGGTTGATAATGTCTGTGTTACAATATCAAATCTAGTACCTTCATCACTGGAAGGAAAATTCAGGATTGTCAGTGAGAGATGACATTAAAAAATCATCTGTTCAATTTATTTACATTTATCTTGAAGTAATTGAATATCTATATTATAAAGGACAAACATATCTGTGCGTAACGCATACGTCATTTTGCGAATGGCAACACTTTGGAATTTGAAATAAAATTTTGGTTTTGCAATTTTCTCTAATGCAAATTTTTAAACTTCTAAACATCGCACAGTTTAAATTTTTACACCGTCGTATAAAGAAAAAAATGTACTTTTAAATGCAATTTGTTTAAAAGCTCTATCTCAATTTATTTTTGAGGTATTAATTTTTTTATAGTTTTTAGTACCAATTTTGTAATTGTGGCAACTGAAGAACTCCATATTTCTATTAAAAGTAAAGGAAAATTAGTCATGGCTTATTTATTTTTATTGATTATATCCTTATTGATGCCATTTTCATATTACAAATAAAAGTAACTTTTTTCTAATTTTTGAACAGAAAATGACGTCAGCCATTTAAAAAAACACGCATTCTTCTTCATAAATCAAAATATTGAAGAAGATATTTCAATATTTTTACATTACGCTGATACTGAGTTTGAGACGCTAGGCTATGATTCAGTGAGTAAAAATGATGTCATATTTAAAACAAAACCATCCTTTTCTTTGATAAAACTAAATATTTATCGATACTGAATGGCCAATACTATGGCAACTAAAGGCAAATTTCTGAATGATAAGTTTTTGCGGATACTGACATTAGAAATTAAAGTTTGTGCGAATGTTCACATGAAAAGTTGTATCGGACAAACGTGACGTTAAGTTTGGAAATACATTCATTAATAATGTATTGTGCGTTAAAATACTTTTAAATTGCGAATTGAGTGGTGCGTATATAAATTTTGAGAATGTGAAAATAACGTACAGTTTAGATTTTATGGGGGGGAATTTTTTTAAGTGACAGAGGGAGATCCTTTTTACTGCTTTTTCATCCCGTAAAAACAAACATCGACAAACATCGCCTCAATCGATAACTTCAACATAATTACTGATCTTGATTACGTACTCTAATACAGTTTAATTTTTCAATAATTTAAGCCCTTGAAGTTTGTGGAAATAATATTTTAGTAATTTTAGACATTAAAACATTATTTGTTTTAAGAGTTAGACAACCAATGCATAATGAATTTTTTATTGTAATTGTTTTTGTAGGTTTATTATAAATTCGATCTAACAGTCCCATTGTAGACATTTTAATTCGTCGAATTTCGACGGGTTCCAACTCGTATTTATAATGTTATAATTAATATACTACCCTCTAAAAATATTTGCATATTAGTAATTTACATTTATCTTATTAAAAAGAAGTAATTAGAGATGTCCGCATGTCCCATTCCTCCCACTACCTTTTTTTATGTGAAATGTCTTGTATAAACAAAAATGCTGCTTTTAGGGATAGTTTAAATTATGGATAATATACACTATAATGTTCCATAAATAGGGAAACTATTACATCTACACATAAACAAGTACATTAATATACAGAACGCATAAAAAGTATATTTCAAGAACGTAAAGTAGATTTGCTTCATTATCTTTTTCTTTATACAATCGCAAGCTCATGCAGATCAGCTACTTTTTTTCAACTGAAGATTGGGGTACCATTCATCTAATGTGTGATTGATGAAATGTTTAGAATGATACATAAAGAAAAAAAACCTGCTGTCCCATTCACTCCACTGTCCCCTATACTGATTAAGATTTTAAATACTGCAGTATTATTCAAACAATCACCAAAGATATATTATATTAGTTCTTTCTGTTTCCTTAACTATTTGCTATTTTTTTTTTCTTTTGACTTTCGTGGGAAAAAAATCGATACAATCTATTGTTTAATACAATTTATCAAAGAAAATCCCTCCCCTCAAAAAAAAGGATGAACTAGTATGTCCAACAACTTACAAGTTCATTGGGAAAAAAAGGAGCTACTCTGATTTCAATACCGTCACCTGGTTGTCATTTAAAAAAAATTTCAAAACTATGTATTCTTTTTAGTCAAAAAAATTTTTTTTTTTTTTTTTAGAAGAATAATAATTAAAGAATCACAGCTATGTGAGAACTGCTTTAAAATTTTTAGTCTAAGAATAATAAATTACAGTAATTCTTGATAATACTTAGCATAAAATTTTCTTTCTGTTAATAAACATAACACACACACACACACATTGGGGGAATCGCCTTAAAACAAATATTAAATAATAAAGGGCTTCTACTATTAAAAATGAAAGCATCGTTATCTACATTAGCAAAGTATTCACATTTGAGGGCTTACGAAAGTTAAGAACTAGAAAAGATAGACGGGAGGGAGGGGGTGGGGGGGTGGGGGTGTAACAGAAGGAAAATCTACTTTACGAGTTTTAATAAAATAAATAGCACTATAGATAAAGGGCAAAATTGGGAAATTTCAATAGTGGCCAGTAGTACTAGTTTTACAAGTGGCCACTTTTATTTTAGTGTTAAACTAAAATTAAATAGCCCAAATAAATATGGTAATACAGTTGACTCCCTGAAATCCGCACAGTTTGGGGCCAGAGGTAATTTCTGGTCATTGCTCTTTTTTTTTTTTTTTTTTTTTTACATTTTTAAACAGTAATTTGAATGTAATAATGCAATCAAAATTATAATGAATGCTTGCAATATAGTAAAACATTAAAATAATTAAGTAATAAACTAAAATGATAAGAAGTAAGATAATTTTTTAAATGATTAAATTATTAAAAGTAAAGGTCAAGTAAATAATTAATATGCATAATAAAGATGAAATTCATTTTCCTTGAATTATTCAATGAAACTTTCCTCTTAAAGGTACCCTATTAATTCACATCAAAATCATAAACTAAGAAAGTTTTATTTCAGGTTTAGCCAGTCTTAATGACCAAAAGAGCTTCATTAATATATAAATATATTTGGTAAAAAGATTGGGATTACCATGATATCAGCAGTATCTTGATTTTTTTTTTTTTTCAGAAATAAATTTATACTTTCTTCATAAAAAAGCACAAGTTCAAGTTTAGTCATATTATCGAAAATTACACAATAAAATACATACGGAATGAGATAAAACTAATAATTATGTAATTATACCCCCACATCTGAACTGAAAATTTCATTGCTTACATCTGAGGTGATGTGCGGATTTTAGGCGTTTGCAGATTTGAGGGAGTCTACTGCATAAAAATATTTTAAACAGAAAAAAGTAGAATCCTTAGTGGAATGCAAAAAAATTTTATTCTCTCCTTGTAGGAAAATGGCCATAATGTGGCCGCTGACAAATAATTTTTCAATAGCCACTTTTAGGTAGATTTCGTATGAAATACTACCTACTACATTCTCCCCTATGTCGGAATTTCTAAAAAATTTTTGCAGATCTACACTGATCATGACCCCTAGAATACAAAACCACCCTCAGTAAAAAACTTATTTATATATATACCACTTTCTTCTGGACACGATAACTACCATAATTCTGCACAAATCTCTTCCAAACTGATACATAAAATCAAGGGGCATAAAATCTCGGTCAACTTCGTTAATGGGCAAAATCGGACCAAGTGGACGGAAATAGGGAGGGGTTTTGTGAAAACCGAAAAAATCCCATAACTTCTTAATTTTTGTACATATCAAATCAGTTAAACGTTTTTACTACTTCTAAAAATTGCGCTAAAAATTTATGTATCACAGATTTTTCATAAAATTAAAAATGGGCTCAAGGGACGGAAAAAATAGGGTTTTCGGGAGAAAAAAATTCATAACTTCGCCAATTCTTAAGATATCAAATCAAATTAAATTCATTATAAATCTTCTTAATATTTATTATCTACAACTTTCACATTGACAAGTTTTTGATAGGATCAATTCGTAACGCAAAAGAAAAATTAAAAACGAAAACAAAAAGAGGGAGTTGAGGAAGAAAAACCCACTTCGCCAATTCACAAGATATAAAATCCACATGAATTTATTATATATCTTCTTAATATTATCTACAACATTTATAAGTTTTTGATAAGACCAATTGTTATAGCAAAAACAAATTAAAAATACATAGCGGTTGAAGAAAAAATAAATTATGGTATTAAAGGTGTATTCAAATCCAAACTGCTTATTTTCCGACTTATTTTTAAGTTCATTTTTACTCTCAAAAGCACCCAATTGGTAGATACTCTTATTCAGAATACATAATGTACCGTAATGATCGATTTTTTGATAGAGGCAGGATATATTTCAAAAAAATGATGTCAAAGTGGGCATTTTTAACTGAATTTCCCGAAGCGATTGTGTTGGAAACGAAAAATATTGTCCTACTGAGAAAATAATTGTTTATAAACCAAGTTCTAATTAATTGAACAAAAATAAAAACACAGGTCGCTTATAAATCTCTTCAAAAATCACGCCAGCAACTTTCATATTTTTTCTATTAAAAATGAATCTGAAAATGTGCCAGAAAATTTCGAGTTGTCGAGCACGTTAAAGTATTTTATTGAATACCACCTTAACATGATTTTGATAAAACCAGCACATATTTAAAAATGAAGTAAGAACTCGTGAAAAGCGGCCAAATAAAATTGTTAAAGTGGGTTTATCTCTAATCATGATTTAGTTTTTGTTGGTGAAATTAATATACTTAATTTCGAAATCTACCTCCGCCTGTAGGCCGGCCGGCAGGGATTTTTTCTCATTTAGTGGCCCTGTGGCCGGTGGCTAGTGCTACTTTTGTCCTTTAACCCTTTGAGGGGCAAGCGATAATGCCTCTGTAATAATGAATTCTCACTGGAATAAGCGAAAAATTTTATTTTTAAATAAGGAAAAGCAAATTCTCAACATTTCCCTCGCAAAAGTTAAACTATAAAATTAGGTTTCTGGTGCGAATCTTGTTTAAATTAGGTGGGATATAATATATCCCACCGCCCCTCAAAGGGGTTAACTATATAGATAAAATGAACTTTTTTCAACCCCAAAAAGATGCATGCAAATTTAAAGTTGTGTGAACATGCACATGAAAAATAAATAGTTTATAAAATTTTTCTTGGAGGACTTTAAATTGGAAAAGCTATTCAGCACAAAAATAATTTGTTTTTCCTCGTAGTCGAATTGTAGAAAAATTAATATTGTTATTCCTCATAGATATACCAAATGCCAATATTATCGTTCAATGGTTTGAAATTTTCACATAATCTTCGTCATACTATTCGTGCCGCCATACCTCACAATATCCGCAGACAAAACTTGATCTATCCTTTTGTCACGATCACGACAGTTCACATTAAGCTATTTTAGTACAAAACGCTTTTCTAAAAAATAATGTATGCTAAAAATATCGCAAGTATCGAATATCGTGCCGAACTTCAAATTTTAAAATAAGCTATTTTGCTGTTAAGGGAACGCCACACTAATTTAACTATTGCAGTTGCAGCTGACGACAGAAAAATTTAGATTCTTTAAAAATCAAATTCGATAAAACTTTTTTTTTTTTTAAACTGGTATTGTGGAAGTTAATGTTATAGGAATATTAAACATGAACAATATTAAAAAAAAAAAAACATGCGTACCTTGGGACAAGATAACAGACAGGAAAAACATTACCTGAAAAATAAATAAAAATACACATTAACCTACAAAAGTTCAAAAAATACATCCATTGAATAATATGAAGTTTCAGAATTAAAATTATTATTTAAGGGGGGGGGGATATGCATTTTTAGAAAAGGTAAACAGATTCCCCCCTCCCTCACCCAACCTCTCTTTTCCATTTTTAGGTGCGTTCGTAATTACAGTCGGACCTCTATTTAACGAACCTCTATTTTGCGAACTTTTCCTTAGAACCAAGAACATTTTACGAATTTCTTCGTAAAATAACCTCCAAATAGCGAAGTGCATTCTCTATTTAACGAATTTTTTCTTGTGATCTAATTTTTTTTTCTCCCCATTTCTCAAAATATTTCTGGACATTTCAAACTTATTCTTTCCTTAAACACATTTTATGATGTTCAATGGTCTTCAACTGGTTTTACCAGGCGCTTTCTTTGTCAACAGTGAGAATTCGGTAAGTACGGAAGACGAAGACGATAATCCCTTAGAGTAACTTAAACAAAATGTGGATAAAGATGAGAAAAAAAGAAGAAATTAACCATGATGTGTTTATTGATGATTGTATTTCACTTAATTCTGAAATTGAGACCCCGGAAACACTATCCGAATTGGATATTTTCGACAGTGTGAAAAATAAAAACGACACAGTAATGAATTGCGATGAAGACGAATATGATGATGATGGAAATGATCATGATGCAGTAATTAACGAAACTTCGTATGATGAAATGCTAAAATCTTTTGAAACAATCCGACGAGGATTATAGTTAGAAGAAAATACGCATGAAGGGGTTTTTGGTGCATTGCAAAGATGCGAGACATATTATGAGAGAAAGCACTTTTTAAAAGAAAAAACTCAGGCAAAATTAACAGAGTTTTTCAGAAATTAAGTTTAAGGACGCATATGTTAATGTATGGTTAAAATTATTTGTTATAATAATAACAAATACGATAATGTCATTAAAATTCGTACTTTAAACAGAAAATACAGTGTATTCCCGGACAATGTTTTGTTTTCCTTGCTGATTTCAAGGATTTAAACACATAGAAAAAATAAATTGATGATGGATATTGGTGTGTAAAATAAATAAAACAAATCGATATAATTTATAAAAAAATGTGATTAATTACTTTTAGTAAAAATATTTAGTGTTTATGTATTTAAAATCTGTTTTATGTAGTTTAAAGTATTTTAAAAGGTGAATCTCTATTTAACGAATTTTCCATATAACAAACTTTTTTCCGGGATTTAGCGACTTCGTTAAATAGAGGTTCGACTGTATATAAATACGTATTTACGTAGCACCTATAGTCGTCGTTCGGTCCGTCCGTCCGCATATAACAGAGCAAAAACTATCCAACCGAATGGCCTGAAATTTTAAATATACAATTGTTGCAAAATTTCGTCGAGTCATTTCAAATTTTATGAAAATTGAATGTAGAGTTTAATTACAGGGACAGTTAAAAAATTTTCCGTTACATTACGGCCAATGGGGAAAAATTATTTCAAGTGCATTTTGATGATGTTACACAGCCTTTCTAACAGAATGAAATTGATATGCACTTGTGAAGTGCACTAAAATATACATTCAGTACAATACGTGGTGCAAAAAAATATTTATAAATCTAGTTACAGTACGAACGCACCTCATTTGCCGCGTTTGACGTGCAATTTCCATCTTGTTTAATTCACAGACATTTTTATCTCAAGTCACTTGAAAACAAAGGAATAACTAAACATATAGGGAAGGTGTACTTTAATATGGGTCTTGTCATTGAAGACTCCGGTCACATCATTTGATTGTGAGCGAAATTAGTACAACATACTCTATAATATTTTATAGGACCAGTAGATCCGTGAAAGGCTTTAAGCACTGTAATCTTTGAGTTTATTTTCTGATGCATTTTTCATTAATTTATAAATTATTAAGTGCATTTTTTTTTTATTCAAACTACTTATTTTAACGAAATAGGAGTGTATTAGGTCAAAAGCCTATTCAAAAACCTTTCGTGTAATATCCCATTCATCGTCGTGCGTTTTCATGTGCATAGGAAAAGGGATGTTGACATTAGAAATAAGATGTAGGACAGTGGTTCCCAACGTGGGGCGTGCGCTCCACCGGGGGGCAATTTGACTTTTTAGGGGGGCAATTCCGAATTTGTTACTCACTCATTCATTCAGTATCCGTTTCTTTTTTCATTTTGTTTTGGAAAAGTAATGTTGTAGACTAATAATAAACGGAATACAAGAAAATTTTTAAAAATCAGCTTTTTTATTGAATTTTAAAAATGTTCCCAATCAAAAGTTTAAAACAGAATCAAACCAGAATGATTATATGAATAATTATTTAAAGTATTTTGACGTCTTTGATACAATTAAAAATTCTTATAATATTTCTGGTTATTGTTGTATTTTAGGATTATTTTTAGTGCTTTCGATTATTTATTGATTGGGCTTTCTGTTTCTGTTCACTCTGCTGTATGTCACATGAAGAATATTTTATACATGAAGCTACTTAAAACTATATATAAATCTGACTGTCTTGAACATATTTAATCTAAAAAATATACGAAATATCTAAACGAAGTACTATCATATAAAATTTATAAATCTTGAGTAACATTAGAAAAAGAAATGATAGATAGTAAACATCTATGGCTCTAGTGCAGGGCTTCTGCACAGTAAATAAATTTACATGATGGCATCGATGATTTACATCGAAGACAGTTAACTATATTGGGAAAGTGAAAAGTGTGTTGTGATGGGGAATAACGTCTACTTAAAGCTAATAAAGATGAGAATCTTGTATTATCCATAAAAAGAAAATTTAGGGTCTAAAGCTTTTCTACGATCTCTTAATAAATTACAAAAATGAATTATAAAATCTGTGAATGTTAATTGACAATTTTAGTTCTAAAAGTAAGTCTCACATTTTGTGAAGATAAAAATGCAGACCGTATAACACTTTTCTTTAACATTGAGGTAAGTTTGAAAAGAACAACAAAACTTTTTTTGTCACCAAAGCGAAGATGCAGCATTGCATTTAGAATTATGTTAAAAACGCATTTGTGTCAGAAAATTCTCTTTTTTGAAAAGTTAAAAAACGTAAAATGAATAATTATTGTTAAGACTTATATTTTCACCGTGTGAATGGAGTTCATTTTTTAAAGAAAAAAGTCTTAATTTACCGAGTGAGGGAAGGGGGGCATAGTGATTTTACGGATGCTTTGGTGGGGCGTGGCCGATAAAAGGTTGGGAAACACTGATGTAGGATGATACTTAAGGGAAGTCTTCACTCGCTTGAAAATACCCGCTCCGTAATGTTAAACCAATGGGGAAATTGTTTCCGAATTTCTCGTTTAAATTTAAATATTTTTAGACTATTTTTATTTATTTTTTTTATTTATTATTATTTTTTTTTCTTGCATAGGATAGTTAAGGTTGATCTTTAATGTGACTCTTATTTTTTCGATTTTGGTTGCAGATTTTTTTTTTTTTAACGTACTTTCAGTTTCGAAACCGATTTCGAAACAAAGTACTTTGAGCTCAGCTACCCTATGCCAAAAGAAAAAATAAATAAATAAATAAATTTAAACGAGAAATTCGAAAACAACATCCTCATTGGTTTAACATTACGGATCGGGTGTTTTCAAGTGAGTGAAGACTGGGACTTAAGGGACCTCGAGACTCTTATAATTGAAAAGAGACCATTTTCGACATTTAATATCGTAAAATGTATATGATTTTAAAATACAATTTTAATTGGGATGAAAAATATATAAGTATGTTCTTTCATTTCATGTATTTAAAAAATTGCAAGATACAGAATTAGTATTTATAGGGAGTTCCAAACTGTCAGACATTTGTCGAGTAGAAAATTGGCATAACAGCTCACGCGCAGGATTACAAAATACACTGGTTATCAAAAATTAAGGAAAAGTCACAAAAGCCAATTTTTAAATACGGGAATACTCAAAAGGAAGTAATACAATTCGAATAATTACTAATCCTGCAGAACAGCTAGTCCATGTAGCATCTCATTCAAGTCACACATGGTCACAAGAGTCACAGTCACTACGGCGAAACAAAAAATAGGAAATTCCATACGTCTCTTTTATGAGTCTCAAATGACTACTATATGTGACTCCACTGACAGGTCACTGTGACTGCTGCTTTGTGGCGAGTCACCAGGTGACTTTACAATGTCATTTCATTGAGACTCTCGTGTGACTCATCTGGAGACTCAATTTCAAAGTCATTGTGAACGTTGCATTATGATAAATCACCAAATAATGTCAAATTAAAGTCACATGGTGACTTTTCACCACTTTTCACAGTGGTGACTTTACAGTAGGGTTTCTGTTACCATTTGACAAAGTCATGTGACAGAAAGTCACCATGTGACTTTAATGTGACATTATTTGGTGATTTATCATAATGCAACGTGCACAATGACTTTGAAATTGAATCTCCAGATGAGAGTCACACGAGAGTCTCAATGAAACGACATTGCAAAGTCACCTGGTGACTCGTCACAAAGCAACAGTCACAGTGACCTGTCGTGGAGTCACATATAGTAGTCATTTGAGACTCATAAAAGAGACGTATGGAATTTCCTATTTTTTGTTTCGCCGTAGTGACTGTTACTCTTGTGACCATGTGTGACCTGAATGAGATGTTATATGGACTAGCTGTTCTGCAGAGATAGTAATGATTCAAATTATATTACTTCCATTTGAGAATTCTCGTACTTAAAAATTAGCATTTTGTGACTTTTCCTTAATTTTTGATAACCGGTGTAAATTTTGCAACTAGACTGAAATATTTTGCGCCTAATTAAACATAAGATTGCAATAATTACCCTGAACCTAAATAAATTTGTATTTAAAGCATTTTATATTTTTAATGCAAATTTGTATTTAGCTAATACAAAATTTTGAAAATTTCAACAATATAATCACTTAAAAAAATATTTTTTTTGAACAATAAAAATGAAATTTTAGGTTCAGTTTATACAGACTAACAAGAAACATATGTTTTGAAAATTTCATGAAAAAATATTCAAAAGTTTTTTGAAATATCCTGCGCGTTATGCCCAAAAAATGACTTCAAAGTTTCTGAAATGCCGCTTCAGCTATTCAGCGAGTATAATTCTAAAAGCCATAACTTCTGTTTTAATGGGAATTTCAGGGAAATAATTATATCAAAATGTTCAGAAGAGATCGGAGTTTAACATCTAAAAAATATATAAATTTCGAAAACTTTGTAGCTTTAAGAGTCCTGATACCCATTAACCTAAAAGTATAACGAAAATTCAATATGCAATGCCCGATGTGTGCCTATCCAATGCCTATACAATATCCTATCCAATGATACCTCATTCATCGTTGTACGCTGCATATTAGTTGAGAGAAAGGAGTGTTGACAATAGAAATAATATATATGTAGTGTTGATTAGAGTTGTTCAGTTTTATGCACATACGCTGAGGCCCAAATAAAACTTTTCGGAATCTAACTATATTGTCAACTTTTTTTTTTTTTCTTTTTAATGCTCTGAAATGGAACGATTTTCAGTCCAAAACCCTATTATTTTAGTCAATTTTTTTTTTTTTTAATCACAATAAAATGTTGAAAACTGGTGTGATACACAAATAAAGATTAAAAAAAAAAGCCTTAGTCCAATAAAATTAAGAAATGAGCAAGGCTTTTCGAAAGAAATTTGTCTTTCTTCATCAGGCACAAAGAAGAAGTGCTACCACTTTGAAAGCAGGGGCAAGACTGAAAGGTAATGGAACAGAAAGGATCATGTTAAAGGAAACCGAATTAGCCAATAAGAAGATGTCATAACAGAATGAGAAATATGAAGCAAACTGAATAAAAAAAAAGAGAGAAAAAGAAAAAGAATTTATAAAAAATATATAATGCCTATAATCAACAAAGGAGAATGCAAAAATAATAATAATAATAATAAATAAATCAGGATTGGGTTTTTGACGTCAAAAACTGGTTTTTGACATGACAGTGGTAAAAACCGTGTTTTTACCGGTTTATTCCGTCAAAAACGTATCATTTGCGATTTACCTCCCATTTATAGTGTAAGTGTAGCATACAATACATTTCTAGATTAATTTTTTCTTGTTGTTCTTGTTATTTTATTATTATTCACAATTACTTTATTAAATTTATTTAAAAGAACATTATTTGTCATAATATCCACTAATATAGATTCTACTAGCTGCAATGAACATTAATATTATATGATAATAAAAGGTTATTATAATTATTAAATAACATCCTACATACATTTTTAATAAAATACATTAAAATTATTTTAGCGATGCAAAAATGCTGTTATATGGTATGACAATAAATGCCAAGCATGGACTGTGGCCATTGAATAAATTTGAATATTCTTAGATATAATATTTTCAAATGCATATCTTATGTATTTCATAAATGCAATTATGGAGATTTTTATTTTCACTTCAATAAGCAGAATCTTAAAATTTTAAATTAATATTTTTTTAATACAAACCTGTAGGACCTGATTTCAGGTGAAAGCTCTTAGACTTAAAATTTAACACATAACAAAACAATATGCAAGAAAAATCAGAATATAATGTCCTGTTCTTGTATACATTTTACTTAAAATCATTTAGGCATTATTTAAGGTGAATTGAAAGAAATAACACATTGCATATTTTTATTACATACATATGACTGTATGAGTAACATTCTTTTACTGTTAAAAATATTCTTAAATTATTATTAAATTTAGAGAGATTCTCAAATGTTTTATTTATTTTTTAATGCAGTTAACTTTTTAATTAATGGATCTACATTTCGACTTTAAAGTAATATTTAATTTTTTATTTATTTTAAGGAAATAAATTACTTAACAAAATAACAAATAATAAATTACTTAACAAAAATATATAGTTAAAAATTGAGTTTTCACATGGTTTAAAGTTTAATATGGATTTGCCATTTTAATCTCTACAAGATTTAACTTTGAAGAACAAGGTCTTAATCCTTTCTCCCAAAAGATGTAATTCTCAACTATTAAAATATATTTTATTTCATTTATTTATATAAATCAAGTTTTGTTATATAGAAATAAAAATAATCAATGAACAATTTTGATTTAACATTTTAAGAAATCTTACTTCGGAGGAAATTTCTGAGAAAGCGATTTAGTTTTAAAGAGTAATAAATTCTGCCGAAATTATACACATTTTTTAATCTTACACTTATGAATTATAGAATTTCTTTAAAAAATCTAATTTTTACAGAATATGCCGAATAGCTTAAGATTATTATAGAGATCTGCTAACAGAGATGTATATGTATTATTCTAATGCAATTCTTTTTTGTTTTTCTCGAATAGATAAATATACTTCAGAGTCTTTTTGATATTGAATACTTCATGTAAAACAACTTAATACTAAAGACAGAATGAAAAAAGATAATGTAAAAACAAATTAATACTAAAAAATGGGTTTTGACAGTTTGCGACCTTTTTGACAAAGAGGTTTTTGACATGACGGTAAAAACCATGGTAAAATCCGGTAAAAACCGCCATGCGTCAAAAACTTGCCAACCCTGAAATAAATAAATATAATATAAATAAAAATTAAATAATAAATAATTAAATAAAATTAAATATAACAATAAAAATAAATTGAAAAAGGGGGATTAAAATTAATTAGTATATACAAATATTAAAATAATAATAATAAAGAACTGATTTGACATTCTTTCAACTTGAATTTAATCAAGGCAGTAACAAAATTTATCGGAGAGTTCTTTCCTGTTCAGAAGGAAAATTGAAACCGTATTTGTTTTAGGGTTACATAAATTGAAACGCATACGTTTTACGAATGTCAAAAAATTGCCTCGAAATGCGAAAAACTCAAAAATCATAGAACACAAAATGTAGTATATCGGATCGAAAGATTGAAACTTCATTCTTTTTACGAATGTAGCAAATAAATAAATAAAAAAATAAAAATTCACCGTGGAACACGAATGAACTCTAAGAATTGCATAAAAGATTCTCGAAAAAAAAAAAAAAATCGCTGAACAAATTCCGAATAAACTTAATAAAAAGAAGACAAAACTTACTATATTGAACTATAAGATTGAAACCGGATTCCTTTTAATAATAGTGGAAAAATCGCCGAATTACGAATAAATCCTAAAAATCACATAAGAAATTAAACAATCAAATTTAAACAAATTATTATTATTTTTAAATAATGAAATACAAAAACTGGCTTCGAGATTCGACGTACATGACTTCAGAGATACAGATAGCTTCCTACAGGGCTTCATTTCTAACAAAAAAAAAAGTACCGGAGCCCTAATATTCTGCATCACTAACAATCGTAGCGTATTCCCTTCACCCCCCCCCCCCCCCTCGCCGTCATTCCAATCTGCATATTTATATTTCATACATTATTTGCAAAATTTAAAGCATTTTTTATTCTTCAGCAAAATAAAAATATTTAAATATATCTATCTGCATATACTTAGCTGTCAACTATTCCTCTTTTTAGAAATGTTTGCCTAATTTCAATGTTAATTAATTGCAGAATTCTGCAATTAAATATGGTAAGGATTATGATTCGGAAATAGTGTTAACACAAAAAAAAGTAGTTCGGAACTATGCATTTTTATGAAAAAAAAATGAATGAAATTTACAGAAATTAATATTTACATGCTGAAGAATGAAACAACGTTTTCATTCTTCGTAATGTGCAACTTCGTAAATGTGCAGAGCAAAGCCTTAGCATGAGCAGCGTTCATGATACAAAATAAATAGAAAAAAATCACTGACGTGATTTTTTATACTCGTACACAATAGAAGACTACGTCGAAGCCATCTAGGCCAGACAGAAATTTGCAAATATCACTACAATAGAAAAACACGATTTCTCTTTTCCCTTCATTCTGATCAAAATAGCATTACAATGATTTGAAATAGAATAGAATATGTAATTTTTAAGGAGGAAAAGTTTTTTTTTCCCCCCCCCCTATACATGAAAAAATAAAATTTTGAATGTAAGACAGATTGAGATCGAGCCAGCCCAATCCCATAAACTGATATAAAAATTGAGTGCGTTTCATCTCCATCTCCTACGTGTGCGACATATTACGTCACATATAAGTGTTTTGATAAAAAAGAATGCCAAAGCTTGGAGATGGGAACGAAAGGAAAGGAAAGGGTAATATAGGATTCGGTATTTCCGAAGAGCTATTGCACTGGGCTGAGCCCTATATTTATGAGCTCCGGTGAATTCCGACCAATACTTAAATATATACTAAAAACAAAGAAGTACCGGAGCTGAGTTCCGGTGGGCTTCAGCGCAAATTAAGCCCTGCCTTCCTACCAGAAATCTTATAGCTCTGAACGCAGCGGTCTCTTTGCAAAACAGAACACAAGAATCTATCTTTATTTTATTATACACTGGTGTCCAAAATTAAGGACCAATCACTAAATTCTAATTTTTAAGTACGCGAATACTCAAAAGGAAATGATATAATTCGAATAATTACTATTTCTATAGCACAGCAAGTCCATATAACATCTTATTCCTGTCACACATGGTCACAAGTGTCACAGTCACTACGGTCAAGCAAAAAAATAGGAAATTCCATACATCTCATTATGAGTCTGAAATGATCACTATATGTGACGAGTCCTCATGTGACTTTACAATGCAGTTACATAGTGACTCATGTGACTGTCATCTGTAGACTCAATTTCAAAGTCATCGTGAACGCTGCATTGTGATAAGTTACCAAATAATGTCACATTAAAGTCACATGATGACTTTCGGGTGACAGAGAGACTACTGTGAAGCTACCATTGTGCTCTTTTGTGAAAAGTCGACATGTGACTATAATGTGATATTATTTGGTGACTTATCATAATGCAGCGTGCATATTCACAATACCTACTCGGTTCAGATCCGACACTGGTATTTCTCACTATAGTTTTCCGGTATGAAATGTTGAATATTTTAAATCACTTAAGTTTTGTTATTATCTTCCTGTATTAACCCCTTAATTCTCGCTCCCGTCATATTCTCGGGCTGTGTCTTTTACTCAAATTGTTTGATTCCCACCAGTTTTATAAAATGGTGAAATTGGCTATATTTTAGTATCGTTTTTCCTGTCATTAAATAAGGTGAATATTTCTTTTTCATAAAAGTGGTGCCAATAAGCAATTTGAATTTTTCAACCGTAATTTAATTCGAGAGTTAAGGGGTTAATAAAAGTATCCTAATCCTAATAATATTATAAATGTGGAAGTGTGAATATGTTTGGTTGAAGTCAAAATCAAAAACGTTAATTATGTTTTCGTCTATTCATTATCCGTTATATTGATTTTTTTCAGTGTTTAAAATTTCCCTTAACTTAATAAAATTTAAATATTTTATTTGCTTGTAATACATAAAATAAAAGTTATAAAAATAATACCTACTTTCAATCAAATGTAGGAAAAGAATATTATCTTGGATTTGTAATATTCTGGCATTTCAAAGAAAAAAATATGAAATTTGATTTGACATTAAAGTAATAATAGGTACAGCAATGTTAACCTTATTAAAAAATGCACCTGATGCAAAAATGCACCAGTGATTGTGTTTCTGGATTTTTATGACCACTGTTTCATTCCAATAGTAATATTCTCCTTATAAATTACGAGATTAAAGAATACGACAATTACTATTTGGAAATAGCGATTAAAAAAAAAATCAAAAACAATTTCCCAGAAAACCAGTATTAGTTATGTTGGCTATATTGCGCTAATATTTGCATTCATCGCTAACAGTGTTCCCAATTTAACGCAATTCTGAATTCGAAATCGCTACCACTCATTTTAAACAGTATTTTCTCTTTATTTTATCGGCGAAAGTCTATCATTAACCCTCTCGCTGCACAACCCGAGATATCCTCGGGCATGTATTTTTCCGTCTTATTAATACTATTTGGTTATTCCACCCAGTTATTTTTTAGCGAAAACTTTGATTTAATCAGGACATTTTTCTCTATTACGATAGTAAAAAATTTCTGCCTTAAAGAACCGGTGATAAAAGATTAAAAATTCTGTAAAAGACGCTCATCGCGAAGAATTACGCAGCGAGACGGTTAAAAAAAGCGAAAAGTAATATTAAAATTTCTGATATATATTTTCAATACAAAAATCTGTTTAATTTTAAGCACTCAACCCTATCACTGATACTTGAACTATAATAGCAATATTGGTAAAATATTGGATTTACATTGGAAATATTTGTAATAAAATGTCAATACGTTAAATTGTAACTCTCTCCAGAAATGCCAATATTGCGAAAATATTTACTTTATGTTGGAAATATGAATAGTGAAATTCCAAAACATTTCTTGCAATTTACAATTTGCACATATTTGCGTAATATTGAAAAAAATATGTTTTGCAATTTTGCTATTAATATTTCCATTATAAAGTAAATATTTGTGCAGTTTTCTTGTAACTTTTATTTTATGTATTACAAACAAATAAAATGAACAAATTTTATTAAATTAAGTGAAAATTTTAGACATTGGAATAATGAATATAATGCATATTGAACACAAAGGCATTTAATTATCCATTTTGATGCTGACTTCAACTAAAGATTTGTATGCATACGTTCACGTTTATAATATTTGAAGAACTAGGATACTATCATTCTTATATTGAGGTAATAACAATACTGTTTCAAAATATTCAAAATTTTATACCAGAAAAATATACTGAGAAATACCAGTGTTGAATCTGGACAGAGTAGGTATTGTGAACATGCATGCAGCGTTCATGATTACTTTAAAATTGAGCCTAAAAATGACAACATGAGAGTCACAATGTAATTATATTGTAAAGTCACCTGGTGACTCGTCACAAAGCAGCGGTCACATTGACGTCACATACAGTGATCATTTGAGACTCATAATGAGACGTGTGGAATTTCCTATTTTTTGTTTCACCGTAGTCACTGTGACACATGTGACCACGTGCGACATGAATAAGATGCTATATGGACTATCTGTGCTGAAGGGATAGTAATTATTTGAATTATATTATTCCCTTTTCAGTATTCGCTTAGTTAAAAATTAGCCTTTTCTGACTTGTCCTTAATTTTGGACACCAGTGTAGAATAATAGAAGATTTTAACTACTGAAAAATGGATAGTGATCACGTGATTTTGATTGTTCTGGCATTGAAATTAACGAAGAGACGTAGTGCATATTTTAAAGAAAGTAAGCATTTATTATAGGTCAAAATTAACATTTTTACCCAATGCCTACTGGCCAGTGATTTTTTTCACTGGCCAGTTTTTTTTTCTTTTTTTAGCCACTGGCCAATAACAAAGTTACGAACACTTCATACAAAATTGTGTTTTTTTTCTAACTATCAACATTGTAATTTACTAATTTCTTTTACTTACCATTCCATAGGCTTACACTACACTAAAAAAAACTGGCATTACATCTAACAGAAAAAATATAACGAAGAAATATTACTGCAGTCAAAATAAAAGTCAAACACAGATTTTAAGATATTCAGACATACTTAATGCAATGTATAAAAGAGACAAGAAAATTAAAATAGAAAAAAGATTTTTTTTTATAAAATATTGAATATTTTATTTTTACTATTAATTGCAATGAAATTAAGTATAATGGAAAAAAGATTTTTTTTATAAAATATTGAATATTTTATTTTTACTATTAATTGCAATGAAATTAAGTATTACAAAAAGTGCTGTTTTTGACACTAATGTTAATTCACATTAGGTCTTCGTGACCTAACAGTCTTTCCACCAAAGTTTTATTGCTGAAGCAGGATCATATTCATTTAATTGAATTTTAGATAGTTTAACACTTAGGCGATAATGCAGCGTGTCCTTAATTAGAGGTAAACTTCTGTCCTTTAAGAGTGTTTTTGCTCCACTTCAGCATTGCTTGAAGCAATTGTTATCAAAATTTCAACAACGTTTGTTAGAATTTTGTTTTCTTTGAATTTATCAGTTTTTAGTTTCTCGAACAAATCAAATAACGACATGGGCGGCCAAAATTGCAATCAACCCCCCCCCCCCCCCCTTCCCCCTTCAGAAGCGAGTTCATGACAATTTAAACCAATAAGAATTAGTTATCTTTATCTACTTTCCAAGAATTATTCTGAGTTCAGTTGAAAAATTCTGAAATTCACAGCAAAATTTTCTGAAAGGTTACAGCAGAGAAGGAAAGGGAGAATACCCTCCCGGCATTAACTATGCATTTTTTCTACGGTCCTTTGACGAAATTCGCGTTTTTTGCGCGATCTTTTGACACAATGTGTTTTTTCGCCATTTCTTGACAAAATTTGCGTTTTACGGCGATCCTTTGAAGAATGGTGGGTTTTTTTCCCGCGAATCTTTGACGAAATTCGCGTTGTTTCGCGATCTTTTGACGAAATCTGCGTTTTTAATCGCGATCTTTCGACGAAATTTGTGAGGTTTTTTTGCCATTTTTTGCAGAAATTTGTTTTTTTCTTACGAAATTTGCGTTTTTCCCGCGGTTGTTTGATGAAATTTGAGCTTTTTAGGTGATCCTTGGACGAAAATCACGTTCTCTCGCGATGTTTGGACGGAATTCACGTTCTTTCACGGTCCTTGGACGAAATTCGCGTTTTTGTCGCGATTCTTTGACAAAATTTGCGTTTTTTCGCGCTCTTGAGGAAATCCGAGTTTTCTTCCGCGATCTTTTGACGAAATTTCTGTTTTTTCTTCGCCATTCTTTGCAGAAAAATTTGGAGGTTTTTCGCGAGTTCTAACGAAATTACGTTTTTCGGCGACCTTTTGACGAAATTTGCGTTTTCCCTGCGATTCTTTGACGAAATTAGAGCTTTTTTACGTGATCCTTCGACGAAATTCGCGTATTTTTGCAATCCTTGGACGAAATTCACATTTTTCCGCGATTCTTTCACAAAACTGGTATTTTTTTTTTTTTTTCTGCGAACTGTTGATAAAATTGATTTTTTTCGGCGACTATGTCAAAATTAGCGAAATTTTTTATGTCTGAGCTTTCGGACAGATGACCGATTTTTAATTTTCGGTACGGAATACCTTAAGTTTTCGAAAAATTCGGAAGAATCACCCCTGTTGCTTTCTTTTCGTACATTTCTGAGAATCGCCGATCTGGATTCCATAAATTCCGAACGAATTTCACCCTCTTTTTCCCTGGCATCGATAAATCTTTCAACCATGGCGCTTGGCGAGTGGTGCCCATTAAGTTTAGCGAGTGACGACAATAAAGTTAATCGCCACGTTTTAAGTGTTACTCGACGATTGGAGAGCGCTAATTGTACTATAGCATTTATGTATTATATATATTTTTTTTAGTTGAGAAAGTAATACACTTTTTTAAAAGAATTTATATTATCCGATTGAATTTCATAACATAAAAATAAGAGTGTTACTGTTAATCGTTTGTTGCAGACACAAAGGTAAATAACCCGTTCGAAATATGTTCTCTTGTCCATGAATCTATGATAGATATAAGATATTTCATTAATGAATAATAATGTAGTATATACTAGTATTAGTAAAGTACGGATAGCACTGTTTATACATTTTATCATCTTTTCATTTTGAACATATGTTCGCAATTTTTGTAATGATGAAATGTACCATTTATATGACCGAAGAAATTCATAATTTCAGGTTTTACTATGCGTTTTATCCTCGTTGTTTATAAATCGCATATTTGTAAAAAGATCTTATTGAAAAATTGATTTATAGATCTAATTTTTTTTTCTTTTTTTAATGCGATCTCGTGAGTTTCATCCTGCAAATAGATATATTTTGAAAATATTTAATTTCCTACGTAAATATATAGATTTTTTTATGCTTTTTATCTTATAAGTGTAGTATACTACTATTTCGAAATACATTCGAGCCACTATATAACGAAATTCATGTGTCGAGCTAAAAAAAAAAAATTCTTTGTATAGAGAATGACAGAAAAATTCTAATTTAATGTGTAAATAATAATAATAATAAAAATGCATGTTTTTGAGGTGTTTAATGAAGATTTTAAAATATGTAATTCTAAATATTAACTTGATATTGTATATTTAATTATTTAATCAGTTTCAAAACGGAAAATAAACATTTATTTGAAAGCACAGTGAAACATCCCACAAGGAAATCATTTATTTTTAGAAGAAAAACGTTTGTTTTAGTAGAAGAATTCTTGAACTTTTGGAAATTTTCACATTCTAAAGGAATGCAGAATTGAATCGGGAACATTTTCCTTAATAGGGATATCGGGGGCTTCTTACTTTGTTTGGAAAGATTTTCATTTAAAAATACAATTTCATACAAAATCTGTTTAAAGATATCTATACTAATATTATAAAGAAGTAAAAATTGTGTGTTTGTTAGAGGTAATCTCTGAAGCTACCGAACCGATTTCAAAAGTAATGGTATCAAAATGATGGTGTTAGTCCAACTTAGAACATAGGCTATATTGTATGTCGGTTCCACTACCCCAAAGAGGCTGCAGGAGCAAAAAACGTTCTAAAAATGCTATTTTTGTATGGAAGGGCCTAGAATCATGAAATTTGAAATGGTAGTTACTTATAAGATTTGTTGTTGAATTGTACATTTTCTAAACAATTCTAAATTTAAAAAGGGGTGAAAAAATGCACAAAAAACGTTCTAAAAAACGTTCTAAATGGTTTCAAAAGTAATGGTTGTAAATTGATGGTGACAGACCTTGCTCTAACATGGCTCTGCTTTATGTTCGTATCACTCACATCTTGGGGTTGCAGGAGAAAAAAAAAACCGTTATAAATTGCGGTTTTGTGTTATGGAAGGGCCTAGAATCATGAGATTTGGAATGGTAGTTACTTATAAGATATCAATGTTCCCTAAGAACATTTCCAAAAAAAAAATTTTTATTTAAAAAGGGTGAAAATGCGCGAAAAGCGTTATAAAAAACATTCTAAATTGTGATTTTTATGCAACCTCAGGAAGTACTGAACCGATTTCAAATGTAATGGTGTAAAAATGATGCTGAACGCTCTTGCTCCAAGATAGGGTATATTTTATGTCTGTTTCCACTACCCCATAGGAGATGCAGGAACTTAAAACGTTCTAAAAATGCGATTTTTGAATTATGGAAGGACCTAGATTCATGAAATTTTGCATGGTATATATTTATTAGATATAAATGATCTCAAAGAACATTTCTTTAAAAATTTGAAATTTAAAAGAGGTGAAAAAGCACGAAAAGCGTTCTAAATGCCGATTTGTGAGAAATCTCAGGAAGAATCAAACTGATTTCAAAAGTAATGGTAGGCAAATTAATGCTGACAGCCTCTGCTCTAACATAGGCGCTATTTCATGTCGGTGTCACTATCACCTCCTGGAGGTTGCAGAAGCAAAAAACATTCTAAATTTCGATTTTTGTGATCAGCAGGGGCTAGCAACTTGAAATTGAGCAATGTACACATTTATTAGATATAAATGGTTTTTAAGAACACTTTCGAAAAAATTAGAAATTTAAAAGGGGTGAAAATGCGTTCTAAAAACGTTGTAAAAACGTTCTAAATTGAGATTTCTACTCAACCTCAGGAAATACCAAACCTATTTCAAAAGTAATGGTTGCAAATTGATGGTGACAGTCCCTGCTCCAACATAGGCTATAATTTATGTTGCTGTCACTACCATATGGGCGTGCAAGAGCAAAACATGTTATAATTTGCGTTTTTTGCACAACTGAGGGGTCTAACATTTTGAAATATGGCATGGTGTTTACATACAAGATGCAACTTCTTTTTAAGAACAGTCAAAAGAAAATTCCAAATTTAAAAGGATGAAGTGAGCGAAAAGCGTCCTAAATTACAATTTTTATGCAATCTTATCAAATACCAAACCGATTTAAAAAATAATGGTGTCAAATTGTTGGTGATAGAACCTGCTCAAACATAAGCTATATCTTATGTCTGTGCCACTATCACCAGAGGGTTCCAGGAGCAAAAAACTTTCTA
Organism: Maratus speciosus; assembly: GCA_963932465.1. NCBI lineage: Eukaryota > Metazoa > Arthropoda > Arachnida > Araneae > Salticidae > Maratus > Maratus speciosus. The sequence continues at coordinate 184,704,009 of OZ010786.1, forward strand.
AATTGCGATTTCTGTGATACTGAAGAAGCTAGAAACTTTAAATATGGCATGGTAGTTATTTATAAAATATAAATGTCCTCGAAGGACTGTCGAAAATAAATTCAAATTAAAAAGGGAGTGAAGCCAAAGGGGTGTGTGAAAAACGTTCTAAAGAAGTCCTAAATTGCGATTTCTATGCAATTTCAGGGAATATAAACCGATTATAAAAGTAATAAGTGCTAATCAATGGTAACAGTCTCTGATCCTACACAGGCTATATTTTATGCGGATGATTCTACCACCCGGGGTTCACAGGAACAACAAACGTTCTAAAAAAGGCCTTTAAAAGCTTTCTAAATTACGTCTCTGTGGAATATTAAGAAATAACAATCCGATTTCAAAATTAATGTTGGCAAATTAATGGTGACAGTTCCTATTTCAACATAGCCCTTTATTTTGAGAGAGGTGGTAGGACTTGGAATTTGACATGATGGTTAATTTTATAACATGTAAGAAGATGGTTTCTAAAAAATTCAAAACTTCAAAGGAATACTGAAATAAGCGTATTAATTGAGCATAAAAGTTTAAAAATATTTTCTAAATTATCATTTATTTAGTTTTATTTCTTTTTATTAATTTAAGTCTAATTTCTGCCTAATGCAGTGTAATAATGAAGTTTAGTCAAAGTATGTTTTAAATAGTAATTTTTTAATTATTCCTAAAAGTATAATTTCTTTTAATAAAAATTAGACATATAAATATCATTTGGCATATTTCAAATATTACGCGAGCAAAGCCGTGGGGTTTGCTAATAATATATAATGTAAGTTCATTAGCACGGGCCCAGGCAACTAGTAAAATATAATTCTTTCTTCCGTCCCAATTTTTGAGTTATCATCGTTATTTTAAAAAATAATTATAGAAGAAAAAAAAATTAAAATTTCATTTTTTAATTATACGAAAAAAAATGTTTTATAACCCCCTTTCTCTCTCTCTCTCTCTCTCTCTCTTAAGCTAGTACTACTTTCTTTCTTTCTTTTTTTTTTTTTTTTTTTTTCGTATGCTTGATAATTTAGTTACTTTATAAACTCTTCTATATTCTTCGTTTTTTCCTTAGCCACTTAGTTTTTCTCTCTCTTTCAGAGCTACTCTATATAAAAACTATAGAACTTTATAAAAACTAAAGTCGAGATTTTGATGTAGTTAAATTTAGAATGTTGTGTCCAAATCGCGATTTAAAAAGCACATTTTGGATATACTTTAAATATACTTTTCCTTTTTCCACAATTTAGATTTAATTAAGTTGTAAAAATTTGCATACTTATGCATTTTTAAAATTTGTTCAAAAAAGCGAAAGGTCATTTTCACAGATTTTAATTTATTTTATAATAAACATGTATGACAAAAATGACTTTAAATTTGTGTGATGTGTATGGCTCTAAATTATATACCTTATATTCTTAATTATTAGAATATATTAATACCAAAAAACATGCAAAGATTATGAAACACTTTCCAAATACTACAAGAAATACAGTATAAAATTTTCGCTAAAATTTACCTTTATACTTTAAAATACATATCCAGTGGTTCTCAAACTTTCATGTCTGGCGTACGCCGAATATATGTAAATGGTGTAACTCTATATTATTTTCTACGTGAAAGATGGATGAATAGAAAAGTGAAAACAATGAATGGATACAAATAAAAGATTACTTTTATTTTAGATTTAATGAGACTTTGACAGGTAACAAGTTTTTAATATGATGGGCTCGCTTGTTTAGCATTGCATTTTTCTTCAATTTTCTATGTTAATTAGCAGAGATACAGTCGTTAATTATCTTTAACATATAATGTGGTTTAGAGGTCTGTACGGGCCCGTACCCGGCCCAGCAAAAGGAAGAAAAAATTTCCAACGGGCCGGGCCGGCGGATTCAAGACAATATTTTTAAGGGCCGGGCCGGTGCTCAAACTAAGCCAATAAAATGTGAGCAGATTTCAATGGACGTGACTGCGTCGAAGATAAGTATAAATATGTTGCACGAGCCGAGATGTTAAATTGACAACATCAATACAGAAATATAACATGTCCAGCGTAGAGATCGGCATTGGCAGGTGCATCATGTCTGAACCAGGGCTTAATTATTTCAGCAGACTTGGTCCGGCCAGGATCAGGCTGACATTTTCTTTCTACATACTGGGGCTAAATGACGGGCCAGTACTGATGCTACTCTGCATTCTATGGCTTGGGAACAAAGTAATCTAAAACATATAATAATCTATAATGTTAGATTTTCCCATAAATATGTGTGCAGTATTCTAGAAAAATGTCTTATTTGTATGTTAAGAAAAATAGTCTTTTTTCGTGGAAATTGGGTTGGGTCCGATTTCATTGAATTTTGCACGGACAGGGATTGTTTTCACTAATTTAGCCGGACCGGGCCGTGAACCGCGAAAATACAAACGTGCCGGGACAAGATAGCTTTCGTTCGGGCCTGGAAATTCCGGCTCGTGCAGACCTCTAATGGGGTTTCACATCTTGATTTTAAAATGTTGTTGTTTTATTAAGGTCCCGAAATTTATGACTATTAACATGTGAATCTTTAATGAAAATCTTGTTCCTTTTTATTTTTTTTACACTCTTTAATTTAACTGAACTTGATTTTTGTATGTAAACATGAAATTTTGTAATCAATTTTTAACTCGCTTCCTGATATGCTAGTATTATAATATATATATATATATTTACAAAGCTGCGTTTCCGATTAAGGCAGTAGGATACTTTTGAACGCGTTGAAAAAGGAAAAATTACCACTATGTTCCAAGCTTCAAAACTTGTGTAATAAGTCAAAAATAAAAATCAAACTTCATTTAAATATAAAGCTCATATTTATATTTATATTTAAAAGTGCATATATACTTGTAAATTCATAAATAAATATTGAAATGATAAATTAAAAAATATATGATAATAAGAGAAAAAAAAACCTTGCGCGCATGATAAAATCTGAAATTATGCGCATAAAGAGGAAATTTTGGTGAAAATAAATGCATAACTGACCGAGTAATAGCTGTTTAAAGTTGGAGCATATTTTTTGCTGCAAATTGGGGGTCATTCACAAATTTAGTCGAAATATAATTTCGTCAGATATAAAAAATGTTTGGGAGTAAAATTAACATTGCAATATAAATTTGAAATCTTTAATCATTCTGGCATATTAATGGAAAATATACAATTTGTAATAAACATTTAAGAAGACAGAAAAAAGATAATTTTTGTTCAATAAAATGATTCTAAATTAACAACCTCAGTTCTTTACAAAATGATACGTATTTTAAAATATTATTAGTTTGCACAAGCCTGCAAAAGTTGGGTTATGTCATGTTTTTTAGCTTTTGATAATTGATTCTTACATATACTGTACCGCTGAATCCGAAATTGACCTTCATTTTTAACTATCATATCAGGATTTTTCGCAAATTGCAAATTTCAAAGTTAAGAAGTTCAATGTTAAAATTGAATTTCCTCCCCCATCTCATCGGACCACTCAGCTGTTTAGCTGTAAGAATCCCAGGATAAGCAAAAATATCGAATAAATTTTTTAATAAAATAAAATAAAATAAAAAATGTTTTACATATGTTTTATAGTATGAGATTTTCGCTATATTTTAACTTGCACATTTGCGATTTGCAAAAAAATTCTAACGTGATGGTTAAAAATGAAGGTCATTTTCAGATTCAGTGCTAAAAAGTGCGTAAAAATCAATTATCAAAAGTTAAAAAACACAACCATCTCCTCTACTTTATAGTATTCGATTTTTGTTATTCTTTAAATTTGAAAATTTATGATTTGCGAAATATCCTGACATGATGGTTAAAAATTAAGATAATTTTCGGATTCAGTGCTAAAAAATACATAAAAGTTAAAAAAACCAACAATCGCAGTCTTGTATTATCTAATCTAAAACTTTTTCTTAAACTCCTTGGCAGAAATCTATCCGAAATTTTTTGTGTTATCCTGTAAAATAAGTATAAATGGTAACCACCGAAAATCTTAATAATATTAGATTTGTATCGGATTTGCGCCAGTATGTAAAATGCAATCTCGATCGGATATTTAAAAGTGAGTTAAAGTTCGAGTACAAATTTTGAACTGTAAAAACATACATACGATTGTTGAAGTAACATAAACACTTATATAAAAACATGATTTTTGTTAAAAGAAATCATAAGAGAAACAGTCTCAAATCCTGACAAAATAAAACATATGTTATTTTAGCCAATTTGAGACTTAATCATAATACTTGTAGGATTTTTTTTCAAAGCGCAGATACACATGAAGTAAGATCTTCGAATACTTTAAACACTTGGTATATGATCCCTCAAAGCCAAGCCGAACTGTTTTCAGAGTAGAAAAGTGGCATAAGTCATGCATTTTTAAAGTTTCATAACTCGCTCAATTTTAGCGTTATATGAATGGGACTTTTTTTGTCTTACTTGTCAGTGTAGTAGGAAAAAATTACTAAATATAACTTATAGGACCGGGGGACCGTATAAAAATTTAAATTTCGTATTTTTTTTTTTTTAAGAAATGTTTTTATTGACCCAAATCGCTTTTAAAATGTTTTTTTGCCTGATTTAAAACATTTTTGTAATTGGAACTATATGTCTATGACTAACGGTTTAGGAATTAGCCATTGGACACCGTTGAGACCGGACACCCTGTATATGTAGGGAATTTCGTAAGAACACGTGCATCAGACTGAGTGTCCCCGACTCCGTATTTTCCGCTTCGAGATTAAAAGGTAACGAAGCAAGCTGCGTGAAGTGGAAATGTAGAAAAAGTAAATTGAACGGAAAAAGTTCGACGACGCTGGTTTTGTAGAAGAATCAGAATAATTTCGACGCTACAAAATGGAAGATTTAAACGACGTATGGAAATGCTAGATATATTCAACGACGTTAATAAAAGAAGCCTAAGTAGTTGCTTTAAAGCTAAATATAGATTGAAAAGAGTGTTTTTAACTGTATTTTTGTTTTGTCTTCGTCTCAATAAATGTCAGTGTTCGTCTTAGAAGTGCGTTGTGATTTATGAATAGAGTCTCATCCCATATATATATATATATTTTTTGAAACATCGCTGCCATGAGTTTTTAAAATCAAGTATGTCGTTAGAAGTAATGGGTTTAACTGAAAAACCCCTAATTTTTGCTGCCAAAATAAGATTATTATTAAGTAGATTTCGTAAGAAATACTACCTATTGCAGTCGTTACCATGGTGCGACTTTTGAAAAATTCCTTCATAACTTTTCATTATAGGACCCCAGGAACCCAAAACCACCCCCACCTAAAAAGTTTATATATGTATGTATGTATGTATGTATGTATGTATGCATGTACTAAATTTTGTCCGCACGATAAAAGTCGCAATTATACACGGATTGTCCTCAAACTCGCCAACAACTTTGATATGGCTAATATCTCGGCGGGGATTGAAAATGGGCGAAATCGGCCCAAGAGGGTGGAAATGGGGAGGGTTCAAAATTTTGAATAATGTCTTAACATGATTCTGAGAAAACCAGCTCTTACACAACAATGGCGGGGAAAAAATAAAAGTTTTTCGTTATAGCAGCTGCCAACAATTAAAAAAATAAAAAATCTCACCACAACAATTAATTTTCTAATGCAAAATTTTCACGTGTAAAATTAAATAGTTTGAAAATTGAAAACAAATTGAATATTACGTCATAAGTTTTCTGGAGTAAGATTTCACCATGAAAACTCAAAATAAAATAAATAGTTTGACGAATTAAAAATATATGTATATTGCGTCATATTGGAAATATAATGGACCTCAGCAGGTGAATATGTAACGTCATGTGAGTTTGAAGAAGCGTATTAAAACATGATAAAAACCAGACTATGGAAATATTAACATATTTTAACACTTTAAGGTTCTCTGAATTTTTTGTAACCATTTTTTAAACCTATTCCATATACATGTGTGTGTGTATTCGTGTATATTATAATTTTCACAAAAAGTTTAGATCCCTACAGCTCACCCCAGGAGCAGAATTTTTTTCTGCAGTCTGCAACACAAATAGAAACTTTAAATACAGGCTGCAGAACTTAAGAATAAACGCCTTCTTTCAAATCCCTCATGCACTCCCCCCTACCCCTGTTAGTATTTGTGATTAACATAAAAGGATAGTACTTCTTAAAATAATTTACCTTTGTCCTCAAAATTTTTATCACCACTATCTGAAAAATCTTTCATAAAATTTGTCAAAACTTCTGAGAAGTTAGAAAACAGAATAAAAGTAAAAATAACACCAATTTCTAATGAACACCAATTTCTAAAATTGTTGAAAAGATTGATACAATGTGATAATATTAAAAATTATATAGATGTGATAATACAGGGATGAAAGTGCAGTAAAACCACTTTGAAGCAGCAAAAATCTTATTTTGTAGCAGTAAAATCCATTTTTGTAGCAGCAAAAATCTAAATTTTTAGCAATTAAAAGCTGTTATTGGAACAGATTGAAATTCTTAGAAAATCAAATTTGAGTAATTCATGGAAATACTATAAGTAATTCTAATACAATGTTTTATTTAGCAATCTTTATTTAGCAATCTAGTTGTGCAATTCAAAATTTAACATACTTTCACTCAAAACCTGCCACTCAGCTGTAAAAAAAAACAAGTAATATAAAAATTTTGTTTTTAAAGTCAATTCCTACTTAGGTCATCAAAGAAAAATTTAATATAATCTCCTTAAGCTAATATTATTTTTGTTGCATTAAAATATCTCAATTTGTTGATTTTCTATAAGCAAGTAGGTTTACAATGGAACTCTATGGGAATTTGGCGAAATATTAGAGATATCGCCAAGTTGGCGACAAACTTGGCGGTATTTGGCGACAGAACAGCCCCCCCCCTATGGTAACCCCTTATTGAAAATACTTTAATTGATCTTCAACAACCAATGGCCGCCATTTTGTTTCCCATGCGAAACTAAAATTAATTAATTAAAATTTAATTAATTAATTAATATTTGAAAAAACTGTATTAACATCAATTGTCATCCAGTACAAGTTTTAAAAAATTTATTTCAACTTGATAGGATGAATAATGAGTATTTTATTAACGATTGAAAATTTGAACAAAATAAATATATAAATAAATAAATAAATATAGGGAGAGTGTGAGCTAATAGTAGGAATTGAACAAGTGAAAACATCAATGTTGCAGCAAATTTTTTCCGCGATTCTTTGACAGAATTCACCTTTTTTTTTCTGGACCCTTTGACGAAATGCGCGTTTTTTCGCGATCTTTCGACGATGTTCGCGTTCTTTTTTTTCGCGACTTTTCGACGATATCTACTTTTTTATCGCGATCCTTTGACGATATCCGCCTTTTTTACCGCGATCATTCGACGATGTTCGCGGTTTTTTCGAGATCTTTCGACGATGTTTGAGGTTTTTTTGCGATCTATCGACGATGTACGTGTTTTTTCGCGATCTTTCGATGATGTTCGCGTTTTTTCGCAATCTTTCGATGATATTCGCGATCTTTCGACGACGTTCACGTTTTTTTCGCGATCTTTTCAGGAAATTTGCGTTTTTTCCGCAGATCCTTCGAAAAAAATTCGCGTTTTCTCCGCGATCTTTTGACGAAATTCGCATTTTTCCGCAATCCTTTGACAGAATTCGCGCTTTTTCCTCGATCATTTGTCAAAATTAACGTTTTTTCCCGATCATTTGACGATACTCGCGATTTCCCGCCATCCTTTGTGGAAAGTTACTATTTTTCGGCAGTCCTTTGACGAAATGGGCTTTTTTTCGATGTTGTGACAGAATTTTCGCCATCTATTGCGAAATTCGCCTATTTTCCACGATCTTTTGAAGAAAATCTCATTTTTTAGCGATCCTTCGATAAAATTCGCGTTCTTTCCGAGATCATTTGACGAAATCAGTGTTTTTTTAGCGATCCTTTGATGAAATTTGCATTTTTCTGCTATCCTTTGACGAAAGTTGCTATTTTTCCGTAGCCCTTTGACGAAGTTCGTGTTTTTTTCGCGATCACTTGACAGAAGCCACATTTTTCCGGCAGTCTTTTACGAAAGTTGCTATTTTTCCGCAGCCCTTTGACGAAATTGACGTTTTCTTCTTGATCTTATGACAAAATTTCGTTTTTCTTCGCGATCTTTTGACGAAATTCACTTTTTTTTCGCGATCCTTTAACAAAATTGGCTATTTTAACTGCAAACGATTGACGAAATTGTTTTTTCGGTGAACATTTGTCGAAATTCGTGATATTTACGTTCGAATTTTCGGACTAATGACCGACTTTTTTTAATTTCGGAAGAAATCACCCCTACGAGGATCGACTCATTTAATATTGGGCGTTTCACGATCGCGTTTTTCTCAGTGAATTATTTATATTTTAAAGGGAATCGGAACTTCGTCAATCGCATGTGGCGTGGATCGTATTATTATGGCACATGGAAAATAATTTTTAACAAACTTTTTTTTCCTAAATTTTAACAGTTGAAAAATAGTCTGCAGACCTTCTCAAGAGTCTGCGACGTGCGTCGCAGCGTTGCGCCGATTCTGCGCCCGGACAGCTCACTCTTTGTGAAGAAACTGGGTTTATCTCTAATCTTGATTTAAGTTTTGTTGGAGAATTTAGTACTTAACTTCGAAATCTACCTCCGCCTGTAGGCCCGAGCCGGCAGGGATTTTATTCAATTGGAACGTAAATTCTGTCCTTTCTCCTAATGAGTCTTTTGGCGGACCCGAAATTTCTGTCACACTGTAAAAGCGAATGGCCAATTTGTGAAGTGTATTTATAAATAACTGCATTAATAATGTTTTTGAATATAGACACTGACACAGCGAAGAAAGAAGGGGGGAGGGGAGAATGGATTGAAACTCTTCCCGTGTAAATTAAAACTTTATAAACTAAATGTAAAAACTTCTGTGGTATGATCAACAATCGATTTGTAAAAATAAACAACCAAAGTAAAAGCAAAAATAGTTTTTTTATGTACTAAATTGTTTAATGTATCAATTGTCTCAAGGCTCCATAAAAAAGGCACTAACTAGGCTTAAACTGGTATTTATGTGTATTAATATTTTCTGGGATCGAAATTTGGAAAATAATCTAGAATATTACTTTTTCTTAAAAGTAAATTAACCCAATCGCGCTCGTCGGCCTAACTGTTCGGAGTTTTCGTGGTTTTCTTCGAATCTTGTATTTTCTTGCATAAATACGGGTTAGGTTCCCTTAGAAAGACCCCCACGGAGGGCACTCCCCCCACCCCTTTAGGGTCCATATCCCTCGTGTTGGTAATTGGCCATAATAAACACAATCAACCTTAAAAGTAAATGAAGAAAAATATATTATTTATATTACAAAATATAATTCAAAATAGCGCAATACGATATAGGTTCCTTTTTAATTTCTTTATAATTTTCATAAATCTCAATATTTCATTATTTGAATAAATATTTCAAATGATACATTTAATTTAAAATTGTCTTCCATTTTCTTTTTTGTTGCCATATCTTAAATAATAAAAATAAAAATGTTTCGATAAAGTATATTAAATTGGAATCTTTAATGCATGCTTTTATATGCAAAAGTGATGTGATATTCAATAGAAATATATATTTTTTCATTTTTTAAACCCGAATTTTAAACACATGCAAAAATATTATAGTCATATTTTTTCACATACATTGAAATATATATATATATGTGGATAATGCAAATAAATGCCGATTAAATAATTTAAATAAGATTAAATAATAGATTAAATTTAATGTACACAGAAAGCTTCTCAACATGATTGTGTTATTAGTGGCATAATTTTCGCCTATTTTTCTTAATAATTGTAAATTTAAATATAATATATTTAAAAATTTACTTTTGTGCATATTTTCATAAAATTAAAACAGTAGAATTTTAATCTTAGAACATAAAAAAACAAAACAAATGTATTCAATGAATTTAATTAATTTACTTTAAATTTATGAATGAAAATCTATATTTTCCTTTAAACATAGTGTCAATTTCACCGGCCTATTCTTTTCAATCAATTCCAAATAACTTTGAAAGACTAAACAAGTAAAGTATTACTACATGGAATCCTTTCTTAGCAAGATTTTATTTTTTCAGCCAAAAATCAATTTCATTGTCAAAACGTTTAAAATAATAAAGTATTACTCAAATGATTTTCATGTGAAAATTGGCAAACAAAACAAAAGGAAAGAAATCAGTAAATAAGGAAACAGTACAAAATAAATAAATAAATAAATAAACATTTTTTAATTATTAAAAAGAGCTAAAGCGCCCACAAACTTTGTGTAACGCATAGAGAGACGCCAGAAAAAAAAAAAAAAAAAAAAAAAGATAAATATTTTCCAAAAATAGCCACATGGCATTCAGAAAAAAAAAAAAAATTAATAAAAAAATCTTAAATAAAAAATAATTTAAAACAATAAAAGAAACAGCAGTAGGAGCACAGCACACGTACTTTGTTGCTGTTGCTTATAATTCTCTCTTTAACGTCGACACTTATTATGAATTTATAAATTAGTTATGCCTAAAAATTAAGAATTCAAAAAATAATTCGTACAAATTAGTAATTCGACATAGATTTCATTCAGTAGAAAATTTTTATAGTTTCACGAATCATTGATTATAAAGTTAAATTATGTTTTCTTTTCTTTTTTTTTTTTAATTGTGAGAAGAGAATTCTGACAGAATTTTCTAGATCTTTTTGTCTGGTTACCCTTTTTTTGGTTAGATGATACAATGCATAGTAAAACACTGCTGAGCTAAGTTGAAAAAAAAAGCAATAAAACGATAAATTCTGCCAAAATATTATCCGCAACAGCAAACCGCACAGGTTCTTTTTTAGAATGGAGCAACTCTTCGTAATTTTGTTCTGATTCACAGGGATTCAGAACTAAACGCTGACACTATGCAACTCCTGTATGATCCCTTACATTTCCCCCTCTTAATGACTTTCGGCTAGAATTTTTTCGGCTCTAAGGGAACAAACCATTTAGGGCATCTTCATAAAAATCCATTTAACAAGCCCCTTCACAATTTTTTTTTTAATAAAACAGGACCCTTCACAAAAATTTATTCCATAAAAACATACTCCTCATTAATTATCTTCATTTTTTTAGGGTTTAAAATGTGCAAATTGCGAAGAAAACAAGTTCACCAGAAAGTTAAACTTTAGCAGAAGGATTTAAAGAAGTTGTTATTAATAAATGCTTGGTTCGAATTTCAGTAACTGAATTTCATATTTCGTTACTAAAAGGTACTTTTCACAAAAATTAAATAAAATTTCACAAAAATTAAATAAAATTTCACAAAAATATAATAAATTTCACAAAAATAACTTTTACTTTTCACAAAATGGACCCCAAGAAAAAATCCCTGTAATATTTACCTCGGCATGTTCGGTATTAAATAGGAGGTATGTAGCATTAATATTTCATTTATATGGGCATTCAAAAGAATTCCGTCTCATTAGGGTCAATGGGTAAAAATAGTTTCCAGAGTATTCTAATGACATTACGCTATTTCAAATGTATTGAAATTGATATAAATCACTAAATTTCATTACAAGATGATCCTAGTAGGAGAATTTTTGTTGTCCATCTGCAGAAAACCAAAATTTATCTGCGACTCACTAATGCAGAACCAAGCTAGGGTCAGGTGGAGGTAATTATGACCAGGGGTAATTATGACCGCCGTCATATTGGAAAAAACTGTGTATGGTAAAATATTGTTTCAAGCTTAGATATTAACCTCATAATGTATATTTCATCTTAGATATTTTTTATTACTAGTCTCAAGCCTTTTTGAGATCCGAATAGCAATTTGAAACTAAGTCTATAAAGTTTTTGATAAACGAATTTGTGTCACTTTGGCGTTCAAAGTAGTCACAATTACCCCAAACAAATGTGCATTGGCAAGTATAAAGAGAAAATATACTGGTCATAATTTCCCCACTAGCAGTCTTAATTACCCCAAACTTATGTGATTGTGCGTTTTTGGTGGGGTAATTATAATTATCCTTTTAATTTAAAAAACAGGTATGAGAATTCAAACTTTTAAAAGCTGTTCTTAAAGGATCAAAGTTACTTCCTATGTACTAAAAATACAACTTTTCCAAATAGAAAGTAGTAAAATAATAATAATAATAATAATAATAATAATAATGTTGAAAATGTAAAAAGTGTTCGTAATTACGCCTCCTGACTATACTATCATAAATACTTATAGCAACCCATAAAACAAGCAAAAATTGCACTTTACAAAAAAAATGTAATAAGAAACACAATAACTTAAAACAAAGTACATTTTAAAGAATTTTTTAAGCCCAGTATATTTATTTTTAAGTTTAATCTGCAAGGTCTAAAATAATCTGCAGCACTGCTGGACAGTTTCTGCTATAGGGAAGATGATTACTATCGAATAGGACATTCACAGCATTTGTCGTTTATTTACACACAAACGAAATCGGTTACAGTGGTGTTTTTGAGTAATAATTGCTGAAAGTGCGTTTTCAATTTCGGTACGTGGTTTTAAACTGAACAACTTTTTTGCATGTTACGCGTTGTGTATAAATTCTATATCCCGTATACAGGACTGCACAAAAGGGTTCACGTACCATTGATTCTCCTGTCCTTATAAGTGGAAATTGCTGAAGGGGAATTAATTTTCAATCGAGGTATTTATTTCCAAACTGAACTAAATTTTTCCATGCATGTAGTTAAATACAATAGAAATATATATATCACTAGAGGGCTCTGCCCCCTGCAAGATACGCTCGTCAATCCCCGTTCAGACACCGCAGAATCTAAAAACACGCAAATCTGATGGGTTTTAAAAATATTAGAGAAGATTGAATTATACTGAAAAAAGCTGTGTAGATCTCCCTGTAAACAGGTTTCCATTCAATTCCCTTTGATTGCAAAAATTTAAGGGCGAATCAGTTGCTGTTAAGGCATCCAATGTTTGTTTAAGTTTTTGATTAAAGAGGATCAGTTAAACATTTGAAAAGAAGCTAAAATAAAATAAATTAAGTATACAGAGTCTTTGTCTCCCGCTATTTTAAAACAATCTCTATAACAATAGCCTAAGTCATGCGAGTATCATCAACAGTTCCGAGCGAACCACTTCGCTTTTTATATTCCTGGGTTTAAGATAAACATTAAAATATAAGAGGGTTTTTATTTTTATTTATTTTTTTTTTTTTTAACAATTTTTATTCTTAAATGACTGTCGTATTACAGGCATGAAAGTGGGAAACGGGGAAAAAGGTGGAAAATTTTGCCATCTATATAATAAGGCCAAACTCGTATAATTTAGACACATTTTAAGAGTTATTCATACAATATAAAATGAATTATAACTGTAGATATGATTGCTAATTTCTTTTTGTAACTTACAAAATATTAAAATAAAAAAAATAAATAACAATAAATGTATAAATTCATTAAATGCATCACTGAAATTACCCAGAAATGTTTTATATAATAAAATATCCTATTCCATAAAGAACCTTATAGAAACTTCACTTTCAGATGCTTATGATAAAAGCTCGCATAGTACAGCAATACAGAAAAAAACTCCAAGGATTTGTGTAGACAAAATGTTTAATTATTAAGTTTTCTAGACCCTCTCCCCCACCCCAAATATGCTTCTAATATTTTCTTTGCATTTTTGCATCAATCCAGAGAATGTCGAAATTTGCTTTTAAAAAGGCGGAATTCCTCCTTTAGGAGGAACTCTTTCATGCCTGAAGAGAGAGAGAAAAAATGGATACTCATTTTTTTATTATTATTATTTTTTTTTTATAAAATCATTTTAAGTAATAAATAATAATAGAAAATGAAAAACATTGAGAAAATATTTTAAAAATGGGACTCAATGGAGGATTTTGTTATTTTTTTAAAAACTAATTAACTTTTAAAATATTTTAGTTTTCGGTAATTATTATTATTTTCAAATATTTGTTGAATTCATTCTGTAGACTTCTTTGAAAATTTTCTTGTTGAAATAACATAAGTAGAAAAAAAAAACTTATTAAAGTCCATCATTCCCTTAAAACGAATGACTACAAAAAGAATAGTCTCAAGATGTTTCACTCAATCTCTAGAAAAGTGAAATAGACACAAAACTGAGAAAAAAGAAGATCTAAGTTTTCACCCCCTCCCCCTCGTTATTTCTAAGGTTTTATTTATTTTTTAGTATGAAACCAAATTTTATTTTTATCGTTCTCATACACGAACTCATGTTCATTATAAAATGTTCCACTGTATCTAGAGTAAAAAGATACCCAAAATTACTGAGTGAAATTTGTGTAAATCAGCTATCATTGCGCGATATAGAATTCTATGGCGTTTTTTATTTAAAATCATGCAAATACCATTTGTAAAAGGATTTCTTCACAAGACATTTTTTATCTTCTCTCTTCCCTATGTTATGATTCATAAGGCATATTGTTTATTTATAATGACGTTTTATGCGGTGGCGCCATCTATTACATTTCAAGTTGGGAAAAGACTTTAGACGGATTTTTTTTTTTAAGTAAAGAAGCGAATAATAAAAGACTTATCAAAGTTTTTTTTATACTAATACTTTCTATAATAGCTTCTTAAATCCGATATATTGATTAAAAATAATTATGCTTTGGTTATGTTCAATATCCTAGTTTAGATAAAATAAAATAATAGAATTTATAAAAGGGCTGACATTTCGAAAAGGCTCCATAATTACAAAACAATTCATTTTTTTTAATTGCACATATATGTTGGTGCGGAGGTGTGTATGCATTGCACTTTTTTTTTTTTAAATTTCAATAGAAAAAAATTACACACAAATCGATATCCGCTTTAACTTCATTACAGTAACCCATATTCTGAGAGAAATGTGTGTAGAAATAAATTATGAAAAAAAAATAATAATAATAATAATTAATAAATAAACAAAATAAAGTTAAAGTTCAACTGAAATCTACGTACGAATAGTACAACGTTTTAAAGTTCACAGCTACTAAATAGAAGAAAACATTCGTAATATAGTTTGAAATCTTACTATGCTGGAAATGAAAAGAAATTACATGAAAGAAAATACAGTATTATTCTGAAATGTTAAAATTCTTGTTGGGCTACAATTTCGTCATATTTTTTCAATTTTCAATATTTTGTTACTAAAATATTGAAAGGGCCACACACACCTTTTCAGAAACAAAAAAAAAAGTTCTAACATTGTATTTTTTTTTTCTATTTGAAAGGCGATTTAGTTACTTTGCAATAATATGAACTGTAACATCTTAAAAATACTTTTTGGAAATTTATTGTAATGATAAACTATTTAATACAATATATTTTCCTTTAACACGTTCACGCCGGCGCGGTGTGTCACACTTGACTGTTTCAGAGCTGCCAAGTCCCCGGCTTTGTGGATACCAGTATTTTAATACAGAAAATGTTTTATTTAATTAGAACAATTGGGCGATTTAAAGGAACAACATTTTCTCTAAAATAACAGTGGTGTGTAAAAAGCCGAAGACTTGACAACTCTGAAACAGTCCTGTGTGGCCAACCGTGCCGGCGTGAACGTGTTAAATATGTAAAAGATATTATGGTGTTAAAACAATTTTTCCATGATGCAACATTGATTACATCAAAATTTTTATTTAAAACACAGAAGCATAAAAATTCTCATATTAAATGAATCTTTCACACTGAATTAATTTTATTAATAAACAGTTTCATAAAATAATTTAATAGACTAACAGTTAATGTTAAATTATTAAGTAAAACTCCATGGAAAGGAAGAAATAAAATGATGTAGAATTAAAACTTTAGTTAAATAATTAATACTCTATTGTAGGCTTAAATTCATGAAAAAATATACAGATAATTCAACAGCAATATTATACTTAAGAAAAAGGAGTTTAAGAGCAATATTAGAAGTAAGGAATCCCCCACACCCCTCCAAAAAAGCATTTAAATTCTTATATAAAACACAAAAATTCTAGGATCTTTTAAATTGAATTTATTTTTTTTAATAGTTTATTATTGCTTAATTCATAGACGCCAACATAGTAAAGACTGTATCAGGAGTAAACCAGTTAAATTTCAGGAGTTTTGGACACTCTTCAGGAGTAAAATGTTCACGTATCAGGAGTCATTTCAGGAGTTGCACATAGTTTTTTACGAGCTATATTTTTTACAAAATATTCTCAGTCTTCTTGCAGCTTTTGCATTTACCAACACAAACATAATTTAAATAAAGGTTACTTAATTTACTTTTACTCTATTAATAATTTTTTATAATAAATTTATAAAAATGGAATATTTTTTTTATCCCTACAGAGCAAAAAATCCGCGATTGATATAACTGTGTAAAATTGCATGACTATTTTTCCCTTACAAAAAAATAAAGTGACTTTTTCCACAACCAATTAACAAAATTCGCGATTTTTCGCCGCGACTGACTGACGAAAACCGTGATGTTTTGCCGCGACTGAGGGACGAAAATCGAGATGTTCTGCCGCGGTTAGCAGACGAAAATCGCGATGTTTTGCCGCGACGGACGGACGAAAATCGCGATGTTTTGCCGCGACTGACGGACGAAAACCGCGATGTTTTGCCGCGACTGACGGACGAAAACAGCGATTTTTTGCCGCGACTGACGGACGAAAATCGCGATGTTTTGTCGCGAATTGCAGACAAAAATCGCGATGTTTTGTTGCGACTGACGGACGAAAACCGCGATTTTTTGCCGCGACTGACGGACGAAAACCGCGATTTTTTGCCGCGACTGACTGACGAAAACAGCAATTTTTTGCTGCGACTGATTGACCAAAACAGCAATTTTTTGCCGCGACTCATTGACGAAAACAGCCATTTTTTGCCGCGAATGACTAACGGAATTCGTGATTTTTTTGCAGTGCAGCGAGTGATTGACAAAATTCACGATTTTTATCATTGGCCGATTACCGGATTTCAGGATATTTTTTCCTAAACTGATTAACGAAATTCGCGATATTTTGTCGCGGCTGACAACCGAAATTAGAGTTTTTTGCAGAATGAAAAAATTTGCGATTTTTATCAACGACCTTTTGATGAATTTTCACGATTATTTGCAGCGACTGATTGACAAAAGTTGAAACATTTTCAACGATCGGTTGGCGAAATTTGCGATTTTCTGCCGCGAGCGATTGTAGATATTCGTGGTTTTATCGACTAATAGAAAATTTTCGCGATATACTTCAACAACTGATTGTCGAAATTTGTGATTTTTTGCCGCGATCGATCGAAGAAATTCGCGATTTTTTTGCCTCAAATTTCCGTATTTTCTACCTTATTACCGTACTTCCGTATTTTATCTTACATTTCCGGAGAAACTCCGGAATTTCCGGAGATATTGGCATCTATGCTTAATTATTAAGAAAACAAACTCGCAGGAATTTGAAGGAGAAATACAAAAAATACTGATTTGTGGCATTTATATGGAAAAATTAAATCTTCAGTTAAATAATATCCTATTACAGGCTTCAATTCATAAACAACAACAAAAAAAAAATTGAAAGAGTGGAGGCAAATATATCTAAAAACTGAAAAACAGAAAAATGATTAACTTTCATTAATAAACAGTTTAACAAAATAATTCTAGCGGGCTAATAATTGTAAAATTATTACGTAAACAAACTCTAACAATTCGAGGGAAGAATAAACATAAATATTAATTTGTGATAGCTATATGGAAAAATTAAGCGTTCAGTTAAATAATATTCTATTACAGGCTTTAATTCACAAAAAAAAAAAAAAAAAAAAAAAAAAAAAAAAAAAAATTGGTATCAAACATATCTAAAAACTGAAAAACAGAAAGATTAAACAGTTTAACAAAATAATTCTAGTGGAGTAATAAATGTAAAATGATTACGTAAACAAACCCCATAAATTTGGAAAGAAAAAAATAAACGAACTTGTGGTGTTTATTACATTAATTAAATCTTCATTTAAATTATAATCCAATAAATGCTAAAATTGAAGAGCAAAAAAATATTTTTTAAAGAATGGTGACCTAAATACGACTGTCATCTTAAAAAAAAAAAAAAGAAAAAGAGAGACTTGGAAAGAGGCTAGAAATATTGTTTTCTTACCTTAAAAATCACGTAATAATGCAGAACGATTCAGAATTTCCCTGAACACAAAATACAATATATCTCTACCTAAACAAAAGAAAACTATTCAGAAATTCAGAGAAAACAAATGATATATAATGACAAGACGTGTTTTCAAAGTTTACACAAGCCAAAGCGATATGTCTCGTAAATTGAGCCATGTGCTTTTGAATCTTCCCTCCCTAAGAACAGAAACAGGAAATGACATAAATAAGAGAGTGGTAATAGTTTGGCGAAATTCACCTAACTTGGCGATGAAAGTGAATGACAAGAGGGAAAAAAAGTCGATACCGAATTTTCTACTGTAATGATTATCTAGGTAAATGATAAAACAAAGGCATATTTCAACTTCAGATTAAAGTTGAAGAAGCTGTGCAATCACAACTGTCTTAAGGGATCTCATTTTCATATCGTTTATAAGGATTCAAAGAGTATGCAAAAAGTGTGTCTGCTTAAGCTTAGGGCCCGACTATGACTTTTGGGAAATCTGGGCTCGGGCTTGACACGAGGCCTCCTCATGCATGTACTATATACTAAATAGGAATAATTTTCATCCCTGTACCTCGTCGATTAAATGTAATTATGTTAGTTTATGGTTTAATATTTGCTGAAGATGCCTAAGTTATTACAGCTTTTAAAAATGTACCAGCCTGGTTTCCTCAGTCTTAGCCGTGTGGATTTTCCAAACGAATCTAATGATGGGGATTAAAGATGAGGCGGTTTCAAAATTAAATTTTTATTTATTCACGAATTGAAAAAGAAAGAAAATTTACTAATTGAAAAAAAAAAGAATGTTTTTCTAAGTTTTTAAAAGTGTTTTACGATTCTTTAAAAATCCGTTTGAAAGGGAATTGAATTTTTATAGATGGGCTATAAAGAAAAATATTCCAAATTATCTTATTCTGAAGCCTTTGCACCGTGGAGTATCTCTTGTTTATCATCACTTTCTGTTTAACCCTTTATGTATTGAATTATGAATTCTTGAAAAATTTATCTTCTGAAGCATTTTTGTGAATTTTTGAAACTACATTAGAAGATTTACATAATCATTTAATAAATTTTAGAAGATTTTAGATGGATTGAAGGATTTAGAAGGATTAATTAAATTTGAATTTATAGGGATTTTGTGCAATATTTATAATCCACACTCAAATATTTTATTTTAAATATTTTTCCTAGTATTTTGTAGAATTAGGAAATGTACAAATATAATGCTCTTACAATAGAAATATAGAAGTATTTCCGAATTGAAAAATACCCCCCTCCCCCCAACGCCAAGAAAGCTGAAAAGATGCAAAGGCAAAAGAAATCATCTTTTTAAAAATAATTTTGTTTTGTGTAACCAATAATGCTTTTGGAACAAGATAAAGTAATGCATCTATAACTCATTCTGAACTGTATTACTACTAATTGATGTATTAAATGAATTTTATAACAAGTTATTTTAATGGTACTTAGAAGTACTGTCAGGAGATAAAGGGTTGACCCCTTCCGGCATGTTGGCTTAAATTCTGTCCCACTTAATTTCAATCCCCAAATGTCACACAACGGCACCAGCATTTTGAAATGAATTTTTGCTTTTTAGATTGTACGTGAAAAAAGGTTTTATTTATTTTCAAATAAATTTGTTCGCAAGTCCCGGAGTCATTCAATCATTTCAACATTTTAGGAATAGAAGTACTTTGAGCTGGAAAGGGTTAAAGTCCTTTTCCGAATTGTTGGAAAACAGAACTCGTGTCTATTTCATAGTTATACAATGATATTTTAAAAAGAATAAAAATTATGACTTTTGCACATTTCTACCAGTTGTTAACAAATTTTCCATTTTAAACAGAGGGACATGAAAAATAATAAAACTTTGTCATGAGGGAGTATTTAGGATTAATACTTATTTCTGTAAAATGAAAGATTTTTAAATTATATTAATTAATCTTAACAAGTAAACAATTTTAAAAGGTTATTAACAATTTTCTATTGCTACTTTTGGTAACAGATTCAGGTTCTGACGAGATAAAATTATTCGGGTTTCGGCGGCCTCGGAATTCCAATCGTCGGTCTCCACAAGAAGAAAAAAAAAAAAAAAAAGCTCGAACTTGTCTCTAATGGGAGCCCCGTTGCTATCGGCATCGTAGACATGACGTTCGCCCTTCTTTGTGATCAAAAATCGTTAACACGCAGGGGTGTGGTGGAGGAGGATGTATACAGATATCGGTATACGCCGTATTCCTTTTGGATTTTTTTTTCCCCCAAGAAGCTCTGCATAGTGTCTGTTTCTCAAATAAAGCCATAAGCACCATAAACATTCATGACTTTAGCGTATACCCTAATTTTTTTTACGACTACAACACTGTAACACGGCGTTCACTGTCCAATGTAACGGTGCCCTGCGTGCTTTGTGTTCATAAATCGTTACTAAGGCAATCCTTATTTAAATTATAAATAATTACTTCAAAATAAAGTTTCTTAACAATTTAGTTTCGAGATTACAAATCATTAATATGACAATCAATATTTACATTGTAAATCTCTACTTCCAAATCCAGTTCACTGAAAAGAAAAGATACTAAAATACCATATTTTGTAAAAAAAAAAAAAAAAAAGTTATAATTGGGTCGCTAAGTACACGCATGAAAATATATTTATCATAATTTAACATGTAAATTAAATAAATAAATACAAAATTCCACATACTTGAATTGTATAATATTTTATTTTTTAATTCTTGCTCAGTTTCATTTTTAAAGAAGATACAATAGGAAAAAAATAAAATTAATTTTAATTTTTGAAAGAAACCCATTTTGTCTGAAGTTTAGACAGATTTACTACAAAATATTATATAAATTAAAAAATATATAATTTCTAATTTAAAAAACAATGTCTCAATTTCAAATTGCTTCCCCGAAACATAAGCAAAATTTTAAGACATGTGACTTCTTCAACGCCCTGGAACTGTTGAGCTTTTACTTTAACAGACATACAGATGTACCGTACCCACACAGATATACAGGGTGTCCACTCCCAACTGTGTCCAATGGCTAATCCCTAAACCATTAGTCATAGACATATAGTTCCAATTACAAAAATGTTTTAAATGAGATAAAGAAATATTTTAAAAGCGATTTGGGTCAATAAAAACAATTCTTTAAAAAAAAAAAATACGAAATTTAAATTTTAAATTAAAATTTTAATTAAATGTTCATTAAAATTTCGGTCCCCCAGTCCTATAAGTTATATCTCTCTATTCTAAAAAAAAAAAAAGTAGCTTACGCTGTCACCGCCGCCGCCGGTTTTGAATTTTTTGTGACCGGAGGTCTTTCTCCGTTAATATTAAGAAAAATACTGCATGTAAAAATATGAAAATCGGCGGTATTATAGAGAAATATTTGATAAACACGCTGGTGCAGACAGTTTTCAAATCGAATAATTATTTTAAGAGATATTTAATGCTAAAGTTGGGCAAAATCGTTCCATTAAAAAAGTTTTATAAGAGCAAAAACTATATATGAGAATTAATTCATTTTTAGATCATTTTATACGTTAGAATTTCCCGGTGTGCAGACTGCATTCACTTTTTTAATTTGACTCATTTTTTGAGGTTTTATTTCTATTTTAAATTCAAATTTTCAGCATTTCGAGAGATATTTTTTACTTAATTTAGAAATTGGTATTAATTTAAACTGTTGCCAACTGTATAAACAGCGCAAATAATAATGTTTGCTTCAAATTAGAAATTTATTTTACACGTGACTATTATTAGCAGAAAAAAAACTTTCAAATTGGGATTAAATAATTACGTATGAAAAGCAGGAACTTATTGAAAATACTTCATAAAAACTATACTTACACGTGAATTTTAAAAGAGAAAGGATATTGTAAAATAATAAATTCATTAACATGCGTTAGATGTCTGAAATAGGAGAAATTACGTCACATTTACTTCACATTACACTTATTACGTAAAATGAACAAAAAGTAATATTGCAAAACAGTCTAAATTTAAAAATTGCGCGAGACATTATTTTGATATTTTGAGATTATATTAATAAGATTAATATTAATTTTATTGAACGCGTTTAGACGGCTTTCGAGCGACTATTTAGTAATTTAATATATATATATAAAAAAAAAAGATACACAAGCTGAAAATGAAGTGTCATCGACAAAAAATATGATTTGAAAGAGAAAAATCTGTGAAGCAGAAAATAAAGAAATTGCTTAAATGGTTTAGTTAAGATTCGTTAACCTTCTGTGTCGTTTCCCTCAAAAGAAGGCATTGGTATTTATGATATATATTTGCATTTTGATGCAGATTTGCTTATTATATTAGTTTTTTTTTAAATGTTTAACTAACTTTATTTAATCAAAGACGAAAACAGCCATTGTATCTTTTAACAGCAGCTGATTTTTCCTTAAAATTCCCAATCGAAGAGAAATGAATAGAAACCCGTTTATAGGGAGATCGCCACTGTTTTTTTAAATTATAATTCAATCTTTCAAAATCTGTTTAAAGTCGATCAAATTAGCGTGCTTTTAGAGACTGCGGTGTCTGAACGGGGGTTGGCGAGCGTAGCTCGTAGGGGGGCGAGCCCTCTAGTTTAGTAAAATTTTCCTATTACATTGACAAGTAAGACAAAAAAAGTCTCGTTCACATAACGCTAAAATTGACCGAGTTATGAAACTTTAAAAATGCATGATTTATGCCACTTTTCTGCATATCATTCAAAAAAGTCAATCACAGGTGAGTTCCGCGATGCTTTGAGGGGTCATATACCAACTGCTTAAAGTATTCGAAAAACTTATTTCATGTGTATCTGCGATTTGAAAAAAATCGTACAAGCATTCAGTTAACTTTTTTTAAGTTTCAGATTGACTAAAATCATTGTATTCTAGCATATGTTTTATTTTGTAAGGATTTGAGACTGTTTATTTCATGATTTCTTTTAACAAAAATTATGTTATTTTTATAAGTTTTTATTTAACTTCAACGATCGTATATATGTTTTTCCAGTTCAAAATTTGTACTCTAACTCACTTTCAAATATCCGATCGAGATTAAATTTTACATACTAACGTTAATCCGATGACAATCTAATATGATTTTCGCTGGTTACCATTTATACTTATTTTACAGGATAACGCAAAAATTTCGGATAGATTACCGCTAAGAAGTTTAAG
Organism: Maratus speciosus; assembly: GCA_963932465.1. NCBI lineage: Eukaryota > Metazoa > Arthropoda > Arachnida > Araneae > Salticidae > Maratus > Maratus speciosus. The sequence continues at coordinate 184,727,393 of OZ010786.1, forward strand.
AGCAAGTTTTAGATTAGATAACACAAGACTGCGACGGTTGTATTTTTTAACTTTTGTGTATTTTTTTGCACTGAATCCGAAAATTATCTTAATTTTTAACCACCGTCAGGATTTTTCGCATACCATAAGTTGTCAAAGTTAAAAAAATAACAAAAATCGGATGCTATAAAATAGAGGAGGTGACTGTATTTTTTAACTTTTGATAATTGATTTTTACGCACTTTTTAGAACTGAATCTGACCTTCATTTTTAACCGTCACGTTAGAATTTTTTTGCAAATCGTAAATGACAAAGTTAAAATATAGCGAAAATCTGATACCATAAAACAGGTGTAAAACTTTAATTTGATTTTATTTAATTCAATAATTTATTCAATTTTTTGGCTTATACTGGGATTCTTACACCTAAACAGCTGAGGGATCCGATAAGGTGGGCGAGGATGTTCGATTTTAACTTTAAAATTTACAATTTGCGAAACATCCTGACGTGATGGTTAAATCTGTAGGTATTTTACTGATTCAGATAATAAAAATGCATAAAAATCAATTATAAAAAGTTAAAAACTAAACAATGACATCTATTCTATAGTATCAAATTTTCGCTTTTTTTTTTTTCTTATCTTTAAAATTTACGAGTTGCAAATAATCTTTGCGTGATGGTAAAAAATGAAGATCAATTTCGGATTCAGCGGTACAGAATACATAAAAATCAATTATCAAAAGCTAAAACTGTTAATTTTCATCATTTTATTTAAAAAAAATTCAGTTTTTTTCCCCTTCTTATATGTTTATTACAAATTGTATCTTTTGCATTAATATATCAGAGTGATTAAAGATTTCAAATTTATAATGCAATGTTATATTTTTAAAAAAAAATGGTTGAGTAAAGTTATCTGACGAAATTATATTTCTACTAAATTTGTGAATGACCTCTAATTTGCAGCAAAAAATATGTTCCAACTTTAAACAGTTATTACTCAGTCAATTTTAATCGTAAAATAACAGGACTTTTTTTGTCTTACTTGAAAGTGTAATAGGAAAATTTTACTAAATATAACTTATAGGATCGGGGTACCATTTAAAAATTTAAATTTAGTAATTAAAAAATGTTTTTATTGATCCAAATCGCTTTTAAAATATTCCTTTACCTCATTTAAGACATTTTTGTAATTCGAACTATATGTCTATGACTACCGGTTTAGGAATTAGTCATTGGACACCGTTGAGAGTGGACACCCTGTATACATGCATGCATACACATATATATATATAACCTTGACAGCTTTTAATAGTACAGATTCCATTTAACATATTCGAAAAAAAAAAAAAAGTCAATAAAACGTTTTAAAAATAACAATCTCAGATTTATACATAAGAATAAAATAACAAGTACGCAGAAACAGGACTGTTAGTAACAATGAACCGAAGAATATACATGCATTTTAGGTCGCACACACAGGCATAAAAGTGGGAAATAGGAAAAAAGGTGGAAAATTTTTTCCATCTATACAATAAGGACAAACTCGTATAACTTAGAGACATTTTAACAGTTATTCATACATTAAAATGAAACATAACTGCACATAGGATTGTTATTTTCTTTTTGTAACTTAAAAAGTATTAAAAGAAAAAAAAATAACAATAAATGTGTAAATTCATTAAATCAAAAAAGAAAATTGGAAACATTTGCATCCACCCAAATGTATCTCATGAATTTATGTGAAGTACAGAGATTATTTTTTCAAAATAAATGTATTATTTTGAATGATTTGACTGTTTAAGACTTTACTTAAAAATCTCTATGCTAAATATATGCATGCCAAATTGATTTTTTACTCCAGCAATACATCACTGAAATTACCCAGAAGTGTTTTATAATATAAGTAGACAAAATGTCTATTAAGTTTTCTAGATCCCCCCCCCCCCCTCCCATATGCATCTAATATTTTCTTTGCATTTTTGCATCAATCCGGAGAATGTCCAAATTTGCTTTTAAAAAGGAGGAATTCCTCCTAGAAGGAACTCTTTCATGCCTGCACACATGGTAAACTTAAAGATTAAAAAAAAGAAAAATTCATCATATAGTATTCACATCTTTGCAATATTTAAACATAAATCATGAAACTCCTCTACATTAAAAAAATTTTTAATTTGTAATTTGAGGTCCCCCTAAAATTTGGGGACCCAGGGGGTACTGTACTCGATGTGCCTATGTTTTAAGGGGGCTAAGTTTTAAGGGGACATCAGCTTTAAATTATCAAAAAAATCGATTTTTTATTTCAATTTTCTTATATCTTATATTGACTAGAATAAAACCTAAAAGCGATTTTTTTTAATTCGATTTTTTTTAACACTTGGCCGCTTGGATTGATCGATCAATTTCCTTTTAATTCTAATACAAACGCTCAGAATTGAATTTTTGCTATAGCGCTACATAAGATTTTTTTTCATTTTTCAATTTCTTACACACATTTTAACCCCCTTCGGGACGAGCGTCACGTATGCGTGACACATAAGGTATTCAGAATCCTTGATTATTCCCACCAGTTATTTTGTTGTTGTAAATTTTGCCTTATTTAATCAGGGTATTTTTTCAATTCAATTAGTCAAAAATTTCTTTTAAAAAAACGGCGATAAAAGATTAAAAATTCTGTAAAAGACGCCCGTCGCGAAGCTTTAAAAGCCACTGTTATGGGACCAAACCTGTTTTTTTTTTAACACTTTCCAACAAAGTTGAAAAGTGTTTATGACTTCGGTTTGTCTGTCCGTCTGTCCGCGCTCTAACTCCCGTAAATATACTCGGATTGTCCTGAAATTTTTGGAGGTTATTGAAGTTTACCATAGCACGTTCCCTATTTCAAATGAAGTTTGTAGCGTGTTTAGTTCATTTACAGGGACAGTCAAAAGTTTTCCGTTACATTAGGGCCTATGGGAAGAAATCGTTTAAAAGGATTTCTAATGATGTTACACGCATCCAAACATAACAAAATTTATATGCATTTATGAAATGCATTAAAACATGCATTCTGTATAATATGCGGTGCAAAGAATATGTATTATTCTTTTACAGGGCCACACAAAAGAATTCCGTTGTACAATGATATAGGGAGGAAGGGGGGAATTGTTTGCGGCGTATTTTAATTATGTTACACTATTTTACATACAATGAAATTGATATACGTCGCTGAGGTTTACTATAAGTTATTTCATGTATATTACGAAGTGCATAGCATTTACAGGGACACACAAAAGTTTTCAGACAGTATATTGTATCCGAAGTACTGTACATTAGCGGTGATTGCTGGAAATGCATTTTTAATTATGACATGCGCTTTTATGTTTCACTATATTTATGCATACTATATGGTACGTATAAATGCTATTATTCATATACAGGGGTACACAAAATAATTCGTAAGGGTTACTGGTTATGAGAGCAAATTGGTTGCAGGTTTTAAATGAGTTATGCATTTTTACGCTGAACAGCATTTCGTTTATTAAAAAAAGTTTGTAGAATATCGATAAAATGATATGGCTAATTCCATGCGAACTTGTCATGTCTGTCACACAGCTGAAAATCGTTATGCTTGTTGGCCACCGTTATTTTCGAAAAGTTTGCTTCGCCTTGTTCAATTGATGAGATATTTCCGATAAAAACAGTCACATTTTTCCGTTCTAAAATACTGGTAGCCAAAAATCGTAGTATGTGACAGACATGACAAGTTCGCATGGAATTAGCCATATACGTAAATTGCATTGCGTCTATGGATGATAATTTCTGGAAATGTGATTTCAGTAGTTTCAAGTGTGTTTTAGTTTGAACTAAATTTTAGCTAAATAGTGGCGTGTAATAAGGGTACTAGGTAAACTACAGGGCTGTACAAAAGTATTCAAGTATTTTTTCAATTAATTGTATAAATTGCTGAAAGAGAAATTTCAACCTTTTATACGTTTTCTTGCTAAACTAAATTTTCCCATTAGGTATATATATCAACATACAGATCAAATACAAGGTTGTTCAAAAGAATTAGAATACATATTTGGCTATGGGCGGTAACTACTGAAATCAGATTTTTAAATGTTTACTTAGTTATCTTATTTCCCTTCCCGAAGAAACGAAGTTTCGTTAAAACTTTCAGGGAGTGTTGGAAAGTGTTTCATAATCTATGCTGTACGCATGATTTTTCTTACTTGTTATTTTATGACGCTATTTTCGCAACTTTTTTTAATTTTGAAAAAAAATCCTACGCTACGTCATAATACGCTAAAGACTAATGGCATTGTATGACTTTTTTTTTTAATAAAAAAAAAGTTACACAAACACTCTACAAACAGAACTTAATATAAGGAAAATACACTCTTTTGTTATATTGAAACTCAAATTTTTTTTTTTTATAAAGCATAACCTTTTTTCGACATTCAAACTGTGTCTGCCCTTAATCTGGCTTGCTTCGACTGATTAGGTAAACTGGTCATATGTAAAAACTTACTGAAATTGCACAGAAATTTGTTAGATAGTCAAAGGCCGATTTTAATTCGTAGAAAATTATAAATTAAAGGCTAATAATTCTTTAAGCAGAATAAATATAATCTAATTTTCAAAAAAAAAAAAAAAAAATTGTGAGTCATGATTTGTATTACAAATTAATTCATAATGTAGTTATTACGGTATACAACTTGTAACAAAATTATCTCAAAACTGTATTTTGCAGAATGAATTAATAACAGAAATCTTTTGAAGAAAGTGTTTTAAAAATTCGGCCAAATAATGATAGCAATAATAAAAGCTGATAGAATTATAATGTATCATTAAAAATAACAAATGTTTAAATATCTCAATGATATTAAAATTCATTCTATACATAATACAATCAAGCACACCCGGTAAAAAGTTAAGCCTATGCACTGAACAGTTTTTTTTTTAATGGTTAATCATCAAAATTACATTTTTAATAAAGTGAAGCGTAAATTTAGAAATTTGCCTGGGATCGAATTGTTTTGATTATCCAATCCCTGTTCTATTACGTATTTGCCAATGCGGTAAAAAGAAAAAAAAATCTATTTAGAAACCACCAGACTAAAAATAAATAATTTTCTTTTTAGAATTTTTATTTATTTATTTAATCATTCAACATTTTAAAAGGCGCGAGACGTGAGGTGATGTGTGAGATACGCACTGGGGCGAAGTGATTTTGAAGCTTTTTTATAACTTACACTATATCCACACATTTCCGTACTTATCAAGTATTAAAATCTCAGATAAGCTCATGATTTTTAAACACACAAACATGTAACAGCAAATCTGTTACCGATTTTAAATGACAATTATATGACAAAGAAACATTTAAGTAAGCAAATAATTTTCTGATGAGAAATAAAAAAGAAAAATACGAATGCATTATATGGACATAGGTTTAACATTGTAGAGAGGTATTTTAGGTCCTATGATTGATAACGAGCCTTAAGACGATATTTGCCTTTTTTCAGTTGAAAAAGATCGAATTTATTTTCTTACATTTTTCTATTCTGTAAATTATACACGTGAAATCGAATTCGAAGTTCTTTCGTTGTTATATGTAGTGCTGTAGCGCAACGCGTCCATAGGTCTACACTGTTTTGGAACACTATAAAAGCATTTTACGTAAAATGACTTTTTTCAAACAGGGCTGGATGAGAACGCAAAAACTATTTAACCGATCTTGCTAATTTTATGGTTATTAAAGGTAATATAATTGCTGGGACTTGGACCACTTTCAGCCATTTTTATAAAAATATATATTTTTTTAGAAGCACGCCAAAGTTTGAAAAAGGGCTCAGAAATAGACGTATTTTCAAATGGCTGGCACTTAGTTGATTTTTAACCTCAAAGTGCTTGAAGCTCCAGACAATATTATCTATATTTTCGTAATCTTTAACAAAAACTGATTGAAAACGACTCTGGTGATCTATCGGATCCCGCCAGATTGGAAGTGCACGGCGCGCAACGCTACGACATCCAGACACGCAACTCGAGTCATATCAATTTTTTATTAAAAATTTTTTGAAATGTTCTTCAAATGGTATAATAAATAGCATTCAAAAAACCCGGAGCTAAAATCTTTATTCCTATTCCAGAAAAAAAAAAAAAAAAAAATGTCAAAGCACACCCTCTTTTTGGCCTTCTACAGCCAAATCCCCCCCCCCCACACACACACACACACTAAAAGCATACATCCAGATACACTGGTAAAGTTCAAACAATATTGCTGAACTCCGATTATTAGAAGATTAATAATTAAAGGTGCCCCCAAAAATGGAGACATCCAAATATTGCCTTTGATTTGTAAATAAGAATTTCTAAATTTTTTCTCTGGAAGATTGATAAAAGAGAGCTAAATTTCTACAAGTCCAATTTTACTCGTGGATAGGGAACTTTCACTTATTTCATTTTTTCTTGGAAAAACAATACCACTGAGAAAGTTTAGTTATTATTTGAAACTTCCTTAGAAGGTACCTAAGATTCATTTTATTATTCAACTGCGAAAATACTTCAGTATCAATGAATACAATAGAATTTGAAATTTGATTCCATTGATTCCTGCCAACTTCTTAAATGTTATAGTTCAAAATATCAGATAAAGTGTAATGGAAACTGCACAGACAAACGGAAATTATCATATGAAGAAACAATTGATGAAACACAACATAGTTCCTCTTATCCGGTAAAACAATAGAACATTAGTAAATAGTGAAAAATAAGCATCATTATAACTATATATAACATAAAAAAAAACTTTTTGTAATGATAAACCATTAATATAAATGAAAAATCGACCATAAAAATAAAACAATTATGATACTATGGAACTTTATATCCAATATTCTACTTCAAAAAGTGAAAAAATTAAATATGTAACAGAAAAAATCACAAATATAATATTAATAATTATTAATAAAATAAAGATATTTTCCCATGTGCCTGTCGGTGACGCTGACACTCAGATTTTTTATTTTCTAATAATTAGCCTGGATATTAATTAAAAAATCTCATCGAATGCTAATGAAAGAGTCTCCATATTTCGGTTTATTCTGCAAATCGCAGTGGCCTGATCACCTTCTAAATAAATAAAAGTACGTTTTTCCGGTACTTTCCAGTTAAAACGGTACCTTGTTAAAAGTATATATTAATACTTCAAAAAAAAATATTTTTTCTGTACATCGTTTTCACATTTTTCGTTCTTTTCTGCAGTATACAGTATAGATCGCAATCACCGAGGTTTCTGTCTCTCAGTGTCTTCGGAGATATTACTTTGCGTTTAAAGAGACTTGCACCAGAGTTGCGTTATTTGTTTTCGCTTGAGAAGTTTCATAATTTTTTTTTCATTATTTCCTTTTTTTTTTTTTTTTTTTTTTAAATACGCAAATACCAGAAAGAGGAGTATTAAAAATATCACAGTTTAACCCCCCCCCCCCCCCCACACACACACACACACACCTCACCTCGAAACTCCCCAATATCTCCCCAGAGCTGCAGAAATATGTCTTAATTCAACACTTATTTGAGATATATTTCAAGTTACTGTCAAAGGACCAGGCAATGTCAGATACTTATAAGAATAGAAAACATCATGGTTATTAAAATCTGACTACGTACGTATGTGTGCGTTGCGTTCGCCATATACACTTCCATGAATGATGAATTACAATCTGAAATTAATATTTAATCTTTTCTACGCATGTAGATATATAAATGGAGCTTTCAATTTGCTGGCAATGAAATTAGATTCCCCCCTCAAACAATAGAAAAATTCGTGCAATGTAAAAGACACATATTGAATTTCGGCTTAGTTAAACAATACAATAAGACTAGCCGTTTTAATTTAAGCAAGATTTTTTTTTTTATTCAATTTTTTTTTCTTTTAATATCATATTTATTTGTTACAAAAAATAACATCTAAGAACATTTTTTCATGTTTAATAATAATAATAAAATATATTTAAAAGGTAGATATTTGCATTTTTCTTTATTTTCCCTCTAGTTTATGTCACGTTTAAAACCACTAAAAGTTAAAGACAATTATTTTCAGAATTTACTGTTTATACAACGAGTTTTCTTAATAAACTTTACAATTTCTGTTAAACAGAAAAAAGAATTTCAAGGCCGAGTAATTGTTTAAAGCCAGGCGATAATAATCCGGTGTTATCGAATGAATAGAACAATATAAAACTATATATGTACACTTATTTTTCAGAACTTTCTCCCTTTTCATCCATAAATTTGATCTTTTATGCATTTAGACAATCGACATAAATGTCTTTTAAATGATAAATGGAACTGCGCAAACTGCTCTTAGAAAACTTTTGACAATTTAAAAGGACAGTCGATCGTATAAGCAAGCATCAAAATGAAATATTCATTGAATGATACGAAAATTCTTATTCCACATAATGAGAAAGAGGACTACAATTTCGGAAATTTTCGAATGTTTTAAACGACATTTTATTTTTCGCTATGATAAAATTAAGCTTTCTACTAAGCAAAGCAAAATAACGTATTTTTAATAAAGTGAAGCGCCATTTATATGTTTTTTTATGGGATGAATCAATTCAAAAGCAAAAAGAAAGAAACAAATGTAACAGAAAGTAAAATTACTTTTGAAACATAAATACGAAATAAGCTGATTATAATAAATATATTCCATAATCAGAAATATTTTAAATTTTGTTATCAATTCAATTAATACTATATATTTTATAAATAATAATTTATACATCTCCAAGAAAATTCTAAAAAATTAAAACAAATTCACATAATTTCAGGATTGCAAAAAAGCCGGCTAAAATTAAAACAAGTGGGTAAGTGTGATCACAGATCGCACAGAGGGTTTCGTTTAATATTCCTTTCAAAACACTTTATCCTTTTGAAAAATCTGTTAGTTCCACATTTCGCAACCAGGGGCGCAACTCTATTCTAAACAAATCTCAATCTAAACGAAACTCCGTTTTACATACTATCTGTAGATATATTAGTCGAGGGGATTGGGCCCATAGCACCCGAGATAAGTAGGCGCTCCTGGTGTTAAAAAGTGGAACTAAAATATGTAAGGCTGTGGTGCATAACATGAAAGAATGGGCAAAGGGGTGTCGGCAAAAGTTGGAAAAGTGCTCCCCGGGTGAAAAGGGCGGGGGTTAGAAAGATTGCTTAAAATACACAAGTTAGAGCCCGGAGCAGTAAATAATATAAGACTTTTTGAAAAGTTTATGATTTGTCGTGTAGTCTGAGGTATTCAGTCGAGAAGTCTGAGGTCGTATGCAAAAATTGATGTCTCCAACTTAATTAAGGTCTCTCTAGGTCTCTTAGAAGGTCTTTTAGAAAGAATTCCATAAAATACATAAGTGGTAGCTCAAAGGGTTAAACGTAAGACATTTTCAAGATTTTATGATTTGTCGGCTGGCCTCAGGTGTTCTGCTATAAGTATGCAAAATTTCAAATCTCCAATTTAATAAGGGGCTCAGTTAGAAATAATTGCTTAAAATACGCATGTGGGAGCCCAAAGGGTTAAATGTACGACTTTGTCAAAATTTTATGATTTGTCGCATGATGGTGTTCTGCTATAAGTATGCAAAATTTCACACATCCAACCTAAATATGGTCTCACTTAGAAAGAATTGTTTAAAATACATATGTGGGAGCCCAAAGGGTTAAATGTACGACTTTTTCAAAATTTCATGGTTTGTCATTTGATGTGAGGTGTTCAGCTATAAGTATGGAAAATTTCACGCCTCCAACCTAAAGAAGACCACTTAGAAAGAATTGTTTAAAATACACATGTGGGAGCCCAAAGGGTTAAATGTACGACTTTTTGAAATTTTTATGATTTGTCGTTTGATGTGAGGTATTCAGCTATAAGTATGCAAAATTTCACGCCTCCAACCTAATTAGGGGTCACTTTGAAAGAATTGTTTAAAATACACATGGGGGAGCCCAAAGGGTTAAATGTACAACTTTTTCAAAATTTTATAGTTTGTCGTTTGATCTGAGGCATTCAGCTATAAGTATGTAAAATTTCATGCCCCTAAGCTAATTAGGGGCTCACTTAGAAAGGATTGTTTAAAATACGCATGTGAGACCCCAAAGGGTTAAATTTACAACTTTTTCAAAATTTTATGATTTTTCGTTTGATGTGAGGTGTTCAGCTATAAGTATCCAAAATTTTATGCCTCCAACCTAATTAGAGGCTCACTTAGAAAGAATTGTTTAAAATACACATGTGGGAGCCCAAAGGGTTAAATGTACGACTTTTTCAAAATTTTATGATTTGTCGTTTGGTCTGAGGTGTCCAGCTATAACTACGCAAAATTTCACGCCTTCAACCTAATTAGGGGCTCACTTAGAAAGAATGGCTTAAAATACATATTTGGGAGGCCAAAGGGTTAAATGTACGACTTTTTCAAAATTTTATGATTTGTCGTTTGATGTGAGGTGTTCAGCTATAAGTATGCAAAATTTCAAGTCTCCAACATGTATAGTTTCTGAGAACGAGCTCTGTGACGGACAGACAGACGGACGGACAGACAGACAGACAGACAGACAGAGGAGCGAGACGAATAGGGTTTCGTCAGATGAACGAAACCCTAAAAGGCCAGGCCGGTGGCTTTTATTGGTTTTAACCGGCTTTTTTGGCCAAAATTGGCCTTTTTTGGCCATAATTGGCTTTTACACAATGAAGCATAGTAATTATAAATTACACATTTTAAAGTGTTTTTAATTAGTTTTAATGACATTTAATTGATTTAGAGTTTAATAAGTAACCCAATTTCTCAATAACGAGGACATTAATACTGGAATAAAACTTAGATGTCTTTGCTAGTGATTTGTTGTCGGAATTGTAAATATGTCAGCTAAATTTTAAAAGGGCCTTACCAACTGCCAATTTTTCATTTTTACTGCTTTATAAAATTAGAGGACAGTGGTTACTTAGTTACATGTTTTATTACTTAATTAATTTTAAGAGCTATTAATATACAAGTCTTACTTTATTTCTAGTAAACATTTAAAATTATACATAGTCATATTAATAAAAACACCATTTTTCACTATTAAAAACATTATGATATAGCATATGCATGAATATGCTTAGCAACAAGCTTTTCAAAATTTTTATTTAGAGAATTTTTTTTTTCCCCTTGTTTAAATGCCCTATTTTTATACACTTATGTACCACTCTCCTCAAATCCCTTTCTCTTTTAACATTTATAACTTAATCTCTCCATATGGACACATAAGAATGTTTCCATTTTGATGTGCTACATTTTGTCATTAATTAACTACAGTGAAACCTCCCTGTGCGACTACCTCCATTAAGAGACCATCTCCCTGAACGACCATTTTTTCATGAAACGAAATTTATTCCTATAGGTTCAATACTAATTTTACCTCCATTCAGAGACCATCCTATTGGAACTCCCTCCATGAGCGACCCATTACTTTGAAGAAAATGAAACAAATTCCATTTTTTCCTGGTCGCTTGAAGAAGGTTTTATTAAAAAAATAATTCCGAAGAACGTATTCCTCAAACTTATAAACTAAGTTTAGAAATATTTTTATATCTTATTTCGGTAACTTTTAACTATTTAAACCCCTTTGTGCCTTTTTAGGCAATGAATTTAACTTTGATGACAAATTAAGAATGGCGTCAATAAACTCCCCTGCCCTATTCTGTCAGCAAACTGTCAAAGAAATAAGTAAATTAATGAAATCGTCATTATTTGTTCCCGTCCAAAAAAAAAAAAAAAAAAAAAAATTGCATTTATGTACTCAACTTCGAAAGGATTTGGAAATAAATGTTATAAAAGATAAAACCGTAAAATCACCACAAACGTCAATGTATTAATATTTTTTAACTCTGCATTAATTAACTTATGTAATTAACTCTTGTTTGGATACTTAAATTTTCATATTTTTTCTTAATGTGAAAAATAAATTTTAGTAACATTGTTACCTTTTTTCAACAATTAAAATCTAGACTTAAACATGACCTCCATTAAGAGATCACCTCTCGAAGCGACCAATTTTTATTGGAATGGAACGTGGTCGCTTTAGGAAGGTTTTACAGTATATTATCTTAAAAATATGTAGTATATGTGGAGCTATGTAATATAGAATTTCAAAACACCAGTTTGGAACCTAACTTATATTCTTTTCAGCGTTCATATATTTTTTTTTTCCCCCCTCAGACATAATGCCTTCTAGAAGTTATAAAAGACTTATTTGATAAAATTTAATAGAAATCTATAATTTTTTTTTAGTAGAAAATATTTATGAGTGTATTAAAAATTAATTGATCCAAATTTAAAACGAATTAACTGTAAACCAACTTAAAAAAATAAAAACCGACTTTTTTCAATAAAAGCTGGCTTTTTTTAAGTGGTTAAAACCAAAAAAAAAACCGGCCGGCTTTTTTTGGCCTGGCATACTGGCCGGCAACCCTGCATACTTTGGATTTCATGAATTAGTTTTATTCAGCAGAACAAAATATCGTCTGTCGGAAAACAGGCACCAAGGCGTAGGTAATCTATAAAAAATAAAGGAGAGTCCATTTCGCTGAAAACCGGGAAATATTGTAGCTGATATTAAACAGTGCTTACAAGATTCTCATTGGTCAACTAGCAACTCTGCTAAAAACTTCTCAATGGTTCAGCTGATCTTTGTTCATATTTTTACCACATGCCCATGGTATTAGAATACCTTTATATAGCTTCATGCACATGCTTGAAATTATACACGGATAAAGCAAAATAAGTATAACCAGGTTCGCTCCACATCTAATGTGACGGAGGGCGGTGTTTTTTCGGCTTATTTGATGTGGAAATCTTTGTCGCACTGCAAGAGAATGCGAGAAATAGCGGAGGAAAGTCCCGGACATATTTATTACCTCACCTGAGAGGAATTTCTTTTTTTGAATTTTAGCACTTAGTTTCCAAACCTTTGAAGAGCAATAAAAAGATCACAACTAACAACAGAGTTTTCGGAAAAGAAACGCTAGAGAAATAATTTATAACTCTCATCGCAGAATGTGATTTGCATGAAACCTTAGCGCCTCCCATAAATCAAATTGTAATTTACAAATCAAAACTATTGTCAATATCCTACAGGGCTAGGGTAGAAAAGATTATGAAAGTGGCCCCTTTCAATGAAATAAACGTAAAAAGTATATTTTGTACATTCTAACACTTCTAAAAAAAAGAGGGTGTGTGTGTGGGGGGGCGGGGGGGGGATCTTTCCAATCTATTATACAGAGCGAACGAAGATAATATTTTGATTTTGATATTATGTTTATAAGGATTATAAGGATGGTTATAAGGATTTCTAAAACATTAAAATAAAATTTACATCTTAATTTGCTTATACTTGAGGGAAAAATATTTTTCAATTTACAGGTCAAAGTTTATTATATACAGTCGAGCCCCGATTCAACGAATCGCGATTTAACGAATTTCTCGATTTAGCGAATTTTTGTATGGTCCCGGCGAAAATGGAACAAAAATACTTCTATTTAACGAATTTATAATCCCGGTTTAACGAATAACTTTCTATGTAAAAAAGTGAAAATTTAAAGAAATTTTCTAATAGTATTTATAAAATATTTTCAGTGTTCCTGATTATCGATTTTCTGAATATGTATCATATGACGCAGAAATATCTACTTGCAAAAATGTTCATTATATCGAGGTTATTCAAGCTGTAGTAATGGATCGAATGATGAAAATGAAATAGAAATGAAGCATTCAACATTCAAAAAAGCAGTTAACAGTTTAGATCCTTTGATACGGAATTTGATGTTGCTTATGACGTTGCTAATACTATTTTCACAGCTTCAAGAAAAAATAGATAAATGAGATTGGAATACAAAATTGAAATAAAGAAAACAACAACCATAAGATATCTTATAAGTTATCTACAAAATTTGAATAAATGAGATTTTTTTCTGAATTAAAATAGTTGTGATTTATAGCGGTGCATAAAAAAAGGAAATTTTTACCCGGCTGCCAAGAAGGGTTGTGTGTTTCACGCGTATCTGGGTATGTGGATTTCTTTAAACCCTCGAAACAGCCCAACGGCAGGATGGATTTTAATGAATGAGATCTCTATCGATTCGTCTTAACCGTCCAATGGTTATAGGCTAGGTTTTGTTTTTAAAAATTCAAAGTGGCGCTATAGACGAAAAAAATTTTTACGCACTCTATTGAGTGGCATATCATTGGATACGTCTTTCAAAATGAAGACGATGTTACATTGACTATTTTACAGTCAGAAGCTCCGTTTACATATTACACAACCTGGAAGTTGTGTAGGTAGGATCTCTAGCTTTACCGAAACTCTAACCTTCATAGTCATCTATAGGCCTTATTAAAACAGTGTTTTGATTGGAAACTAACAATTAAAACTGTATTGGAACTAACAATTAAACACAACTTACATGGCATCAATACCAGTAAAAGAAAAAAAAATAGGTAAGTAATATAAAAAATAGTTTCACATTGAGAAATAATCGATTAGTTTAGGTTTTTTTGATTTTTTAAATTTAGTTTTTACTTATTATACAATGCATTTTCGTAAAGCAACAAATGCTTAAAATCGTTATTAAGGTAAGTGAGCAATATATTTTTTATTTACAGCCATTTTTCAACTTGTGCTGCTGTATAAAAAAAATCCTTTGATTATCCCGATTAAACGAATAATCTCGATTTAACGAACAAAGTTGCAAGTCCCGAGCGATTCGTTAAATCGAGGTTAGACTGTAGATATAATTGTCATATGTAAAATTGTATTTCTGTATTATTAATAAATTATATTTATGTAATGCCCGCAAATAAATTATACTAGTGTAGTATCAACTTATTTTATGTTATTTTAATACCCATTATGAATTAAATGGTTTTTTTTTTTTTTAATTGGGTATTGTCAACATCCTAAAGGATGTTAGGGCCTTTCAGGGTCGATAAGTCTATGAAAGTTATATACGACAAGTTTTATAACCCTTGAGAGTGTTAATCATTGCGCAATGTTTTAAAACTGCATTATATCTGTATAACTATATTAATTTAAGTAATGCTTCAACTGCAGTGAAACCTGCAGCTCAGTGAACAGATATATCAGTTTACGGCACTGAGAAGGTTTTTAAATAAGGCTGCACAACTTTTTTGCCTGAAAAGCAATTGCCAACATAACTTCCGATTGGAATTATGGTGGCTTCTACATTATCTGTAGCCAGAAATCCTCCAAGCTACCACTATTTTAGAATAGAATATTTTGCCTTATTTAATGACAGAACCTTTGCTATTAAATAAGTAGAAGATTATCTTTCCGAAATTATGGTGGTAAACTTTTTTCTGACAAAAAGGTTATGCAGCCTTATTTTAAAGTATATCATACAATACAACAATTATACAATATAGCGGCCACTCCCGATATGCTAGAATTATTAAAAAGAAAAAAAAATGTACACAAGTGTGTTTCCGATGAGAATACAACATTTCAATATTTTAGAACTTACTTGTAAGTTAATAACTTCATTTTAAGGCATTTTTCTGTTAGCTGGGCGCAGACGATATAGCGCCAAATAATCTTTATTATAGTTCCAATTCGTTCGTTTTGCGATTTTATATTATTCGAGGCCCCGCTAAAAGGAGGGGCTCCGATAAAAGGAGGGTTCCTACACAATTACGGTAAAAGTGACTTTTCCAGGTTTTCACTGACGTTTTTCAAGAACTCCCTGACCTTTCTCAATAAAAAATTGACTTATATATTGTTGTAAAATAATGCCACAATGGAAAACTTTAATCTAGATAAATGCTAAAAAAAAGTATGCATTGTATAAATTTCCGATTTTTAATTATTTTTCCTATTATGCTATTGTTATATAGTTTGCATAAATTTTAGATTAAAAATTTAAATTAGGTGAACAATTAATTCAATTTTTTTTCATTTACAATGATAACAGAGATTCTGGTGGAAAGTAATACATCAAATATTCCCTGACCACTTTAATTATTTTTAAAATTCCCTGACATTTTGCTTAAATTTTTGAATTCCCTAACTTTTCCCTGACCCGTAGGAACCCTGGAGGAGCCCGCTAGCGGGCAAAGCCAGCTAGTATTCTTTATTATAGTTCCAACCACGGTATCTAGATTGTATATATTATAATCTAGATACCGTGGTTCCAACTGTATACCAGAAACAACAACAATGGAGTTAATTATGCAACCAAACAACACTCGCTAAAATATGTCAAATGGCTGTGAAACTACAACAATGAAATGTTTTAAACACTAAAAACTAAAATATAAATAAAGTATAAGAGTGTTATAATTACCCACCTCCCCAAAAAAATAAAAAATAATAAAAAAAAATAAATAAATAAACCACGTTTTTATTGTAAGCAAAGTCTTCCTAAAAAAATATATATATATATATATATATATATATAGTTAATTTAGCTCCTGGCTTTTATTTATGTTTACGAAACTTCCCAAATTAAAGTTTTATAACTGCGATGAAAAATGAGGTTCAAAATTGCTATTTCAGGTAACTCACTTGAAAAGGGAGGAATGCATTTGCGTTTATCTGCTTTTCATGGGAGAAAAACAAAATCGTTGTAAAACCTGTTTTAGCAAGAAGCAAATACTTATTTCCAGACAGAAGAAAGCTTTTTTTGGTTAGAAAGTTTCAGTTTATGACTGTTTGGGGGCGATTACACTAACTGTAAATGACTCAGTCAATCCTGACGGTTCAGAGGTTAAGAATTTGCCGGTGACGCCCCGTGAATCAAATATGAGAAAAGGTTCAGCTCAAGAGCAACCCCCCCCCCCCCCTTTTTTTTTCTAGGCATCCGCCGTTGTAATTTGAAAGCACGTGTTATGGAAATAAGATGTTACGTATTTGCATCATATTTTATTTTTTATTAACACATATCTTACGAATGTGTACAAAAATAATAATTTACTTTGTCTCTTTTAAGGGATCTTTATCTGAGCGGAAATCGACCAAAAAAAATCAAAAACATTTTTGTGCATACTTATTATTCTCCAGTTTGTTCTGAGCCATTTGCGAAAAACCGCATGCAGATGCGATTATTTTTCGCAAAGTTACAAGCGTTTGAATTTTGCACACAAACAATTTTTCGGCCCTTTAATGCATTTTAAATCTATTTCTCTCAAAACTGATTTTTCAATGTTTTTTGATTTTTAAAAGGCTCTATGCGTCATAATATTATATCACAATTCATGAAATTAATAAGGACAAATCCTGATATTGCTTACAAAAAAACTATGCATGCATTTTAAAGTTCGACTTCATTAAGGTGATTAAATTTTATTTTTAGCTCATTAAAAGACTAAATTTTGACGAAAATCGATATTGAATTGAGAAAAAGATCTCTAAAAAGTTAAATATTCAAGGGATTAAAAAATCGATGCACAGATTTGTTTGTAATAGAGTTTTAAGTGATTAAAATACCAAATCGAGGAAATAGCTCAAAAATTATGACGCATGGAGCATTTTAAAATTTCGTTTTAAAATTTTTATTTTAAAAAATCTTAAAATTAGAATAAGATTGGAAATTTCTTTTAAGGTAGTTTATATACTTATTGTGAAATTTATATTTCCTCAAAATTTTATATCTCTATGATGAAAAAAAAAAATTAACTTCTACCGTCGCCTTAACAAAACTAGGGGGTCCAACCAACCCGGGTCATAGAATAGTGGTCAAAACTTTCTTCTTTTTTTTTTTTTTTTACACTTTCCAAAATAGTTGAAAGAGTTTATGATTTCGTTTATCTGTCCGCCTGGTCGAGCTGACGCTCGTAAATATACTAGGATTGCCCTGATTTTTTTTTTTTCACGTTACTGATGCTTAACATAGCACTATCGGTATTAAAAATGAAGCATATAGCATTTTTAGTTCATTTACAGGGACAGTCAAAAGTTTTCCGTTACATTACGGTCTATGGGAAAACATTTCAAGTTCATGTTAATGATGTTAGACAATTTCAAACATAATGAAATTGATAAGCATTTATGTAGTGCACTGAATCATGCAATCTGGAGAATACGGTTAGGAAAACACTTACTATTCACTTGCAGGGCCACACAAAAGAATTCCGTTACATAATGGTCTAAGGCTAACTGTTTGCAGAGTATTTTAGTTCTGTTACACAATTTCAAATATAATGAAAATGATAAGCATTACTGAGGCTTACTACAAGATGCTTGTTGTATGACATGATGGGCATCGCATTTATTGTTCATTTACAGGGACACGCAAAAGATTCAGATAGAGTACTGTATCTGAAGTACACTGTCTATTAGCTATAAATGTTGGAAATGAGATTTCATTTCTGGTAAATGCGCATTTAACAAAATTTTTTATTACTATGTGGTCTGTATAAATGCTATAGATCATTATACGGAACTACACAAAAGAATTCGAAGGCAGCTTTTAATTGGGATGCACTTTCAAGTTGAATTATATTTAGTACACTTAGAAATGTTTGTATAATATAAATAAAATCATATACAGCGCCACGCAAAAACTAGAATACATGACCTCCGAAAGATGATAACGTTTGGAATCCCCCCCCCCCCCCATTCTGACCAGAAAATCAGAGTTCTAACTTTTTACGACTGCTCTTTCATCTTCACCTAACGCTTCATTTATAATGGCTGTTTCATAATAATAGAAACCACCAGTCCATCAGAAGAAAATAACTCGGTTAAGCGGGACTCGGATAATCGGGACTCTACTGCAGTGCAAAACATATTTCAATTTTAAGACTTAAAGCACACGCTTTTATTTTATGTAAAATGACGTCATTTGGATTAATATAGATACTTAAAATTAAATATAGTTTATAATAGCTCCATGTTTTATCATAAATCATTCATTTATATTTTTCTCAAAATAGCACGCATTTTAATTACATTTTTTCAGTTTTTATGGGAAAATGGCAACAAGAAGATATAATTGCTATTTTCAACTATTTTTTCTTTACTTTCTACAGAAATAGAGTACTTGAGTTGCTAAAATGAAACTAATGTCGCTAAAAACTACAAAAGAATTAATGTTTCAAAAATAAATGGAGATGCAGTTTTCAAACAAATTGCATTAAAAAATACTTTTTTCCCCAATACAACGGTATAAACATTGAAAATGTGCGATGCTTAAAAGTTTAAAAAAATGCTGTAGAGTATTAAATCGCACAATGAAACATCGGCTTTTGTTTTACGGCTAGCTGATACAAGGTAACGTTATTTATTTAGGACAAAACAAGCTGGGAGAAAGAAATAGTATACCGGAAGTTAATAATGTATTCAAATGAAGTTTTGAAATTTATTATTTTCGTATTAGCCGCATGTTACAGGTTAACAGCCAAGAAATCGTCAAACATATTTTGCTTCTTACTGCAACTGCAGCCTGTATGATTAAGATAATTTCAGCAATTTATGCGACTAATTATAGTACGTGTCTGTTAAATTTTGTGTTTTACTTATATTATTTCATTTATTTATTGATGAAATTTTAATTTCATTATAGATTACGACTTGGGCTCTTTCGAAATTTCTCACCCTTCGTATTTTATGTACCTTTCAACTTTTTAACAATGATTATTACCAGCTTAAAAATGTAAACAAACATTTAAATCCCATTTAAAGGGACAGGGGTTTTTGCATTTTTCTCAAAACGTGATTTTTTTCATATAATAGTACAGTTTGTGCGAAATCTGTTGCAAGTACATCTCTGTAATTTAAAAATGCGATTGCGTTAAGTGTTACTGCATCTTGTGAACCTCCCCCCCCCCCCCCCTTTACCTTGTTATAGTTTTGTAAGTGGGGAATATGTATGACAAAAACATGCAGATTTCTGATGCGAAATTTATCATTTAAAATTTTTTTTGAGAATATGTAATAAAGATTAAAATAGGTTCAATATTTAAAATGAAGTACTTTTTGATTATCACACAAAATTTGTAAGATTTTCATTAGTGTTTTAAAAAAGAGCACTAAAGTAAATACTTCAAAAATTTCAAGATTTGTAAAGTTCTTACTAAACTAGGATTTAAAAAAGCATGAATATGGGTTTTAAAAGAAGAGCATGAATTTTCAACTTAGTTATCACAGACGTCCCAGACCCTTTAAAAGAAATCAAGAAATTTCCGCATGTTTTTTTATTTATAACATGCAGGGTTTTCAATCAAATCTAACGTCAATATATTCGAAACCCGCAATATATTTGAAATGTGGTAACCTTATGAAACCAGGGGTGCAGAATATGTCCGATCCGGCGATCTAGGATCGGGGGAAATTTTAACCACCTGGGGAAATTTTGCAGAAACATATACAATTGATTTCGATTTTAACAACGAATTCCATGAGATAGAAAAATTTCATTACAAATAAAAAGATTCGTATGGCGACCTTCACAAAATCGATCTCTGAATAATGTGTAAAGTATATAGAAGGAGATTCTGTTCTGAATTTTCCGAAAATTTAAGGTACTCGGTTTCGAACATTAAAAAAAAAAATCGGTCATCAATTTGAAAATTCGAACATAAAAATACCGCGAATTTTGTCCAAGAATTACGAAGAAAACGCGAAATTCGTCACAAAAACGCAAAATAACCACAAATTTCGTCAAAAGATCGCGAAAGAACCGCAAGTTTCGTCAAAAGATCGCGAAAGAACCGCAAGTTACGTCAAAAGACCGCGAAATGAACGCAAATTTTGTCAAAAGATCGCGAAATAAACGCACATTTCGTCAAAAGATTGCGAAAAAGCCGCAAGTTTCGTCAAAAAATCGCGAAAGAACCGCAAATTTCGTCAAAAGATCGCGAAAGAACCGCAAGTTACGCCAAAAGACCGCGAAATGAACGCAAATTTTGTCAAAAGATCGCAAAATAAACGCACATTCCGTCAAAAGATCGCGAAAAACTGTAAGTGTCGTCAAAAGAGCGCGAAATGAACGCAAATTTTGTCAAAAGATCGCGAAATAAACGCACGTTTCGTCAAAAGATCGCGAAAAAACCGTAAGTTTCGTCAAAAGATCACGAAACAACCGCGAATTTCGACAAAGGAACGCAAAAGAACCGTAAGTTATAGTCCAAGAGTAGACAGCACAAAAACCTATGTTATCAAGTACAAGAAAAAAACTTATTTTATGGAAGAGTAGAAATAGGGGAATCTAATGATCCGTGTCTGCCGGAAGTGAAGTGGTGCTTAAGCCAAAAATTAATACCACCAGTGGTTTACTCGTAGGTTTATCATTGTGTTTTGTCCTACAAACAAAGGTATGAAAACATGCAAGGTAGCTGTAGGACAAACACAATGATAAACTTACCAGTCAACCACTGGTGGTATTAATTTTTGACTTATGCACCACTTCACTACCGGTAGACATGGATCATTAGATTCCCCTACTCCTACTCTCCCATAAAATAAAGGTTTTTTTTCTTGTGCTTGATAACATAGGTTTTTGTGCTGGCGGCTCTTTGACTGTTACGTCAAATGAACGCAAATTTTGTCAAAAGATCGTGAAATAAACGCACATTTCGTCAAAAGATCGCGAAAGAACCGCAAATTTCGTCAAAAGAACGCAAAAGACCGCGAAATGAACGCAAATTTTGTCAAAAGATCGAGAAAAAACCGTAAGTTTCGTCAAAAGAGCGTGAAATGAACACAATTTTTTTTCAAAAGATCGCCAAATAAACGCACATTTCGTCAAAAGATCACGTAACAAACGCGAATTTCACCAAAGGAACGCAAAAAAACAGCAAATTTCGTCAAAAGATCGCAAAATAACCACAGATTTCGTCAAAAGATCGCGAAATGAACGCAAATTTTGTCAAAAGTTAGCGAAATAAACTCCCAGTTCGTCAAAAAATCGCGAAAAAACCGCAAATTTCGTCAAAAGATCGCGAAAAAACCGCAAATTTCGTCAAAAGATCGCAAAAGAACCACAAATTTCGTCAAAAGATCGCAAAAGAACCACAAATTTC
The DNA here is from genome assembly GCA_963932465.1 of Maratus speciosus. NCBI lineage: Eukaryota > Metazoa > Arthropoda > Arachnida > Araneae > Salticidae > Maratus > Maratus speciosus. The sequence continues at coordinate 184,749,424 of OZ010786.1, forward strand.
GTCAAAAGATCGCAAAAGAACCACAAATTTCGTCAAAAGATCGCAGAAGAACCACAAATTTCGTCAAAAGATCGCAGAAGAACCAAAAATTTCGTCAAAAGATCGTAAAAGAACCACAAATTTTGGCAAAATATCGCGAAACAACCACGAATTTCGTCAAAAGGGGCGAAATAACCAAGATTTTTGTCAAAGAATCTTGAATTTCGTCAAAAGAGGGCGTAATAACCTCGAATTTCGTCAAAAGGAAGGCAAAATAACCGAAAAACTAGCCAAAAGATCGCAAAATAACCGCAAATTTCGTCAAAAGATCGCTACAAAACGCAAATTTCGTCAAAAGATTGCGAAACAACCGCAAGTTTCGTTAAAAGATATCGAAAAAACCGCAAGTTTCGTTAAAAGATATCGAAAGAACCGCAAGTTTCGTTAAAAGATATCGAAAGAACCGCAAGTTTCGTTAAAAGATCGCGAAAGAACCACAAATTTCGTCAAAAGATCGCGAAATGAACGCAAATTTTGTCAAAGGTTCGCGAAATAAAGGCACATCAAAAAATCGAAAAGACGTCATCGTCAAAAAATCGCGAAAAACCGCAAATTTCGTCAAAAGATCGCAAAAGAACCACACATTTCGGCAAAAGATTCCAAAACAACCGCGAATTTCGTCAAAAGGGGCGAAATAACCGCAATTTTCGTCAAAACTTGGTGAAATAACCGCAAATTTTGTCAAAGGAACGAGAAAAAACCTCGCGAATTTCGTCAAAGAATCGTGAATTTCGTCAAAAGAGGGCGAAACAACCGCGAATTTCGTCAAAAGGAAGGCAAAATAGCAGCAAAACTAGTCAAAAGATCGCGAAATAACCACAATTTTCGTAAAAAGATCGCTAAAAAACGCAAATTTCGTCAGAAGATCGCGAAAAAACGCGAATTTCGTCAAAGGGCCATAAAAAAAAAGTGCTGGGAGTGGATTTCCCACCTCCCTTTTCCCCACTCTGCTGTAACCTTTCAGAAAATTTGCTGTGAATTTCAAAAAAAAATTTTCACTCCGAATCACCCCTGCCATATATACTCGCTCATAAGTTGAGAAATATCGGAAAAATAAATTTTCTATACATACGGTAATACAGCATTTACCTTTAGTATACTTTAGCAAAATTTTGGGGAAATTTTCATGTGGATTGGGGGAAATGTTGGGAGTAGAAACATTTTCTGCACCCCTGTATGAAACTATACAGGGTCATTCATAATTCCCTCCGGGGTTTCGAAACGTTAGGGGAAGGTGGGGCACATTGGGACATGGCCCATCTTGGGACATCTCAATTTTGAGGCTTAATTTTGCAGTTAAAAATTAGCACACATAAGTGCCAATATATGATACTACAATCTACTCTTCTATGTGTTTTGGAATCACTGGTGTTTGCTGGCAACAAATAATACCATTGTTTTTGTTTTGAATGAGGTTGAGTAACATTTATGTGTGTTTTGAAAAATAAATTTTTTATTAAAGAAATGAAATAATACAAGTGGGGGCATGTTGTGATGAAAAAACATTGATTTATTGTTATTTTAAGGGTAAAAAATAGACTGCAATGCTAAGCTTAACTTTTTAAAGTTTTTGTTACTTAGTGTGCGAGGTGGGGCAGGTTGGGACACTCAGTTGTGGGGCACCTTGGGACATGTCCAAAAATGCTGTAAAGACCAAATGCAGCTTACAGAAGGAAAAAAAAAGTACACAACCAATTAGAATTTTCATCAAGCAGTGAGGATAAGACACTTGTGGTAGCAAAATTGGTGAAAATTACCCCTGGAAGGAAAACAAATATAAATGATTTGTGTAATGGCAGTAGTGATGAATTCAACTGTTCATGTGATGCTGATTTTCCTACAGATTGCAAACTTACTTAAGATAAGTCCAGAAACTTAAAGGCTAAAGGTAAACCCATTGTGGGATAGTGTACATTAGCAAAGTTTGCAGGAAAACAAAGTATTGTTGTATTTGTAGGGCATGTTCAAAATGTTGAGGACAGCAGCAAGTATGAGATATCCATTTTGAGAAAACGAGATCTAGAGTTGTCATTTTTTTTTTTTTTTATCCTGATAAACATGATAGCTCATTTGCGTATCAAACAGATATTCTTTTAAAATTTGGCACTCCTGAAAACAAAATAGGTCAAAGATGTGTTTTATTAGAATTTGATGAACACCATTTTTTTCACATCAAATACAAGATCTGTTAATGAAAACATGTTACAATTCAAATTATTAAAATGTTTCAATGCTTAAATTATTTCATGCTGAACTAAAGCTTTATAAATAAAGCTTTGTTCATCAATTAAATATAAAATTTTACATGTATTTTTGATTAAAACTAGTGTCCTAACCTGCCCCACCATGTGGGGTAGGTTGGGACATTTTAAAGGCTTTTTTGTTTTGTTTTCACTCTTTTCCTATGTGAGATATTAGATTATCATGAGGTTTATTTGATGCAGAAATGTTTATACTTTATGTCTAATTGGTTCTAAAATAAGAATAAATATTAATAAAATTTAGAAAAATGATTTACTGAAAAACGTCCCAAGGTGCCCCACCTTCCCCTATAGTAAAAAAACGAAGACGAATATGAAAAAAAGAAACATATGAAATTATTCCGAAACTATTCAAGTTTTACTTACATACATTACAGGTGTTCTATGTGTGAACCCTTGGTCACACGGCATACAGCAATGCGATAGTCCAGTTCCTGCCATACTCTACTCAACATGGTACTGTCTATGTTATTGATAGCAGGTGTTATCCTTTCACGCAGGTCAGCTAAATCACGTGGCATAGGTTGTACAAAAACCTGGTCTTTCACATACCCCCACAAGAAAAAGTCACACGATGTTAAATCCGGTGACCGTGGAGGCCACTTTAGAAGAAGTACGTCATCTTCAGAAGCTCGTCCAATCCATCGATGAGGTAAGTGTAGTTCAGGTATTCACGCACATCACACAAAAAATGGGGAGGAGCACCGTCTTGTTGAAATACGAAATCATCCTCATGTTCCTCTAACTGCGGCATTAGCCACAGCTGCAACATATCCAGGTACACTACGCCGGTAATGGTCTTCTCTGTAAAAAAGAATGGCCCATAAACACGTGAGGAGGACATAGCGCAAAACACGTTAACTTTTGGGGAATCCCGATAGTGTTCCACTACAGAATGGGGATTTCCAGTTCCCCAAATGCGTACGTTGTGGCGGTTGACAGTGCCACACATGTGAAATGTGCTTTCATCACTAAAAATCAATTTCGACATTAGTGTTTCACGTTCATGGACATCAATGCAAAACGTGAAACGAGAAATGCAATCTGCTGGAGTCAACGCTTGCACCAGTCCCAATCTGTACGGCTTCAAACAAAGACGTTTTCGCAGAATTCGCCACACTGTTGGTTGAGAGATCCCCAATTTTCGGCTTCCGCTAGCAGTTGATTTCGCCGGGCTCCTTAACCACTTCACCGGCTGTCCCGAGATAAGTCGGGGGTAAAAGCACTGTTTCCCCATACCTGTCGCCGGTGAAGTGGTTTTAAAAACGTTTCCCGTACACGATCTACGGTGTCCGCAGATGGACCAGGCCGACCACTTCGTTTCCTGTCACATAGGCATCCCGTTTCTTTAAATTTCTGGTACCACACATGAATTGTTTTGTCAGTTGGTCCCTGTTTTCGATATTTATTACAAAAGGCCCGTTGAACTGACACCACTGATTCAGATTTTGTAAACTCCAACACACAAAAAGCTTTCTCTTCGCCTGTAAACGCCATTTTTCTTTACTACAACTGACTTCAATACAGATGTTACTGCCATCTACCGGAAACTAATTAAATTAAAACTTGAATAGTTTCGGAATAATTTCATATGTTTCTTTTTTTCATATTCGTCTTCGTTTTTTTACCATAACGTTTCGAAACCCCGGAGGGAATTATGAATGACCCTGTATATGGAATGTAAATTCATGTGATCACGTAGATTTTTTTTCTTTTTTCTTTTTTTTTTTTTTTTTTGGGGGGGGGGGGGTGACATTTTAGCCCCTGCCAACTGAATACCTGTTTTTTTTTTTTTTTTCCCTGAACAAAAAATATCAAACTGAATCAGAAATGACATCAACCAACAGTTTAAAAAAAAAAAATCTCCTTTGCCGTTTAAAGTAATAAAATTAGATTCCTGAAATGGCAAACATAACATGTGAAAAAGCACGAAGTTTCGTTGAATAACTGAATATTTATGCGTGGATGATTCCGCTGAAATTCGTGAGCCATCTTATGCCAGGAAAACATTTTTTATTTCATTATTTATTTTTTTTTTAATATGACGAAAAATAAATAGCGGTCATTAATGCTTGTAAATTTTAGTGTAGAAAAAAATGTGCTGCTAAAATTAATATTACCGCATAGATTTTTAATCTCATATTAATATAAATTAATTATTAAACTTTTAAAGTTGCATTCAAATTCAAAGTGAATACTTTCTGATACATTCGGGAAGCCATTTTACATAAATTAAACACATAAAATTTGCAAATTTATTATTCAAATACTGAGAAATTGGTTAGACTGTACACTTTTCCTATAAATGCAAAGAAATTTCAGAAAATGGACTCAAAGGTACTTAAGCCAATTTTCAATAACGCTAAGACTCAATAATATTACATACATCATGTATTAACCTGCACATTATAAAATTAGAAGGAAGAGATTAACATATAAACTCCTTCATTCTGCTAAGTTTATAAAAAAAGAAAGAAAAATCATGCCTCAAACATAGATGATGAAACACTTTCCAAACATTCAGAGTACTATAACATAACTTCACTGCTTAATAGGATGAAAGATGATGCCTAAACAAACAGATTGGAAAGTGCATATAACACATTTGAGAGCCTAATTTCAACAATTACAGCAAAACCTCCTTAAAGCGACCCCGTTCCGTCCCAATAAAAATTGATCGCTTCGAGAGGAGGTCTCTTAATGGAGGTCATGTTTAAATCTAGATTTTAATTGTTGAAAAAATAACAATCAAATGTTATTAAAATTTATTTTTAACATTAGGAAAATATTTAAGTCTCAAAACATAAGTTAATTACATAAGTTAATTACTGCAGAGTTAAAAAATGAATATATTGACGTTTGCTTTGAATTTACGGTTTTATATATTTCATAATTTTTATTTCCAAGTCCTTTCGAAGTTCAGTAAATAAATACAATTACGGGAACAAATAATGACGATTTCATTAATTTATCTATTTCTTTGAGAGTTTCCTAACATAATAGGGCAGGGAAGTTTATTGACCGTCATTCTTAATTCGTCATCAGAGTTAAATTCATTGCCTAAAAAAGCACAAAGGGGTTTAAACACTTAAAAGTTACCGGACTTTTTTTTTTAATCTAAACTTAGTTTAGAAGTTTGAAGAATAACGCGCCCTCTGGAATTAACCTTCTTCAAACGACCAGGAGAAAACGGAATTTGTTTCATTTTCTTCAAAGAAAGTGGTCGCTCATGAAGGAAGTTCAACTGGGATGGTCTCTGAATTCAAGTAAAATTAGTATTGAGCGTATGGTAATAAATTTCTTTCCATGAAAAAAAATGACCGTTCAGGGAGGTGGTTGCACAGGGAGGTTTCACTGTATCATCTATAGTTGGAAAAATATCTATTATTATTATTATTTTTTTTTTACAACCCAGTATATGATCGATAAATTTGTATTACATAGTACATATGCAGCAATTCAGTTTAGTTAGGAAACACATAACACAGTAGAAAATTCTCATTCAGCAATTTCCGTTAATAAACGGAAAACTACTAAAATACTTTTGCGCAGCCCTGTATACGATCTATAGAATTTATACACCAAGTAATAGACAAAATTGTAGTTAAATTAAAATCTGCATACCACAATTGAAAGCGCACTTCGAGCAATTACTGCTCATAAGACTGTACTATAACCGAATTATGATATTTTGTGCCCTTGTATGTAAATAAACGACAGATGATATATGCACTGCATTCTATACAGGGCTTAATTTGCTCCAGAGCTCAGCTTCGGTACTTCTTTATTTTTAATCAATGTTTAAATTTTGGTCGGAATTCATCGGAGCTCTTAAATACTGCGCTCCGGAGCGCAGCGAAATAGTGCTCCTCCCAAAAAACTAAGACTAAATTATCTTTTTCTTTTTCGCCCATAGCCAATCCTTAAAACATTTACATATGTGACTTAGAATGTCGTAGACGTTGTAGCATACTCCTATCAAGTGTAGGCTCAATTATTTTCTGTCTCAATGATTTCCGAACATTGACGAGGAATGCCAGAATTTACTGCAACACCGTACCTATCCATTTTTACTAGTGGTAGTGTTATATGATTACTCGCTGTTTTTTTGTCTGTGTTTGTAAAACATTCTTACCGACCAACTTTTTAACTCCAAGCGGTGCTTAATTACCGCTGAAGCTCACAAGAGCGTAGCTCCAGTAATTCTTTATTTTTAGTGAATATTTAAATAATTGTCAGAACACTGCGCACTGGGGCCCACTGGCACAGTTCCTGTGTGTTGTATTTTGCTAGTTGATACAAAGACATTTTTAGCGACTAGAATTTTCTAAAGTTCTCACACTCCCGGGGTTTTTTTTTTTTTTTTTTTTTTTTTTTTTTTGCTTTGTTCATTTATTAGACTTTATTATGTTAGATATAGTCATACAGATTTTATGTAAAAAATTTTACTTGGAAATATTCATTTAAATTATTCTAAATTTCCGGCATATTCATTATTTCCTTATTTTTTAATAATATCTATTATTTATTCCTAGCTAATTTCCTTTACATTTAAAACGCGTATATTAATAATTATCTTATTCGAAATCTAAATTTAAAATTTTTAATCCCTTCATAATTTTTTTATCAGCTACCCAAGCTATAATATTCTGAGAGAAGCATGTTTTTATTTTCGAATATTTTTAAAAGCCATTTTGCTATTTTTATTTTTAATCTTAAATTCTAGGAATTTAGTTTCCCGCGTCTTTGAGACGCTAGACTTTTTACCTCGAAATCCCTTCATTACCAGGTCTGGGAATTGGGATTAATTCTCCTAAACCACTCCCTCTTTCGCACCATTAGTTTAGCTGCCCGCTACTCAAAGTGCGCCTTTCACCGACTAGTTTGTTTCGGTACTACGTAGACTTCTGTCATCCTCCGCGACTTCTAAGAAAAAGCAGATGCGATTACTTCGGAGACCAGATTTCTGTCTTGTTCCAGTGCTTCCAACTATGTTACCCGGTATCTAACAGTCTCGTAGAATTCTAAATTTGCTTTTAAAGGCCTTACAGCATGATGTAGCTATTCATGCTCCAGCCTGAGGGCTCCATGAATTTTCTCATATAATGTGGGACTTGTTTTACGTTTCATGTTTTGATGAATAAACGTCTTAGAACGACAATTGGCTCTGTTTTTCTGGCGAAACTAATGGATTTCTAAATCCATTGCCTTGTTACACGTATGCCCTAACCATCGGATTAATAATACGACTACAAATCGAATACTTTTGTTTCAAATGGACTTAGCCGATCTCGGCTATTACCAAAAAATGCATGTAGTTGATTGGATTTGTCGACGGGCAAAAACACAACCAAACACTAGCTGTCAGTATTGTACAAATTTAATGCACCCAACTACAACCTTTCAGCCTTTCACTAATTTGACAAGAATTTTATACAAAGTTTAATAGGTATAGTCAAAATATTTTCTTTTTCAGAAGAAGAAATTGCTTTACATTTTGCAAATAATATATGAAATATAAATATGCGGGTGGATGCGGGATACACTATTGTTTTTATTACTGCAGAAAATTAGAGCTCCGCTACTTTTTTGGTCAGAATTTAAGCCCTGATTCTATAGTAATCATTTTGTAGTGCACCTCAGTGATGTACAGACGTGGGAAAATTATTAGAATAATTGGTTTTTTTTTTTTTCAGAATATTGTACATACTTGCAATGTTTCATGAAAGGTAGTCAATTTTTCACTCCTTTAGAATAGTTTTGGCGATATAATTTTGTTAAATGTTGCCATTTTTAAAAAAGAAAAATATTTGATCCAAAGTAATCAAATTGTTTGCATTGCATAAAGAATTTATTTGATTAACAAACGAATTTAAAATAAAATTTTAAAATCGTCTGTTTGCTGTGTTAATATTTTCTTTCTTTTCTTGAGTTGGCATCAGTATTATATGTTACTCTTAAAACAAATATTTTTGCTGTTTTGATCAGTTTATACTAATTGGTAGTTTTTTGTTCGTTTGTCAAAGATTATTGAGTGATTATGGGTAAAGCAAGTGATATTTATCCTAGCTGTGGTAAAGTGTCTCCTCCAAGAAAGTCACTATACACAGCACGAAATCGTTAAAAAAGCTAAAATTTCGAAAGCATCTGTGTGTAGAATAAAAAGATCTTTGGACTCCAAATGCGAATATGAAAATTCTAGAGTAAGGAATTGCGGAAGGAAAAGTAAATTCACTGAAAGAACAGAAAGGAAATTAATTCATATTGCTAAAGCTAACAGAAGAACAACTAGTCATGAACTAAAAATCTCTTTACAAGCGTATGGAGTAAATTTATGTGATTCTTCTATCCGTAGATAACACATCTCAGCTGGACACAGCGCTCGTCGTCCTCGAAAAAAGGCTAAAATCACATCTGCTATGGCAAAAAAGAGACTTGCTTGGGCAAAAGTTGCGCAAGAACAATTCAGAAATGACTGGAGCAAGGTGAGAAAGATTATTGAGTGATTATGGGTAAAGCAAGTGATATTTATCCTAGCTGTGGTAAAGTGTCTCCTCCAAGAAAGTCACTATACACAGCACGAAATCGTTAAAAAAGCTAAAATTTCGAAAGCATCTGTGTGTAGAATAAAAAGATCTTTGGACTCCAAATGCGAATATGAAAATTCTAGAGTAAGGAATTGCGGAAGGAAAAGTAAATTCACTGAAAGAACAGAAAGGAAATTAATTCATATTGCTAAAGCTAACAGAAGAACAACTAGTCATGAACTAAAAATCTCTTTACAAGCGTATGGAGTAAATTTATGTGATTCTTCTATCCGTAGATAACACATCTCAGCTGGACACAGCGCTCGTCGTCCTCGAAAAAAGGCTAAAATCACATCTGCTATGGCAAAAAAGAGACTTGCTTGGGCAAAAGTTGCGCAAGAACAATTCAGAAATGACTGGAGCAAGGTGAGAAATATTAATTTTCCTTTAATTAATCAGTTGAATTCAATTTGTTCATTTCTTTTTCTGAAATCATGTTTCTGCATACTGACTAAAAATGCGGAATTGTTTATAAATTTGATTAAAAATTTCTTTATAAGAATATTTCTAAAAAAATTACATACCTTAAAGTATTTTTTATCTTTTAGGTATGTTTTTTCTGATGAATCAATATTTGCGATATCAGAAGAAAGCTGTCTATATGTCAGGAGAAGTACCAGTGAAGCCTTTTCCCCTAATTGCATGCACAAACGATTAAACATCCTACTAAAGTAATCGTTTGGAGCGTGATGTCTGCTCAGGGTACTGGACGTTTATACATTATACAAGGCATGATGAACCAGTATCAGTATAAAAAGTGCTTGAACAAAAACTAATTCCACAATTAAAAGACTTGTTTCAAAAATGGAGACTTCATATTCATGCATGATGGAGCTTCGTGCCATAAAGCTTCATCTGTGACCACATATTTGGCTGAAAAAAATATAAAAACACTTCCATGGCCTGGAAACAGTCTAGATATGAACCCCCATTGAAAATCTTTTGGCCATTGTAAAAAAAAAAATTGCAACATCACAAACAAGAATGGTTTGATAGAAAGACTCATACAAATTTGGCATCATGACAACGAAATACAAATTAATTGCTAAAAACTCATACAAAGTATGCCAAGACGTATCGAATCTTTAATAAAAAAAAGGGGGGGGGAGGGTGCACACTAAATATTAAATGTATCGATATTTTTAAAACAATTTATTATTTCTTTAATACAACAAGATTTTATTGTAAATTTCACAATTATTCTAATAATTTTCACACGTCTGTATATCAATTTCAATATGCTTGAAAGAGTAACATAATTAAAATACACTGCAAACGATCCCCCCCCCCTCTTTCCCCAATAGTCCATAATGTAACGGTATTATTATGAGTGCCTCAATAAACGAACTATATACTATGGATTATGTATGATCTACATACTATGGTGTATAATGCTATACACTTCATTTTCGACACCGAACATGCAAGGTTCGTTGATTTAAATCAGCCTGATTTTAAACATGATTAAAATCAACTTTTTTTTTTATCATTGATTTAAATCAGTTTTTCTTTTAAATTATTTTTAAATAAATTCAAGATGTAAACAAACATAATAATGTACTTTAATATAATTTAGCTTTATATAATATAGATAATCAAACAGCTTTTAGAAAGATAAAGTTTAACCTTTGTCAAAAAGTAAAGTACAATTTAAAGTTTAGAAAAAAATGCTTTGAAATTTCCTTTGTATCAAATTATAAAATAATCTTGCAACAGTAAGCGAATCTAAGCAGGAATATATTAAATATTAAAATATTTACTGGTTAGTATTTAGGAAAACTTCTCAATGAATTTGTGTGCTGTACTTTGGTGATGCCTATTATATTAAACCTTGAATAAAATCTGAAACATTCAATGAATTTTCGTTTGAATCTATTAGAGTGGATCTTGGTCCTTTAGAATGGTGGAAAGTACCTGTTACAGCTATCGAAAAGGTTGATACCAAAAAACTTACAGAAATCATGATAGCTTTTTACTACAATAGTTTTATCTGCTTCAGTACAGAAGGAATGTTTTCTACCTTTGGTTTGGTACATTCGAAAATTAGGAATCGACTGATACAGCTGCTAAACTCGTTTTTCTATACCAGCACTTTAACAAAACAAAAGTTAACATATTTAAATCAAGGTGAAAAATTGCGTTTCGTCTTATGATATTATTTGTTACCATATTTGTTTAATTTTTTAAAGTCTTGCAGTTATTTTTATTTTAACTAAAATACTTAAGGTTAAATTAATTTTTGAAATCTGATTTGTAGTTTTCCATGCATTTTGTGTAATAAAGATTTTTCCATAGCCTAAAATGTTACCTTTTAATCATTTATGTAAATTGTGTAATACTATTAATATAATTGATAATACTTATAACGTGTGTGTATGTGAATGTATAATTGTTACTTTCTTCTATCTTTACAAGAAGAAAGTATTGGATTCGTGAAAAATTTCGACTTCCGGTTTTCGACGGATTTATACGTTTTAGAATGCTCAGAACACGATTTGATGGTTTTTAGAAAATGTCTGTCTGTGAGTCTGTCTATATTAATACATGGAAATTATTCCAGAGAGAAACATTCGCCTTGGATACAATATTTCAAATGAAAGTCAAATTTCAAAGTGATTGTTGGCCTTTGCGCCTTTTAAGCAATCACTTTGAAATTTGATTTTCATTTGAAATATTGTATGCAAGGCGAATGTTTCTCTCTGGAATAATTTCCATGTATTAATATAGATTCTATCGATGCTGGATTTAATTATGTTTCGTGCTCGCCCCAGGCTCACGATAAATGTTCCATCTTGTGCTACGTTTGTAGCCTTGCCAACATATAATAGTGAGAAATTTTCCGAGCTAGGTATCGTTCCAAGTGGTGTAGTCGGTAGAACGTCAGTGTGCTATACTGATGGCCCGGGTTCGAATCCCAGTTTGGAATCTTTTTCACTATGTTGGCCTTTGCGCCTTTTAAGCAATCACTTTGAAATTTGATTTTCATTTGAAATAGTGAGTCTGTCTGTCACTCTTTCACTCTGTGAGTCTGTATGTGACAAAAATTTTGTGGGCGCTCTATCTCATGACCTAATGCACGGAATTTCACAGACCTTGATATAAACTGGACCTGATTAGTTTTTGGTGAAAATCGCCCAACAGGTGGTCCTGGTATGCGTTATTTTTCACGATTTCTGCAATAGCTATATCTCAAGAACTATTGCACGGATCTTCATAAAACTTCAGATTCAGTTAGTCCAAGATATAGTTTGGTGCTGATTACTTTTTTGTGAAAATCGCCCAACAGGTGGCGCTGGTATGCTGCATTGTTCATGATTATCGCAATAGCTCTAACTCAAGAAAAAATGCACGAATTTTCATCAAACTTCAGATTCAGTTAGTCCCTGATATAAATTAGTGCTGTTTGATTTTTGGAGTAAATCCTGCATTTTTCACGATTTCCACAAGAGCTGTATCTCAAGAACTATTGCACGGATTTTCATCAAACTTCAGATTTAGTTAGTCCTTGACATGAATTGACGTATAAATTAGTGCTGTTTAATTTTTGGTGTAAATCGCTCAACAGGTGGCGCTGCTATGCTGTATTTTTTGCGATTTCCGCAATAGCTTTATCTCAAGAACTAATGCTTGGATTTTCAACGAACTTCAGATTCAGGTATACCTTTATATCGTTTAGTGCTGTTTACTTTTGGTGTAAATCGCTCAACAGATGGCACTGCTATGCTACATTTTTTCAGAATTTCCGCTATAGCTCTATCTCAAGAACTAATGCACGAATTTTCATCCAACTTCAAATTCAGATATACTTTGATATGAATTGGTGCTAAATCGTTGTAATTTCTTGTACTATTTAAATGATTTAATTGACGTGATTTATATAGAAGAAAGTTTTGTGATGGCCACAACATACTAGTTATTAGAGGACATTATATTGCTAAAGATAATTAAAAAATTACTAATTAAGTCACAGTTTGACCAAACTTCATTCGTATACTGTATTAGACGAATATGAGAATTTAATTAAAAGAACTAAGATTAATTCCAAATAAATGTTAATTTAGAATGTATTTTGATGGTTTTGCGCTCATTTCATTTTTACTTTCTTCTATCTTTACAAGAAGAAAGTGTGGGATTCGTGAAAATTTTCGATTTTCGACGGATTTACAGGGGTCAGAGATTCCGAAAAACATGTTTTTACAAAATGTCTGTCTGTGAGTCTGAATCTGTTAGTCTGTCTGTCTGTATGTGACACAAATTTTGTGGGCACTCTATCTCAAGAACTAATGCACGGAATTTAATAAAAATTTATATTCAGTTAGTCCCTGCTTAAAATTGGTGCTGATTAGTTTTTGGTGTAAATCGCTCAACAGATGGCGCTGCTATGCACCATCTTTCACGATTTCCACAATAGCTCAATCGCCAGAACTAATGCACGGATTTTCATCAAACTTCAGATTCAGTTAGTCCTTGACATGAATTGAAGTTTTATACATTTTGGTGTAAATCGCTCAACAGGTGGCGCTGCTATGCTGAGTTTTTTGTAATTTCCGCAATAGCTCTATCTCAAGAACTAATGCTTAGATTTTCAACAAACTTCAGATTCAGGTATACCTGGATACGAATTAGTGCTGTTTAGTTTTTTGTGTAAATAGCTCAACAGGTGGCACTGCTATGCAGCATATTTCACGATTTCCGCAATAGCATATTCATCAAACTTCAGATTCGTGTAGTCCTTGACATGAATTGACGTTTTATACATTTTGGTGTAAATCGCTCAACAGGTGGCGCTCCTATGCTGCAATTTCCGCAATAGCTCTATCTAGAGAACTAATGCTTGGATTTTCAACAAACTTCAGATTCAGGTATACCTTGATATGAATTAGTGCTGTTTATGTTTTGGTGCAAATCTCTCTACAGATGGCGCTGCTATGCTGTATTTTTCAGAATTTTCACTATAGCTCTAATCATAATAATTAATGCACGAATTTTCACCAAACTTCAGATTCAGGTATACCTTAATATCAATTAGTGCTGTTTATGTTTTGGAGTAAATTACTCAACAGGTGGCGCTGCTATGCTACATTTTTCAAAATTCCCGGTATAGCTCTATCTCAAGAACTAATGCACGAATTTTCACCAAACTTCAAATTCAGATATACTTTGATATGAATTGGTGCTAAATTGATGTAATTTCTTGTACTATTTAAATTATTTAGTTGACGTGATTTATATAGAAGAAAGTTTTGTGATGGCCACAACATACTAGTTATTTTATAAATTAAAAGAAAAGTCGTGTAAAACAATAATACTGTGTGAGATTTTTGTTTTAATCTAATTTCAAATTTTAAAAAATCCGATTTAAATAATTAAAATCCATTATTTTGATTTTTATTAAAAAAATCACGTTCCCTGTGAACATGCTATGGTAAACCTTTGTAACATATATCAATTACACGGCATTCCGAGTACAGTTACGCGAGTATGTGCGCGCGCAGACGGGCAGATATACAAAACAAATTCATAAACCCTTCCAACTACTATGTTTGAAAGTGTTATAAGCATTAAAAAAAAATAAAGATGAAACGAAAGTGATAGAAAATTGTTCCACATCCCACGCGCGTGAAAGGAACATTACGTCAATTTTCGACATGAATTTAACAGAGGAGAGTATTAGATGTAAGGAAACTTCTTTATTTTCCGCAGGCATGATAAACCTTTATCTCCTTCGACGGAAATGTTTTTTTTTTTACTTTCCGCACCCATCGTTAAGAACATTGACACACACTAATTTATGATGGAATATTTATCAGAAGTGAACATGAATAGGACAAGAATAGGGAAGGTAATGGAAGCCTAGCTTTTTGTTAACCTTTATAACTGATGTCACAGAAATTGTCACATAACTAGTGTGAAGCGGTCTGTGAGACCGCTCCATGAATAAGAGACGCGATTAACTCATTAGGATGTTGTTTTTGTACTAAACTTTTTGTACAAGAGTGTTATAATTAAAATTCACCTATTCAAAAGTCTCTGGTGATAGTACTAAAGTTCAATCGGAACAAAAATTCGGTAGTGTTTGTAGTTAAACTGAAAATTGCAAGTTGAACTATAAAAATTGAAAAAAGTCGCGACCGGTCTGAGAGACCGGTAACATCGATAAGGATAAACAAAGGATAAACAAAAAAGAAATAAAAAGTTTATTCTTCTTTTCTTTTAAAGAGAAGAAAATAAATAGAAAATTTCAAATATTTCAGCACAGATAAAGAAGAATAGAATAAACTAAACAACAGAATTACAGTTACTAACTTTCTAAAGAGGATTCAGTATGCTGAAAAACAAAAACAAGTCGGAAATTGTACGTCAAACTTGGCAAATGACGTGCGTTCGTACTTTAACTAGTTTTATAAATATTCAGATCTTGGTGCAATAGCTGTTGCACTCTTATGCAAAAACGCATGAATACAAAACTTATTAGGACTATACATATTAAATTCAATAATGCGGAAATAATAGGACTTCGTCTTAAACAGGACGTAATCAGCTTGGCAACCTGGAATCATTACCTGTCATGGGATATCATTCTATTAATTACATATGATAGGATTTGATAGAATGAAGAAAACTTTTATTAATATCTTTTTAAGTTTTGATTAGATTTTTCATAAACTTTGAAATGAATCGACAAAATTCTGCAACGATTATATACATTAAATTTCAAACCATTTGGTTGGGTAGTTTTTGCTCTGTTATGTGCGGACAGGCGGACAGACCAGGCGACGACAATATAAATGCTACGTACTTATATAATTGCGAACGCATCCAAAAATGACTATACTTGTGAGTTACATGTTGTTTGTTTAAGGGCTCAAGGGACCTTAAAATCCTTAAAAATAATTTTTTTTATTTTTTGTAAATTTCGCCTAAATATTATTCAAGGGTACATTATATGCATTATGGCATGTATTTAGCACAAAAAATTAAAAAAAAATTATTTTTGAGAAAAAATGGAATTTTACGCGTCGTCTTAGAAATCTTCGAAATGCCCCCTGCGTCCTCCATATCAATGAAAATCCCCAATATTTTCTATAAAAGTTTGTTTTATATATATAAATAAAATAGAGCATCGAATTTTAAATATTTGAATTTAAAGGTAAAAAAAAAAAAAATTAAAAATTTTGAAATTTTTTCGAAAAAATTTCAAAAATTTTCAATTTTTCATTTTTTTTTAACTTTAAAATTCAAATATATAAAACTTGATGCTCTATATTATTTATATATATAAAACAGACTTTTATAAAAAATATTGGGGATTTTCATTGATATAAGATGCGCAGGGGGCATTTCGAAGATTTCTAAGACGCGTAAAATTCCATTTTTTTCTCAAAAATAAAATTCTTTTTACATTTTTTTTGTGATAAATGCATGCCATAATGCATATAATGTATCTTTAAATAATATTTAGGATGAAATTTACAAAAAATAAAGAAAAAATTGAAAAACTTTGAAATTTTGAAATTTTTTCGAAAAAATTTCAAAATTTTTCAATTTTTTTCTTTTTTTTTTTTACCTTTAAATTGAAATATATAAAATTCGATGCTCTATTTTGTTTATATATATAAACCAAACTTTTATAAAAAGTATTGGGGATTTTCATTGATATGGAAGACGCAGGGGGCATTTCGAAGATTTCTAAAACGACGCGTAAAATTCCATTTTTTTCTCAAAAATAAATTTTTTTGAGATAAATGCATGGCATAATGCATATAATGTACCCTTGAATAATATTTAAGGTGAAATTTACAAAAAATAAAAAAAATTATTTTAAGGTCCCTTGTCCCCTTAAGATTTTGATTTTACTTTTGCCGTCAAACAGTACGCTTTTAAAACATTATACTTTTTCATTGAACATTTCGTCGTAATTGGATTTACATAACCAATCAAAATCGTTCAAAAGAAAAAAGTCTGAACAGTTTCTGTATTCAGAAATGTACATAAAACAAAACTCAGTTCATCCTATTTCTTCTCTTAAAAAAGAAAGAAAAAAAACTTAATTGATATTATATAATTCAAATATTTGTTTAAAAAAAGATTGAAAAAGTTGAACGGACAATTCGAAAAAAATTAAGTCAATTCATCTACACTTGCTACAAGAACTTTTTTTTTAATATACTGCAAATCTTCTTTTCAATTAGCAACATTTTTTTACTTGCGAACTCAGAATTTAAAGCTAATTTCTGAAGTAAATACTAGTTGAAATTCGAAAATTTTATTTATTTCAACTCAGCAGAAAAAAAAGGAGGGAGGAAACAGATTAAAAACATAAAAGGTTATAGACTCTATAATTAAAAATTTAGATTTTAAAAAGGCAATACGTTTTATTGTTTAAGAATTAAAAAATAAAAAAATAAAAAAAAAAAGCAAATTACAACGACCATTTGGAAAATGATTTTTTCGAAGACTAAAATTTAAGACATAAAAAATCGCACGGAGTTGATCATACATTACGTACGCCATGAATTAAACATTAATAATGTTATTACACGTAAAAATTGCAAGCGACAAAAATCGCCTGCGACCCGTCAGATTTCCTGAAACTTACGTATTATCTACCTGAAACTTACGTATTATCCACCTGAAACTTACGTATTATCCACCTGAAACTTACGTATTATCCACCTGAAACTTACGTATTATCCACCTGAAACTTACGTATTATCCACCTGAAACTTACGTATTATCCACCTGAAACTTACGTAATATCCACCTGAAACTTACGTAATATCCAAGCATTTCATTGGCTGTTCGGGAAAAGGCTTTTCCATCGTCCAAGAAATCTGACGTACAATTTTAAATGAAATTTCATTCTTAAACTTCTAAACATCCCACAATATTACTTTTTACACCGTCGCGTCGTATAGAAAAAAAAATGTACTTTTAAATGCAATTTGTTTGAAAGCTGTATCTCAATTTGTTTCTGAGTTATTATTATTATTATTATTATTATTTGTAGTTTTTATTACTTTTTTTGTCATAGTGGCAACAGAAGTATCCATCTCTATTGAAAGTAAAGGGAAATACAGATTACTGTATAGACCAATCAGAAAACGAATAAAATGCGGATTCAACCAATAAAACTCTTCAGATATTTCCTACCCTGACGAGGACAATAACCATTTTTCCAAATGGTTAATAAAAATAGGTAAATCATGCATTATTATAAAAAGCCTTTAAAACTTCTACCGATATAGTTTTGGAAACTTTCTTTTTCTTATAGAATATTCCTGAAAATTAAATAGGGCATTTTTTCCTCCCTGCTTTTAAAAGTTACTAAAAACTGATGAGAACCAACTATAATACACTTTATACTTTTATCCATTCTTTTGTTTGTTTGTTACATCAAGCTTTTTTATAGCCCCCCCCCCCCCAAAAAAAAGTTACATTTTTAAATAACGGGTCAGCTTATGTATCCGACCCAAATTCGCCCTGAAACCCCGTTTTTTAGTTTGGAAAAATAGCCTACATTTTTCCTCTAATACCAATTTTGTCTTTTATCTTGGAAAATAAGTATAAATATACAAGGTGTCCATCACGAGGTCCAAATTAAAAAATTACCAAAGAACTAGCTCTACGACAAATTTTCCAAAAAATATTTTGCGTAATCATGCCGTGCCAAGAACCAAAACATTTAATGGATCAAATAATAATGAATCAAGATTACATAATTTTTTTTTTTTTTTGGTAGGATTAAAATATATGGGTAGTACTTGATGTTATAACATTAGAAAATAATTATAGGAATGCTATTCCTGTTGTTGAAAAGATAAAATAATTGGTATAAGCTCCGTACTTAGCTATTTTAAGGAGTATGCAAGTTGAATTGGAATCATCAGACAAAAGGTTTTTATTTGAAAATGAAAAGGTTTTTATTTGAAAATGATGATTCGCAGAGGAAAATTCCAAAAAGATAAGCACTAGCTTTTTTAAAAAGTTTTTCGTGTCTGGAATTCAATTCCTAGTTGCCATAAATTTACCATCGACATTTTTGCTTATACTCTAATCATCTTTTAATCTGCGGGTTTTTTAAGCCAATATTGAGTTATATGGGATATCATTAAGTTGCATCTCAATTTATCCAATCAGTATGACAACAACCAATCAAATTCAGACAAACTCAGCTAGTTTAAATTCATGCAGTTTGTCCCGTTTCATCATATTTTGATTTAGAATTTGAATTTATGCCGTGCCGGATATAATCTGCCACATGCCACTTATGGCACATGTGCAGTAGGTTCGCCATCCCTGCTCTACGACCTATAGTTTTCGAGAAAAATGCGACGTCCTGCGCAAGGGGGGTATTTACATATGTTTGCAGACGAAGATATGCAAAATACCCACCATGCCTATGGGGCCGTCAGAAGGAATTGGTATACCCAGACTTCCAGATTACTACAGAAAGTGACTTAGCTGCTCCTGTGTGTTCATACGCGTACTTTTGTGGGCACCACTCTGCTGCAACGTGTGCAGTCGCGCATGCGTACCTCGATATGCGCGGTGGACTTCCTACGTAAACAGTACCGATGTTCATCTTTCGAATAAAGTTTCCCCCCCCCCCCCACTTCATGTGACGTCATACACTTTTCTTTTGCATTTTTCTCGGAAACATGGGTCCTAACGGTATAGTTCTTTGGACATGTACTCCAAGCGAGGAATCTGGTTGCGCAGAGTTTGGGCGATCTTGATGGGACATCCTGTAAATACACTATATGACCATTAATCACGGTACACTTTGAATTTTAGACATTTTTTCGAATATTTAAAAGTATACTGGTCGGATTCTACTGAAGCTTCAGGATTATAAAGATTCTGTTTGACATTTTTATATGCGTCAATTTCATAAAGAGGACAATTAGGGGACCAACAAAAAAATCTAAGAAAAATAATATTTGGGATCACACTGTAAAATAAAATGCACGAAATGATCAATCGCCACAGCATACAAATATGTGGATATTTGTGTAAGATGTGTATTCATAGTAGATAAAATATGCGTATTCATTTGTGCAAGAATAGCACTTATATTCATGATGGAGATGTAACAATTCTTCTTTTTTAAGTTCAAAACATTCTTGCATGCTTTTTGCTTATATCATGCACGGTTTTCAACCAAATTTTAACGCTAGTTTCAGAAAATTTGACAAAATGTAGTAGAAACAATATAGTGCACTTGGAATATAAATATTTTAAATATTTGATGAAATATGAGCAGTCAGTTGTATGAAGAAAATTTTTTTTAATCTGCGCATGCTCGAACGATAGCAAAGATTTTTTTCATGCTTTAATAGCCAACCTTTAATTGTTTCAACTGTTTTAATAGTACAACTGCTCATATTTCCAATATTTAACATATTTATGATCCAACTACTTTATATTGTTTCTACTACATTTTGACAAATTTTCTGAAACTGGCGTTAAATTTGGTTGAAAACCCTGCATGATATAAGCAAAAAACATGCAAGAATTTTTTGAACTTAAAAAAAAATCGCTAATATCTCCATGAATTATATAAGTGCTGTTCTTACACAAATGAATACACATATTGTACAATTTCTACATATTTGTACGCTGTAGCGATAGATTATTTCGTGCATTTCATTTTACAGGGTGATCCCAAATATTTTTCTTTGATTTTTTGTTGGCCACTTAATTGTTCTGCTTATGAAATCGACGTTGAGAAATATGAGGTCAAACATATTTATAATCCTGAAGGTTCCAGAAGATTCCGACTAGTATATCATTAAATATTCGACAAAATGTCTAAAACTGAAAAAGTCCGGTGATTAATGGCTATATAGATTAATGGCCCACAGATATAAGCTCAATCTAGTGGCGGCTCGTGACTGGCTTTTTAAGACGTTATATCATGGCTTTAAGGCTTTTCATAACCTGTATTTTTTCAATAGGAATCTTCGCCATATTAATTGTAGAATTACTACGATTAAATAAAGCCAAGATAGTAGTAACAAAAAAAGAGTAAACGTTGGGACCATGCAAGCAGTGTCCTAAAAAGTCAGTCACGAGCCAACACTGACTTATTTATAATCAAATACAGGTAGTTAAAGAAAAACGTATACAGAATTTAAATTATTAAAACGCATTTTTTATTAACACACGCTTTATATTGAATTGTGAAATGTAACTACAATAATGAGCGTTTAATAAAATAAAAGTCTATATACAAACTGACGACCGTTCTGGTCCAGGCACTGCTGATAACGTGAATCAATGAAATAGAACACATCCGCTTACCAGCGTCTCTGCCTTTATGGAATTTGTTATTTGTTGATGGCTGCAGTCTTCCCAAACGTTGCTTTGTTGCTTGTGAACCTTTTACACAGTTTCATCTACCTCAAATTTATCTCTAATTCTAGCGATTATAAGTGGCGCAGGGGGATTTTTTCAAAACTCACTTTTAAACTGTCCCTGCAACTATCTTTTCAAATATCCAGTAACATTTTACGATAAATTTGCTTTGCTCAAAGCATAGTCTGGTGTCAATCATTATTTCAAGATGAAACCTGATCAACCTGAAAGGAAAAGGACAGGATATTTATTAGCGAATCAATTGTGTTTACATTTAAAAGAAAAACACCCTGTATACGTTTTCCATACGAAAAATTATAAATATGGACTCTTATTTAAAAACCTCTGAAGCTTATCCGCAAGAGTCAAATCCCAACTCCAAACCGACTTTAACCCGAAACAAATTCAACCAATTTCGGGTAAAATCGGGTTTCACGACCTGATTTCTAGACGATACCGACAATTATTTTTTTTATTATTATTCGTCTAAACCCGAAATATTTCGACTAGACATGAAACAAAACAGACTGACATTTTAATGCAATTATTATTTAAAACTTGTCTACAATCATACCTCTAATATTTATTTTTTCTTTTATGCACAAAAATAAACATGTTAAGACTTATTCATATTCAGATATATAATTTTTCATCTAAAGCAATATTCAGAATTTTCATTTGAAAAATCATGTTAACCCAAACCCGACCAGCAAAGAATCAAAACTCAATTCGAATCCGAAACAATTAGAGTCAACTTGACCCGCAACGGAAAAAAATCGCACCAGTCTGGCCCGACCCGCCGGCCAGATTGGGTTCGGGTAAAATCGGGCTACACGACCCAATACAGGTTTCTAGACGTTACCTCTTACTTTTGTCACTGAAGAAACGGCAAAGAAAGTGCGAAAAATATGAGAGTTTGAACGACACCAACAATAAGGTAAAATGCATCCCACGCGACGCAACGCTCGCATAATGAAAATTGTTAAAAAGAAAAAAAAATCGTGACTCGTGAAAATTATTTCTTCTTGTCGGTTAAAACCACTATACTATATTCAGCTGTCTCTTCAATTCGTTAATGTTTCTCAAATATAACAAGAAAATGGGTAGAAAGAGGCTTATATTAATGGGAAGAAAGAAAGAGGCTATTATCTTTGTTTTGAAGGTCGCACTGTGCCTTTCGTCTGAGACGGTTCTGTTAAAGGATATTACAATAGAAAGATTTTTATTTAGGGGGGGAAAATGCTGGAGGGTCAGTGAATCTCTATTTTAACGATAAATTTACTTGTTTATGGCAGCGGATCAAATTATTTAGTATAACATGATTTAATGCAACAGGAAATATGGCTATAACATGAAAAGAAGACAATACAAGTCAAGACAAAGAAAACAATCTGTGTACCTGAAATCGGGATCTTAATAGAATTATTTAGTCAAAAATAGCCTTATTCAAAGCCGAGCGCGGAGTTTTGTTCACAACTTTCACAGATAATGAAGCTATTTCAAGAAATTTTCCACGGATTTTTTTTTTTTTTTTTTTTTTTTTGGCTTTCGATGAAATGTAACGTTATCACGAGAAGCACTGGAAATGGTCACCATCCACGTTTAAACAATACTGAACTAGATACTTCTTAATTCAGCAGACAGTACGCTAACCAAATTATAATAAAATTGGAGTACTTCTCATGATGTCATCCCATTCCACATAAAGAAAAGTTTATCGAAAAGTTTCATAAAATAATAGTTACTAACGTTACGGGAAAAAAAAAAAAAATCTAGAGAACAGGAATTCTGTTTTTTCAAAATTTAGTGTCACCCCCGGCATTTCCATTACTTCATTTTCTTCTGGTGGACTGATGGCTTCTATTATTATGAAACAGCCAATATAAATGAAGCGTATTTTCTGGTCAAAATGGGGGGGGGGGGGATGACCATAATTTTTTTTGAAAAAAAAAATGGCTATTTATTCCCTCTATTCTGACCAGAAAATCAGAGTTCTAGCTTTTTACAGCTGCTCTTTCACCTTCACCTAGCGCTTCATTTATAATGGCTGTTTCATAATAATAGAAGCCACCAGTCTATCAGAAGAAAATAACTCTGTAGTACAAAACATATTTCAATTTTAAGACTTAAAGCACACGTTTTATTTTATGTAAAATGAGGTCATTCGCATCCGCTTAAGAATTCCAAATTTACGATCTACTCTTAAACATCTACAGTAAAGCATGCATAGCACATCACTATCGCGAATGCCGTCATTCAAGAAAATCGACAAAAAAAACGGCTATCTAAAGATTCATAGATACTTAAAATTAAATATAGCTTATAATAGCTCCATTGTTTTAACAGAAATTATTCGTTTATATATTTTTTTTCAAAATAGCACGAATTTTAATTACATTTTCTTTCGGTTGTTATGAGAAAATGGCAACAAAAATATATAATTACTATTTTAGAACTATTTTCCCTTTACTTTCCACAGAAATGGAGTACTTGAATTGCCAAAATTAAACAAATGGCACTAAAAACCACCAAATCTCAAAAATAAATGGAGATGCAGTTTTCAAACAAATTGCATTTAAAAGTACATTTTCTCCCTCAATACGGCGGCATAAAAATTGAAAATGTGCGATGCTTATAAGTTTAAAAAATTGCAGTAGAGATTATTCCGTAAAATGATACATCTGCCTTGCTTTACGGCTGGCTTATACAACGGAACGTTATTTTTTGGGTTGGGCTGATTTTTGATTTGAAAGAATTTCGTCATTCAAAAACTCGACTTCCCCCCCCCCCCCCCCCAAAAAAAAAAAACGGCTATCTAAAGATTCACAGGCCTTCATTTGTTTGTATTATTGATATAGATATTTAAAATTAAATTTAGTTTCTAATAGCTCCATGTTTTATCAGAAATCCTTCATTTATATTTTTTCAAAATAGCACGTATTTTAATTACATTTTCTTTCGGTTGTTATGAGAAAATGGCACCAAAAATATATAATTACCATTTTAGAACTATTTTTCCTTTACTTTCTACAGAAATGGAGTACTTCCGTTGCCAATAAGCAAATGGCTCTAAAAACTACAAAAAAAAAAAAAAAAATTAATATTTCAAAAATAAATGGAGATACAGTTTTCAAACAAAATGCATTTAAAAGGACTTTTTTTTTTTCCAATACGACGGTATAACAATCGAAAATGTGCTATGCTTAGAAGTTTAAAAAAATTCTATAGAGTATTTAATCGTACTGCTTTTGTTTTAAGGTTGGCTTATGTAAGGTAACGTTTTTTTTTTTTTTTTTGAAAACGGCACAAAATAAGCTGGGAGAAAGAAATAGCATACCTTACCGGGGGTTAAAAAAATCCGGTTTCAGACTGAAGTAAGAATCCGGGTGTTTATGACTGAATAAGAAGTGCATTGCGATAGTGCTGACAGATCACCTGTCCCGAACAGCGAAATAGGCAGATAGAAACAGCGATTTTATCGGGACGTGTATAAGCAATTTACTGTTAGTGTATTAAATTTTTGGGGAAATTAAACAATTCCTAAGGGATACAGTAAATTGTTAACTCAGCAATATTCATTTTTGGAGTAATTAACAATATCTAAAGGAAAATGAGTGTTCGTAAATGAAACTAGGAACATACCAGTCTAATCATTAAAGAACTGCGGAATACATAGCAAGAAACAGATTGGCAGGGCTTGACAAATGCGGTCTCCAGATAGCCGCTAGTAGTAGGAAAAAGGGTGTTCGAAAGCGGCGGTGGGAGGTGAGAGGAGGAGGAAATCGTACTATAGTACGAGAGGGTTTGAGAGATATGTGTGTTAACTTGTTATCAGTCGGAAAGGAGATAAGATAGGATAGTGAGATAAGATAATCTGATAGTGAGATAAGAGTAAAGTGGAAAGATCATGTTATAGTAGGATAGTATTAGTTTAGAAGAAAATTATAGATAGTTTTCGAACGTAAGGAGCCGATCTAGATCATACTATAGT
This sequence comes from Maratus speciosus, assembly GCA_963932465.1. NCBI lineage: Eukaryota > Metazoa > Arthropoda > Arachnida > Araneae > Salticidae > Maratus > Maratus speciosus. The sequence goes on from OZ010786.1 coordinate 184,774,662, forward strand.
ATGATAGGGTATGAGGGGGCTAAATTTTAGACGGGGCTTAATTTTTCGTAGCATCTTAGGTTTTGAATGAATGTTCATATAAGGTAATGTTATGCTATAACATAAGGGGATCATGCTATAGTAGGAGAGTATTAGTTTAAGAAGAAAATTACAGATAGTTTTCGAACGTAAGGAGTCGATCTAGATCATACTATAGTACGATAGGGTAGAAGGGGACTAAATTTTTAGACGGGGCTTAATTTTTCGTAGCATCTTAGAGTTTAAACGAATGTCCATATAAGGTAATGTTATACTGTAACATAAGAGTTTAGGTCTTTTTAAGAGGAAGCTTATTTATTTTTTTAATCGACTTATGACCGTATGCTAAACTTGAAATTCCTGACACTAGCTATGTGTCCCCCGACAGATATTTTAAAAAGTAACATATGCCGTATAAGCTGCTCAAAGGCAGGGGTATCATGGAGGCGAAAGATCATGCTATAGTAGGAGAGTATTAGTTTAGGAAGAGAATTATAGAAAGTGTCTTCTGGCAGCCGCTATCCAACCTGAAAAAAGAAAAAAAACGCATGTTTTTGACACTAGCTATGGGTCCCCCGACATATATTTTAAAAAGTAACATATGCCATATTAGCTGCTCGAAGGCAGGGGTATCATGGAGGCAAATCCACTCCCTGTAGCCCCCATTGTGTCAAAAAAAAAAAAAAAAAAAAAAATCTGCATTTTCAATTAGTTATCAGATAAATTCTTCATACGAATGTATCAATTATGTAAAATTATATTATACTATAACCTAAGGGGTTAGGTCTTTTCGAGAGGAAGTATGAAGGGCTAAATTTTTAGGGTACTTATTTTTAGGAGCTTAATTTTTTCGAATCGATGTAGAGTAGGAATAGGAATAAGACGATAAACTGATACTATAACACAAAGGGGTATGTCTTTTTTTTTTTTGAAAGGGAAGTATGTAAGGGCTAAATTTTTAGGGGTTCAAAAGTCACTTTTTTTATTAACTGATATGCTATCCAATGCCCAGACTGTGTCTCTAACGTTCACTTGCATGCTTTTAAACACTATCTTTCGCAAACATTCGATAAGTAATCAGCCTTTCCAACAAAAACTAACTATTATGTAAATAATGATACTCATTGATTTTAAGGGAGATTATTTCACAAGTACACAAATTTTAAGAAAGAAGATTTTTCTTTTTTTTTTAACATTCCAATTAAATTAATTATGTACATTACTTTTTAACACACTACTGTAATTTAAATACATTATTTAGTCACTAACCCTCATATTTTTTTCAAAGTAAAAAGTTTTTATAAGCATCGAAGAAATATCTCTTATTTTAAATATCTTAATTTTTGATTGCAAACCATTTTGCATGTTTTTGTAAATAAGTTCTTTATGAAGTATACAACAGTTTATTTTAAAGGTCATTAAACCCGTAGCCTTCCAATTTATTCTTGATTTAATATTTTTAATATTTCTATCACAAATCTTAACTTATATACAGTTGATAATATTAAAAAGTCTTTACCAAAGTCTAATACTAATGACTTTTATAAATTAACGATTAAAAAATACTTTATTCATACAGAAATAATTTTACTTTAGAACTGTTATTCAAAACTTCCCATGCATAGAGTCATGATTTCCTTGTATATCAATAACTAATGCTGTATACACTGAATTACATACTTCCAATTCAAGTGAAAGTTCCTAAAAGCTGTATACATACAAGTATGTTAAATAGAAATATCTGAAAATACAACTGGCTAATAATATAAAATACAACTAACAAATCATTCAAATTTTAAAAATACATATAATTTCGATATAACAGTAAATCCTGAGAGTTATATTACTACCCTGCATTAAATTTGACGATAAATAGTAATTTTAAATTAAATGCTTGAACTACTAAACCATGAAAATTAATTGAAACGAACTAACACATCATCTACATTTTAAAAATACATACAATATATCAATAAATTCTGAATGCTATATTACTATCCTGTATCAAATTTGACGATAAATGGTAATTTTAAATTAAATACTTGAACTACTAAACCAGGAAAATTAATTTAAATGAACTAATAGATTATCTGTATTTTAAAAATACAGATAATATATCAATAAATTTTGAGTGCTATATTACTATACTGTATTAAATTTGGCTATAAGTTTGGCGATAAATAGTAATTTTAAATTAAATACTTGAATTACTAAACCATGAAAATTAATTAAAACGAACTAACAGATCAACAACATAGCAGAAGTTTAAAATATTAAAACTAATATTCTTAATACTTTTAAAAATAAGAAACTTAAAAAAGTTTTTCAAAATTAAAAAGTTTACAAAATTTAAAAAATAAAAACTTTAAAAAAAAGTAAAAAAAAATTAAGTTGTCAAATTAAAAAAAATTATTTAGAAAAACTTCATAAATTAAGTTTGCAAAAGCAGTTTACCTGGCTGTACATGTATATGACTTTCATTATGTTATAGTTTAATAATATGTATCCTCTTTATATTATATAAAAGCATAAGATTAATATATATACTTATATATACTTAATAAAAATATTTATAAGTAAAAAGAAAAAATAACTTTATAAAATTTAAAAATTAAAAATTAAAACTTTGAAAAAAAAATAAAAATAAAAAAAAATAAAAAATAAATTAAATATAAACAAAATTTAAATAAAAAAAATAAAATAAACATAAATAAAAATAAAAAGTTTACAAAATTAAAAAATTAAAGCTTTGAAAAAATTAAAAAAAAATAAGTTATCAAAATTTTAAAAAATATATTTAAGAAAACTTCATAAATTAAGTTTGTAAAAGTGAGTTTACCTGCCTATACATGTAGATGACTTTCACTCGACTTTGAGTTTATACATCATATCAAAATGCATAAATGAAAATTTTGTCTAAACATATAAATTTATTTGAATATCCACACCTTTTTAAAATTATTTGCCTTTATATAACTATTGAAAATGATAAATAAATACAGTGGAACCCGTTTAAGACGCTCACGGTTAATACGCGATCCCGTTTAATACGCGGTTTTTTTCCGACCCCTTGAACATCGCCCATAAGGCTAATGCAAAAATATCACGTTTAATACGCGAACGGTTACTACGCGATCCCGCTTAATACGCGATGGATTTTAGGTTCTTTGGAGCGAAAAATCACGTTTAAGACGCGATTTCATTGATCAAGATGCAAATTCCTTCTTTCTTATCTAGTAGCACTATGAATTTAGCAGATTTTTTTCATGCAGGCTAAAAACACTTTTTAGGAATAGTATGATTCAATTTATTTAATAACAGATTAATTAAGGCGAACATTACTAATAGAAAATAGTGGTAGATATTTTAATAGAAAAAACACACTCTAAATTAGCAACACTGGAATTTGACTTTGGTCCTGCGACATAACATTCTTTTGTCTCTCGCTTCGTGTATGTTCACGAAACAAAATGCTTAGATACATCATAAAAATTATTATGATTAACAATGTTTATACTTGTTGTCAGTGAGTTTTGAACGTACGTACTAATCTCTCGATCGTGTTCATTTTCACAACTATGTTTTATAATACATATTATAGGTTAAAAAGAAGGGAAACTTTTAAATATTAAACAAAATACGACTGCTGTTTTATAATTCTTTTAAGTTTTAGGTAGCTTTCTTTACAAAAAAGCTACCTATTGCAGCCGTTCGGAGGAAAGCGATTTCAAAAAATTTTGGTATATTTTCATCGATCATGACCCCCAGACCCCGAAACCACCCTCCGTTCAAAATTGCACTGTAAAAAAAATTCCGCAACGTTCCTGGGAAAAAATGGGCAGCTGAGTTGCCCATTATTTCCAAGAAACATTTCTTGAAAATGACTGGTACTTTACTGTATATGTTAAAAACTTTCTACAGAAATGCCAGTAAGTTTCCTGCGAAATACCAGGAATATTTCTGTTGACAGCAAAACATTACTGACATATTCAAGGCTGGAGTAGCACAAGAGCGAAAAATGTCCAGACCAGGGATCGAACCTGGATACTTGGCGTGCCGTGCCAATGCCTTACCTGTTAGGCTATCCGGACCGATAACTGGCTGACATAATTCACTCTGGATGTTCGTTCCCTTCATTATGACATTACTGACATTTCACAACATGCGGGATCCGCAGACGATTTTTACATTTCCAGTTGACAATTTTCGCTTTATTATCATTATTTGCTAGAATGAAAAAATATTTTGAAATTGACATCAAAATTATTATTTATAATTTACACGAAAAAATAAATTTTCAGTTAAAATTCAATAAAGTAAATATATATGTGATATATTGTTTCTGAACTTTGCTTAAAATATAAAAATATATAAATGTAAATAATAATTAGAAAAAAAATCTAGACATAAAATATTTTGGATTTTCGTCAGTGATTATGTTAGTTTACAAGTTAGATAAAATACATATAAATTTTCATGAAAAAAAACCTAAACGTAATTGTATATTTTTTCCGAAAAAAAAAAAAAATTCAAATTTGCAGCAATTCAAAGTATCAAATATATGTCAAATTTAAATCAAATTGTAATAAAGTGTTAAAATATAAAATTAATTAAAAAAGAAGAAAAAAAGTCAAGAGGTAGCATCGAACCCGGGCCGTACGGGTGGCGTGCAAGCTTTCTGCGCCCAAACCACGAAAGACACGTTGAGAGCTGCAAACTAATGGGTATTTGAAACGTATGCTAAAACTCGGCATCTAATTTCTGAAAATCTAAGGCCCATTTGAAGAAATCCTTTCACAAGAATAATTAGAGATAAGAACTCTAAAACATACTTTAAATTAATCAAAATAGGTGAGAATCATATTTGATTGTCCCCTGGTTAATGCAGATCGAAATAATAGGTGTATTTTTTTTTTACACAGTCTGCTCGTTAAAGATTTCCCAGACAAGTACGAGAGATAATTTCTTAGTGATGTCACAGAGGTATTGTATTTTCATCTGAATTATCTTGATAATAGAGACGTAAAGGATTATGTCGTCTATTGATTTATTTGCATTCCATATTGATTTTTTTACATTCATTTAAGGAATTCGTTTTCGACACTCGCGCGCGAGCAACGGATTATAGGGGAAAAAAATAATAAATGGCGGCCGCAGCGTTTTGCTGTTTCCAACTTTTGTTCAGGAACGTTTCAGATAAGAAAACCAGAATTTCACAGGAAAGAGCTAAATTATTCTGAAAACCTGATAAAAGGCGAAACGTTCCTGGATTTTACATGGAAAGTTACCATTTTTTTTTACAGTGTGATATATATATATATATATATATATCTGACCTATGTCACACTGTAACTTCCGTAATTATGAACCGATTTCGATGTAATTCGGTGTGTACATAGTACATACCAATGTCTCGACCGAGTTCGTTGGCCAGCTTCATCCGCCGTTTTGTTTCAAAATGGCGGCCATTTAAAAATTTTAAAAAAATTTTAAAACTTGAAATGTGGTACCAAAAAATTAAAAATGGAAAAATATTTTTTTCTTATGTATTTGACCTTTATACAAAGATTCCGGAGCAGTTTTTGTTTCGTCTATATCTTAAAAAATGGCTGAGTTATAGCATTTTGAATTTCTAGCGTGGCTGACATTTTGAAACGTCCCGAATTTTGTCACGCGATAAAAGGCGTATTTATGAACCGATTTGGATGTAATTCAGTGTGTACATAGTACATACCAATCTCTCGACCGGGTTCGTTGGCCAGCTTCATCCACCATCTTGTTTAAAAATGGTGGCCATTTAAATTTTTAAAAAATTTTAAAACTTGAAATGTGGTACCAAAAAATTAAAAATGGAAAAATATTTTTTTCTTATGTATTTGACCTTTATACAAAGATTCCGGAGCAGTTTTTGTTTCGTCTATATCTTAAAAAATGGCTGAGTTGTAGCATTTTGAATTTCTAGCGTGGCTGACATTTTGAAACGTCCTGATATTTGTCACGCGATAACAGGCGTATTTATGAACCGATTTATATGAAACTCGGTGTGTACATAACACATACTAATGTCTCGACAGAGTTCGTTGGCCAGCTTCATCCACCATTTTATTTCAAAATGGCGGCCATTTAAAATTTTTTTAAAAATTTAAAATTTGAAATGTGGTACAAAAAAATTGAAAATGGAAAAATATTTTTTCTTATGTATTTGACCTTTATACAAAGATTTCGGAGCAGTTTTTGTTTCGTCTATATCTTAAAAAATGGCTGAGTTATAGCATTTTGAATTTCTAGCGTGGCAGACATTTTGAAACGTCCTGAATTTTGTCACGCGATAAAAGGCGTATTTATGAACCGATTTGGATGTAACTTCGTTTATACATAGTACATACCAATGTCTCGACCGGGTTCGTTGGCCAGCTTCATCCGCCATCTTGTTTAAAAATGGTGGCCATTTAAATTTTTAAGAAAAATTTAAATTTGAAATATGGTACCAAAAAATTAAAAATTGAAAAAATATTTTTTTCGTATGTGTTTGACCTTGATAAAAAGATTCGGGAGCAGTTTTTGTTTCGTCTATATCTTAAGAAATGGCTGGTTATAGCATTTTGAATTTCTAGCGTGGCTGACATTTTGAAACGTCCTGATTTTTCTCACGTAATAACAGGCGTATTTATGAACCGACTTGGATGTACCTCGGTGTGTACATAGTACATACAAATATCTCGACCGAGTTCATTGGCCGGCTTCATCCGCCATCTTGTTTCAAAATGGCGGCCATTTAAAAAAAATTAAAAAATAAAAAAAATTAAATGTGATACCAAAAAATTGGAAAGTGAAAAAGATTTTTTTGTATGTGTTTGACCTTAATACAAAGATTCCGGAACAGTTTTTCTTTCGTCTATATCTAAAAAAAATGGCTGAGTAATAGCATTTTGAATTTCTCTTGTGGCTGACATTTTAAAACGACCTGATTTTTGTCACGCGATAACAGGCGTATTTATGAACCTATATGGATGTAACTTGGTCTGTACATAGTACATACCAATGTCTCGAACGAGTTCGTTGGCCAGCTTCATTCGCCATCTTGTTTCAAAAGGGTTGCCATTTAAAAAAATTAAATTTAAAATTCAAAATGAGGTATTAAACAATTGGAAAATGAAAAAGATTTTTTTATGTGTTTGGCCTTGATACAAAGATTCCGGAGCAGTTTTTGTTTCTGAAAATTTGTTCTTTTGTTTATATCTTAAAAAAATGATTGATTTATAGCACTTTGAATTTCTAGCATGGCTAACATTTTGAAACGATCTTGTATTTGTCACGCGATAACACACGTATTCGCCTATTTCGATGTAAGAAGGCATGTGGATAGTATATATCAACACCTCGACCAAGTTCGCTGGCCAGATTCATCAGCCATCTTGTTTCAAAATGGCGACCATTAAATTAAAAAATATATATATATTTAAAGTGAGGTGTAAAAAAATTAGAAATTGAAAAAGTTCTCTATCTTAAGTATTTGACCTTGATATAAGGATTCAGGAGCATTTTTTGTTTGTCTTTACCTTAAAAAATGGCTCAGATATAGCAGTTTCAATTTCTATTGTGGGTGACATTTTGAAAAATCTGATTTTTTGCATGCGACTGCACTCCTATATATTAACCGATTCCGATGTGAGTGAGCATGTGCACAGCAATTACTAAGGTCTCGACCAAGTTCATTGCTTAGCCTCATCCACCATGTTGTCTTAAAATGACAGGCACTTTAAGAAATTGCCGAATTTGGCAGCCAAATATATGTTACTTTAAAGAAAAGCAGCTTGGATAAAGCTGACTAATTTCGCGAAATTCTCATTCATTATATTGATAAAAATTAGTATTGAATCTCCTATATTCGGTTTCCACTAAATTGAGCTTCGTGTGTTTGAATGATATAATTTGGCTTTTTTAAAATAAGGATTATGAAAGCTACCTCTTCCTCCCGGCACTGGCCGGAAGGACTTTTCTTTACTTTGTGCTGTGCTAACAATATTTTTTTACGCAAATATGAAAAAGGATAGTTTTCTTATATTAAATAGTAGACCGGATTATAATGGTATTCATTATGACAAGTACTAAATATGATTTTAATAACTGGAATGTGCTTCAAAGATTTAATACTTTTTCTTTATGTAAAAGAAAAAATAATAAATTTACAACACGAAAATTATTGTTGTAGTTTAAATTTTTATTGTAACGTATTAAACGACAATAAAATTCCTATTTATTTTCAGTTGATATTTCAGTCGGTCGTATAAAAGGAAACAATGAGTAAAAAATTAATATTATTAAATTTTAATCTAAATACGAAAAAACACAATTTTCAACCGTAAACATATAAATAAAAGCTCTAAAGTTCATTTAAATGATTAGATGTGTAAATAAGCCCAATTCCTGCACCATTATGCAAATCACGTTTAATACGCGATCCCGCTTAATACGCGACTTTTGTCCACTCCCTTGAAACGCGTCTTAACCGGGTTCGACTGTAGTATGTAAGTGAAACATCTTCTTTATTTTTGCTCTACCAACATTTCAAATTTTATGAAAGAAATTGTATTCAATTAAGTAAATAGTTACTAAGTATTCAGCTAATATTATACTAAAAAGAAAAAAATATAACATATTTCGAATTTTGTTTAAGTAATTGTATTCAATTAAATAATATTTACTTAAGTATTCATATAACATTCTACTAAAAATTGTATTCAATTAAGTAAACAATTACTAAGTATTCATATAATACTATGCTGAAAAAGAAAAATACATAATATTTCAAATTTTGTTTAAGCAATTGTATTCAATTAGGTAAATAGTTACTAATTATTCAACTAATACTATACTAAAAAGAAAAAATAAATATCATATTTCAAATCTTTGTTTAAGTTATTACAAAATATTTTAAAACAATAATAATTACTGTATAATATATACTAAGTATTCATATAATATCTTACTAAAAAGCAAAATACATACCATATTTCAAATTTTGTATAAATAATTATAAGCAATTAAATAATAGTTAATAAGTATTCAACTAATATTGTCTAAGTATTTAACTAATATTGCACTAAAAAGAAAAAAATGTATAATATTTCAAATTTTGTCGAAGTAATTGTGTTCAATTAAGTAAATAGTTACTACGTATTCAACTAATATTCTACTAAAAAAGAAAAAGAAAATATAATATTTCAAATTTTGTCTAAGAATTTGTATTCAATTAAGTAAATATTTACTAAGTATTCATATAATATTACACAAAAAACTATATATATATTTATATATAATATTTCAAATTTTATCAAAGTAAATATGTTCAATTAAATAATATTTTCATATTTCAAATTTTGTTTAAGAAATTGTATTCAATTAAAAAATTAGTTGCTATGTATTCATATAATATTTTACTAAAAAGAAAATACTCATTGGTTATTAAAAAACATTTTATACATATCCATACTATAAAGAGGGTGCGAGCAAAATTAGTCGCCGAAAGGGACGCCAACTTGGCGATATCTCTAATATTCCGCCAAATTCCTGTAGACATTCATTACGAACCAATAGGGATTACTTGCTTACAGAAAATCAGCAAACTGAGATATCTTAATGCAACAAAAACTAATATTTGCTTAAGGGATTATATTAATTATATTTAAGAGAGTCCAAACAGATTAAATTATGAATAAAAGTAACATGATACAAAATGTTTCCCCAAACATAAATTTTAAGGGAGACCAAACTGGTCGCCAAGGATGGCTAGTATTTCAAATTTTGTCTAAGAAATTGTATTCAATTAAGTAAATATTCATTAAGTATTCACATAATATTATACTAAAAAGAAAAAAAATGTATAATATTTTAAATTTTATCTAAGTAATTGTATCCAATTAAACCATATTTAGTAAGTATTCATATAACATTTTACTAAAAATTGTATTCAATTAAGTAAACATTTACTAAGTATTCATATAATACTATACTAAAAAAAGAAAAATATATAATATTTCAAATTTCCTCTAAGTAATGGTGCACAATTAAATAATATTTACTGAGTATTCACGTACTATTATACTAAAAGAAAAAATATATATAATATTTCAAATTTTGTCTAAGTAATAGTCTTCAATTAAATAATATTTACTAAGTATTCATATAACATTTTACTAAAAATTGTATTCAATTAAGTAAACAATTACTAAGTATCCATATAATATTATACTAAAAAGAAAAAAATATAACATATTTCAAACTTTGTTTAAGTAATTGTATCCAATTAAATAATATTTACTAAGTATTCATATAACATTCTACTAAAAATTGTATTCAATTAAGTAGGCAATTACTAAGTATTCATATAACACTATACTGAAAAGAAAAATACATAATATTTTCAAATTTTGTCTAATTAATGCTATTCAATTAAATAATATTTACTTATCATTCACCCTGTATATAAAAACTGTTACCATACAATTCTTCAAAAAGGATAAAACCATCATTCAAAATGAATTGTTTAAAACAAAATGTATTCCTATCCTCTTTAACCTGTGTGTGTTTATTTTTCAAAGTGTTCGAGTATGGTACCCCTATTGCAACTTTTAATGGAATGTTATAATTTGTGCATGTATAACTAAAGAAATAAACAGTCCTATAATAATTAAAAATATCCCACTAAAAATCTTAATACTATGATTCATACTTTCAAAAATTAAAAGTTAATACTATTCTTCGAAAAAGTTAATACTATTCTTCGAAAAAGTTAATACTATTCTTCGAAAAAGAATAAAACCATTAACATAATATATATCATATCAATCAATTAATCAGTCATATCAATCAATCAATCATATCATTACTAATATGTATGTTTATTTTGCTATACCTTTTAAAACTTTTAATAGAGTGTTAGAGTATAATTTGCATATGTATAACTTAAGTTTAAAACATTAAACTAATAATCTTAATATTATAATTTATACTTTTTAAAATTAAAAAGTTTAAAAAAACTTTATAAAATTTAAAAATTAAAACTTTGAAAAGAAAAAAAACTTTTATAAAATTTAAAAATTAAAACTTTAAAAAAAATAAACTTTATAAAATTAAAAAAATTAAAAAAATTAAAACTTTGAAAAAAAACTTTATAAAATTTAAAATTAAAACTTTATAAAATTTAAAAAATTAAAACTTTGAAAAATTATAGAGTTTACAAAATTAAAAAAATTTAAAACTTTTTCAAAGTTTAAAAAATTAAGTTATCAAAATTAAAATAATATTTAAAAATTTCATAATTAAGTTTGCAAAAGCGAGTTTGCCTGCCTGTACATTTTTAAAAAGTTCAATTAGATTTAAAATAAAAGTATTCAATCATATCAATCAATCAATCAAGATTTCAAATACAAGTAATCAATCAATCATATTAATTCAAATTCAAGTCAATTCAAGTGTTACAAGTTAGCAGAAAAAAATTACAATTTATCAAAAGTGAGTTTGCGTATCTATCTGTATATAAGACTTTAAAACTTCACTATGTTTTCGTTTAGTATATATGTATTGTAACTTTCACTATGCTTTAGTTATATAATTATAAATCTTTATGTTATCATCCTACCCTCATTATATCCTATAATTATACACTTCGAAACGTTAAAAGCGATATATTAATAAGTTCTTCAGTTTAAAAAATTAAAAATATTTTAAAAAATTAACTTAATAAAGTATTCAAAAATACTATAAAATAGTAAAAATTTGATATATGCATGCCAGAAAATAATACATTTACCATGTCTGAACTGAGAAAAGAAACGTTTAACATGTCGCATTGCACATAGTGACGTAATCGACATTGCGTGCCTCCCCCTTCATACCTTCTGAATGATCTATCTACAATCAGGTTGTATAATGTATAAAATAATGAAGAAATTACAAAAAAAAAATCTTTCCACATAAGAAGCATACTGTAAGTCTAAAAAATTTAGTTGTTCAAGTTTGAATATTAACCAAGTTTTATATACTTATAAAAACTATTTATACTAGAATATATACTAGTATACTAGTATATACATAGTATAAATTATATAAGTGTATAAAACTTGGTTAATAATCAAACTTGAATTCTATGAATGATGCAATAAAAGCTCCCGCTTTTATATTTAATATTAATAATATTAATAACGGTTAAGTAATCAATCAAATATTATCAATGATTATACTTTAATACTATGAAAATCAATCTTTTTTCACAATAGTGAGAAAGTCTTGAATAGGATTTTTGTTTGCAAATACGTGATATCCTGGTACTTAAGATTTCACAAAATAAGACTGAAGAAAATATCCAACCTACATATTCAAGAACTAAATTGAAAATGGCTGACGTCGTGTTAACAACTCATATCAGTTAGACCACGTGATTTGATAAGATAGTCTGATTGTACATTGAACATTCCAGAAGGCATGAAGGAAGCACGTGATATCTTATCGATTACGTCACGATCTGCAATCTGATAAACTGAGTATTTCTTTTCTGACTCTAAGTACGGTAAGTCCCACTATTTTTCGATATGTACATATCGAATAATATTATGTTGTATGAATATATAATTTGTTGCTTTTTATATGAATGTTTAAGTATAGTTGTTTTTTAAAGTTTTGCAATGTTGGTATAGCGTATTATAATATATAAAACTTGGTTAATACTCATACTTGAATTCTATGAATGATGTAATAAAAAACTTCGCTTTTATAGGAAATTTAAGTTGCTTCTAAATATATTATTATCCAGTTAAACAATGAATGATCATACTTTAGCAGTATAAAAATCAATCTTTGTTCACTAGAGTAAGAAAGTTATTTAATAGGATTTTGCTTGCAAATATATAATAACATGTTACTTAAGATTTTACAAAATAATAGACTTTGAAGAAAATATCCGCTGAGTGAGATGAAAAGGATTAGTGTCTTGTTAATAACTCATATTAGTTAGATCACATGACTGATAATACAACCTGATTGTAGATAGATCATTCAGAAGGTATGAAGGGGGAGGCACGCAATGTCGATTACGTCACTATGTGCAATGCGACATGTTAAACGTTTCTTTTCTCAGTTCAGACATGGTAAATTTATTATTTTCTGGCATGCATATATCAAATTTTTACTATTTTATAGTATTTTTGAATACTTTATTAAGTTAATTTTTTTAAATATTTTTAATTTTTTAAACTGAAGAACTTATTAATATATCGCTTTTAACGTTTCGAAGTGTATAATTATAGGATATAACGAGGGTAGGATGATAACATAAAGATTTATAATTATATAACTAAAGCATAGTGAAAGTTACGATACATATATACTAAACGAAAACAGTGAAAGTTTTAAAGTCTTATATACAGATAGATACGCAAACTCACTTTTCATAAATTGTAATTTTTTTCTGCTAACTTGTAATACTTGAATTGACTTGAATTTGAATTAATATGATTGATTGATTATATTAGGAAATTAAGCCGAAAAATGAAGTGGAGATTTTAAAGCGAAATCGTATATCAGAAAATATTGGTCCGAGAAATTTGTAAATGGAATAGACAGACGCAGAAAAAAATCTACTTTCATTTGGTATAAAGTTCACATTTCTGCGATGTGTATAAGTTAAAATATCCACTAAAAATCGATCGATAAAAATTTAATTTCTTTAATTGGAAAGACAAGGAAATAAAAAGATTTCAATTCGGCGGGAAAGCAGGTAGACATGACGACGCTGCGGTTTTCCATAATAGCATATTTTAATACGAAATTTTAACTTTTCAAATATTAAATTTTTTGATTAATTTTTTTGGCATCCCGATGTCAAATTTCTCGCTGATTTCATTGATACCCATATCTAAGTCCTTTCTTAATTACAAGCTGAAATATTAATTATTATTTAATTAATCGGTTTATTCCTATCAAATGCGTCGATTAAAATGAAGAGACGCGCTTATTTAACCACGAATTAACTTAAATAAGGAAATCTAATAATTTGCCTGGGCTTTTTGAACAGCGATATGAGATAAGTATAACTCATTCATCATCAGAAAGTTTACTTCATACCACTATTTTCTAATAGTAATTTCAGGAAATATTTTGAATTATTGGTTAAGACCGCCACTCAGTCTGTTTGAAACTTTAAGATAGTTAATAACACATAGAAAAAAGTGTAAAAAAGAATGGAGTGTGATATTTCGAGGAGGGGGGGGGGGGAGCTAGAATTATTTTTAAAATCTTAGCGTTTGTTACCACAGCAAATATTTTAAATTCTTGTTTAAGACCGCCACCATCCCGACCCATCTATCTACGGAAAGATTGCGTAAAGGAGTTTCGTTCAGATATGCTTTTGTTAAGAATAGAGTGCATTCCCTGGTGGTGGAATGTGGAACTAACATAACGCGATTTTGTTACAATTAGGAAATCTAACAAGTCGGTCTGTTTGAAACTTTAAGATATTTTATAAGACATAAGATAAAGTGTAAAAAAGAATGACACGCGAAATTCCGGGGAAAGGGGGGGGGGGGCTAGATTTCTATTTAAAAAATTAGCGTTTCTGACCGCTTTAGGTGACTTTTTGAGGGAGTCCTGAGATATATGCTACTTATTTAATATAAAATTGTCTAAAGTTTAGTTACAGTATTTCCTAATAGTAATTTCAGCAAATATCTTAATTTCTTATTAAGACCGCCACCACCTCGAGTAACATATCTACTTATAGGTTGTTTAAAGGAGTTTCCTTCCGATACAGTTTTGTTAAGAATAGAGTGCGCTCCCTGGTGGTGGAATGTGGAACTAACATTTTTGTTAAACTAGAATTATTTTTAAAATCTTAGCGTTTGTTACCGCAACAAATATTTTAAATTCTTGTTTAAGACCGCCACCATCCCGACCCATCTATCTACGGAAAGATTGCGTAAAGGAGTTTCGTTCAGATATGCTTTTGTTAAGAATAGAGTGCATTCCCTGGTGGTGGAATGTGGAGCTAACATAACGCGATTTTGTTAAAATTAGGAAGTCTAACAAGTCGATCTGTTTGAAACTTTATCTTATGTGTTATAAAATATCTTAAAGTGTAAGAAAGAATGACACGCGAAATTCCGGGGAAAGGGGGGGGGGGGCGGCGCTAGATTTCTATTTAAAAAATTAGAGTTTCTGACCGCTTTAGGTGACTTTTTGAGGAAGTCCTGAGATATATGCTATTTATTTAATATAAAATTGTCTAAAGTTTAGTTACCACTATTTCCTAATAGTAATTTCAGCAAATATCTTAATTTCTTATTAAGACCGCCACCACCTCAAGTAACATATCTACTTATAGGTTGTTTAACGGAGTTTCCTTCCGATACAGTTTTGTTAAGAATAGAGTGCGCTCCCTGGTGGTGGAATGTGAAACTAACATTTTTGTTAAAATTAGGAAATATAACAAGGCGATCTGTTTGAAATTTTACGATAGTTTATAACACATTAGAAAAAGTTTATAAAAAATGGCGCGTGAAATTTCGGGAAGGTGGGGAGAGGGGGAGGGGCAAAATATTTCTATTTTGTTTCATACCGTTTTTTGATGGAGTCCTCAGATACATGCTACTTATACTTATTAAATATAAATATGTCAAAAGTTAAATTACCACTATTTCCGAATAGTAATTTCAACAATTATCTTAAATTCTTGCTGAAAACCGCCACCCCCTCGAGTAACATATCTACTAATGGGTTGTGTAAAGGAGTTTCGTTCAGATACGCTTTTGTTAAGAATACAGTGCGCTCCCTGGTGGTGGAATGTGGAATTAACAGACCGCGATTTCATTTAAAGTAGGAAATCTAACAATTCAATCTGTTTTAAACTTTAAGATACTTTATAACACACGATAATAAATTATAAAGAAGAAGGGCGCGTCGCATTTCGAGGAAGGAGGGGGAGGTTGAGGGAGGTGCGCGAACAAAATTAGGAAATATAACTGGACGATCTGTTTGAAACTTTAATATGGCTTATAAAACATAACATAAATTTTTAAAATCAGGCAGCGTCAAAAATCATGGTGACCATCTGCCCACTCCCCCCCAAGGGGGGCACTTTTCTAAATTTGGCAGATACCAGTCATGTGATATATCGTAGCATTTGGGGGGGGGGGGGGGGAACAAAATTAGGAAATATAACAAGGCGAATATGTTTGAAACTTTAACATAGTTTAGGATGTGTTTGCCAAAATTTAGAAGGTTTTCCATGGCGATAAATGTACTGGACGTTTTGAAAGAAAGTGTTTTCTAAGGAATATTAAACGAAACCCTTTGTGCGATGTATGATCACACTTACCCACTTGTTTTTCTTTTTAGTGTATACTTCCTTTTTTGATTTTAAACCGCACGCATATTCCTTATCAATCTATCTAAAACGAATGAATAAATGTTTGTTTCTTGACTGTTTCATTTTTATGAATGATAAAATTCAATCATACTTGATGGATTCGTAAATACAAGATTTTTATTCTATTTTATTTTTATTTTTTTCCCCCTAGACCATAGGGTTGAGAACGATGCACACGTGCTTGAAGTAGCACGTACGATAATTTTTCCGGCGAGCAGAAAATTTGAATTCAATAATCATTCACAGATTTTTTTTTAAAGAAATAATAATAATAATAAAAAAAAATACAATTTAACAAATTATAACGACCATTTGGAAAATGATTTTTTCAAAGACTAAAATTTAAGACAAAAAATAGCACGGAGTTGATCATACATTAGATACGCCATGAATTAAACATTAATAGTATTATCACACGCAAAAATTGCAAGCGAAGGAAATCGCCTGCGACTCCTACGTATTATCCACCTGAAACTTATGTATTATCCAAGCATTTCAATGGCTGTTCGGGAAAAGGCTTTTCCATCGTCCGATTTCCAAGAAATCTGACAACCCATTTTAAATGAAATTTCATTCTTAAACTTCTAAGCATCCCACAAGATTACTTTCTACACCGTCGTATAGAGAAAAAAAAATGTACCTTTAAATGCAATTTGTTTGAAAGCTGTATCTCAATTTGTTTCTGAGTTATTTATTTTTTTTTTTTTTGTAGTTTTTATTACTTTTTTGTCATAGTGGCAACAGATCTCTGTTGAAATTAAAGGGAAATACATATTACTGTATAGACCAATCACAAAACAAATCAAATGCGGATTAAACCAAAAAAAAACCTTCAGATATGCTTTTGATTTCCCATCCTGACGAGAACAATAACCATTTTTCCAAATGGTTAAAAATAAAATTTTACTTGGCGCATATGATTATTAGGAGTAATGCAATTATTTATGAATGTATCAGCATTTTCGAGAATTTTCTTTTCTGCGAAGCTATGCAGCGTTTTTGGTATATAACTATTTTACCTTGAAATAAGCTTATTTATTTAATTACGAAGAAAATAATTTATTTCATTTCATAAAAAAATTATATATTTTTTTAATTCATTTGTTTTATTTCATAAGAAAATAACAGCATTAAAAAGACAAGTAGACCCAGTTTTGTTATATATACATTAAAAAAAATAATAAAATATGAAACCAGGTATAAAGCATTTTCCGACAAACGTACAACAGCAAAAATCTACCAAATTTTTAATATTTTTTTATATAAAATTTGATTATAATTTGAATATTACATTAATGATAAAAACAGCTAAATTAAAAATTCCTAACCTTTATTTATTTATTACAGTACATGCCACTTAAATGAATTGTATTTCCGAATCAAACTTACATAAATTAATGGTCGAACAATGGTCAAAATACAGTATAATAGCCTCTTTTTTTTGGGGGGGGGGGGGGGTGTAGAAAGGTTGGAAAAGTTACAAAGCTGATCGATATGCAAAATAATAACTGGCATATTCGTTAGATTTCCAAAAATATATATGTAGTTTCCCCCTCCAAAATAATAATAATCGGATCTGAAAGAGTTGCAGTTATTAATTTGTTCTGTAGAATGACTTTTTTTTTTTTTTTTTTTTTTTTTTTTTTTTACGAGGTTCAAAACAGATCAGAACTTTTAGCATGAATGTATAGCGAAAAATGGAGGGAGAGGGGGGGATCGGGAGAGAAAGGAATAAATATAGCCCAAACGCAAATATGAGCAAATATAAATACCGAAAAATTTAATGCAAACAAATGTATCACATTTAATGTTGATATAAGCTGGTGTGATACAATAAGATCAAAAGAACTTCTTAAAAACACCATAAAAATAAAGAAATGGCCTTTCAAAAGAACTTTGTCTTTCTTCTTTGAGCGCAAAGAAAACATACGACTACTTTGAAAGTAAGAGCCAGACTGGTAAAGAAAGGATGTTCTTTCCATGCAAAAGTTCTTTCCTGTCAAATGGCCATGCGCATTTCTTCATTTTTATGGTGCATTTAAGAAGTCCAGTCTTGCTCCTGTTTTCAAAAAAGTAGCACGTTTCTTTCGAAAGGCCTTGCACATTTCTATATTTTTCATTGTGTTTTTAAGAAATTCTTTTGATCTTACAAATATGTCGTCGTAAGCTGCGGAAAAACTTTAATTCCGAGAAAAATACTTTAAAAAAACTTCTAAAACTTACTTTATACATGTACGTCAACAGGGGGTGGGGAAATTTAAGGAAATCTTACCAGCCAAGGACATATTTTACCAGCCAGCAAAATGAAACGTACAGTTGAAAATTGGTATGATAAAATGGAAGCGACACAACAGCATAAATAGTTAATTACTGTTACCACAATGCTTTTTCGTATTTTTTTCTACAAATTAAAAAAATACATGCAACAGGGAAATGTTTATAGGGTAGAACTTAGTACCATGTTTCCATCGCTGTAATTTGGAATGTTACAAAGTATATATCTAACGAGTGAAGGAAATAAAGGTTTTTGCATATTTCTATAGCCTGCAGTTTTCCAAAAGCTACATAAAAATTCACTCGCCCTGTCAGAAAATCCACTCGCCAGTGGCGAGTAAAAAGATATATTTCCCCACCCCTGTATGTAGGGATTACAATCCCGGGATCCTGTATCCCGAGATCTTGCTATATTTTTAATCCCGAAAATCTCGGGATTTTCGGGATTGTCTTTAATGGAACAATATTCAGCTGAAATTAAATATATTTATACACTTCTGCTGTTGGAAAGAAAATCAATTACTTTTTATGAAATTTATATACCATTGAAAAAAGAATACATATCTCAAGTATATATTTCTAAGCGATTAAATCGTTTAACATGGAAATCCTTTGACTTTCAAACAGATGTAACCCGCTCTGCTTATTATTCAGGAAAAAATGAAATCATTTGTTTATTTCCATTTCGCTGCGTTTTGGAAGACGGTCGTAGCAGCAACTAGGAATCACAAAATTAGTTTTCGAATCATGGAAGACGGTAGTATTCCGAGTGACGCAGCCTTAAGCCTAAAATCGTATCGTATCGTATCGTATCATAGAATTCGTAGATGGCGGAACTCATATATACAGCTAACTCGACATCAAAGAAAACGCGAAAAGCCGCCTTTTAATAACTCAGCAGATATATGTCTTATTGTTCTGAATTTTCTAGAACAGTCTTATATCTGCAGTCTAATCGTATACTGAAATTTTTACATTTCTACGTGCAGTATATTTTGAGATCTAAATAACCATTTTTAAAGTGAAAACGTTGGTATCATATCGAGGAAGTTCCTAATTTGAAAATCTCGAAAACGGTTCTAACGATTATTTTTAAATTGATACATAATATAAATGTGCTTAAGGCGAGGTGAATAACACTTTTCTTTTTTCTGGGAAAACTCTCGTTTGTTAAATAATTCGATTTTTTTTTCTCTCGAAAATGACACGGGCGATTTTTTAAAAATCAAATAAATATGTTTCAGATGAACCAAATAACAATTTACTTGTTTCCAGCAAGACTCTTGTTCGTTTTATAATGCGCATGAAAAATCGGACTATATTTCTTCGCCATTCTATGGAAATTTCACCGAAAATGGATGACACTGTATTCATACACATGCTTTCTTTTTAACCACTTTTGGGGAGAAAAATTTTGTCTTCCTACTGGCTGAGTGGCTAAGGGCCATCGTTTACTGATCATAAGATAGGCAGTTCGATACTATCTGATACGTGTTTTCACATGTGAATGTGTTTTTTTTTTTTTAAGTCTGCTAGTTGACCATTATTCTCAGTTCCTTTGTAATTTTTTTAATTGCTATTAAGTTAAATAAAATTACAATTATAATGACGCCAATTTGATGATGATTATTTCTTGGCAATTTTTCAACAATAAAAATATTACCATAAATTTTATAAATATATTTAATTTCAATCACTTTACAAAAAATATACATTAATAATTATTATTTGAATATAAATCACACGATCAGAAACGTAAAAAAACAATTCGTTTCAGCTCTTCTTTTTATAATATCATTTTTTATTATTATGACGGTCAATCAATATACAATCACTGGCATCCATAATATTATTATTATTATAATTATTATTTTCCTTGCATAAAAGCTATTGTGATGTAATAATCCTTTTATAATAAATAATTTAGTTGAAATGTTTTATTTATAAATATCAATGAAGTTTGATTACAGTTTACATAATAAGCATATCAGACTTCTGGTGTCGCCATCTTTTGACGCAATTGCGTAGTATTATAGAGAAATGTTTGATAAAAACGTCTATCCATCTATGTAACTATCCATCTATGAAACACCATCTATGTAAGGATTTAATAATTATAAATTAACATTTTGGATTTATTAATTTAAGGATAAAGTGTTTTTAAAGGAATATCAAATGAAACCCTCTGTGCGATCTGCGATTATACTTACCCAGTTGTTTTTATATACAAACTGCTATAAGGAAAATTGTAATAAAATAGTAAAAATTAAATCTGCATTAAATTCCATAAGTATCTTTTTTTTAATCATTTTATCACTAACCTCAAAAAAGTAATGATATCAATGCAAAAACCCTTGACGGGTTAAAAGTTTCTGACGCAGCACTTTATCTTATGCTCCAAGAATTTTAAATATGGAACTTAAAAATACTGATATCAAATTTTGAGTGACGTTATGCTATTTCTTAAAAAATATATTTGTATTTATTTCATCATTTTATTTTTGTTTTATTTATAATCGCATGTGCAAAAGTTATGTTCAACATGAAAAGCTGCATAAAATTTTATTCGCTGTTGCTTTATCATTTACATCTCTCATAAATTCAAAATATGTGTTTTAAAAGATATGATATAAAATTTAAATGACGCCTTGATGTGACTTTAAAAGGTTTGTTTTAAAATTCAATTTAAATTATTTTTGACTTGGTTAAAATATTTTTTTACATCTACACAATACTTTTAATTTTCCAATTCACTGTTAAATATATCACTTTCATTGAATCTATACTATGCATTGAAATGTATTTATTTCAATAAATTGATTTATCTTTTGTGTCACGCTATTCAAAATTGTGAGTAAGATTTATGTAAATGGTTTATTTGCGTCAAACTATCCTTTTTCATACACTTCATGTAGTTTGGACACAATGACGCAAATAAACCATTTACATAAATCTTACTCACAATTTTGAATAGCGTGACACAAAAGATAAATCAATTTATTGAAATAAATACATTTCAATGCATAGTATAGATTCAATGAAAGTGATATATTTAACAGTGAATTGGAAAATTAAAAGTATTGTGTAGATGTAAAAAAATATTTTAACCAAGTCAAAAATAATTTAAATTGAATTTTAAAACAAACCTTTTAAAGTCACATCAAGGCGTCATTTAAATTTTATATCATATCTTTTAAAACACATATTTTGAATTTATGAGAGATGTAAATGATAAAGCAACAGCGAATAAAATTTTATGCAGCTTTTCATGTTGAACATAACTTTTGCACATGCGATTATAAATAAAACAAAAATAAAATGATGAAATAAATACAAATATATTTTTTAAGAAATAGCATAACGTCACTCAAAATTTGATATCAGTATTTTTAAGTTCCATATTTAAAATTCTTAGAGCATAAGATAAAGTGCTGCGTCAGAAACTTTTAACCCGTCAAGGGTTTTTGCATTGATTAGAGTTTACTGATAAGCGTCGCATTTGTGTTTCATAGTCAATATTATGTACTAACTTCTTTCCTTTTCGTGCGTTTAAACTTATCTTGCTTTAAACATGTCTAATGAAAAGGATTTTGTAGCTCATACATCTTCAGTATGGCACTGCTATTTAACGTCAAAAGGTGGACAAAGAGCTAAATGTAAAAAATGCAGCGCAGTGCTTCTTAAAATAGTAGGTGGATCGACTAAGGAGTTGTACACACATTTATCTACGAAACATGGTACTAGAGTTCAGAAATAATTTAATACAACTTCTCTTCCTTTCACATGTAAGATTGCATAGAAGATACATTGCTTTCTAAAAAGCGAAAATAGAGGACTATTTTAGTAGTGATACGGAATCAATGGATATAATTTTATCGCGAATGACAGCTAAAGACGGTTTCTCATTTAACTTCAACTGATTTAAGAAGCTTACTGATAGCTAAAGGCTATAATGATTTGCTAAAATTTGCAGTATCAATTCGAAATCGTGTAGTGAGCTATAGATCCATAATAAAGGTGTTAATTACAAGTGAAATACAAACTTTTAAAAATTCAGGAAAAAAATGTAGTTTGACTTTTGGCGAATGGACATCTACTGCAAAAAAAGCGATTTATGGACATAAATGTTCATTCAAGAAATTTAAATTTGAAAAAATTCTGGAATTTAGGCCTTATGCGCATATAAGTGTATTAAAACGCTAACAGAATGTCTAAACCAGTATGAATAACTAAAAAATGACAATGTCGCTATCATAACTGGGACTTGGAGATGAAACTTTATATGTCGTCATATTTCTTAGATCATATTTTCAAAGAAATTTACCGATTAGTTAAGAAACAGTGAACTATTCAAACTAATCTTTTTTTCTCGTGGTATGTAATATTTTTTTTTTTTTATGTTATACAATGTTTTCGAATTTTAACAACTGTCTCTATTTAGAAATTTAAATATCTTTATAATTTTAAATTACATCTGTGTGTGTGTGTTAAGTTCTTCTATTTCAAGAAAAAAAGCTTCATGTTAAGGAAAATCTTGCGTTTGCGATATCCTAGAATTGTAAACTTTAATTACGTGGTTATGAGAATAATTCAAAATTTAATTGGCGATATTGTTTTTTAATATTGTAAATATTAAGTCATTCAAAAACTTGTTTAACAGGAAATAAAAGGAATTATCTAGAAGATGAAACATAGGCATTTCATGTTTTTTGTTACAGCATATTTGCAACAGCATATTTATTTTAATTTTCAATTGTTGTAATTTATCCTATACTTTTTGATAATTAGTTAAAGTTAAAAATTTTTAACTTGGTATATTTTCATATGTAAGTTAGACTGTACTTTCACTTTAATTGTCTTTTCTATAATATTATGATATTTAGCTATTCTAAAAATTGGTGATATTAAAGAAATTTTAATTTTCGTAATTCCGGGATTATCCCGGGATCCCGGGATTGAATCTAAGCAATCCCGAAATCCCGGGATTGGAAATTAGTCTCGGGATTGTAATCCCTATCTGTATGTCAATATAAAAATCACAAATGAATTTTTTTCAGCAAACGCATTTTAAAAGTTATACATCTTTGTCCATATCTCAACATAAATCGTATTAATAGTTTAATATGTAGGGATATTTTTGCCGTTTAATTTTTGGAACGCGTTATTTCTCTCCTTAGCATTCTAATAAAACATGCACTCTCAATCTTTAGTAAAGGGCGTTTAAAAGACAGACATATCATGCATACGACACTTTTATAATTAATGTCATGTTTCATCATCGTATATGATAAGATCAAATATTCATTCAATTTATTTAAACATTTCTTTAATTAGATGATGAAAAAATCATATCTGATAAATTGTTAGCCCTCATACATGAAATATTCTTTAGTGAATGGAAACAAAAAAATATTTTGCATTCTCATTGGATTTAAAATGGATTAAGAACAAATAACCCGGTAACACAGACAGGGCATGACACACTCGCGGTGCGTAAGGATTTTTTTTTTTTCTCTTATTTTTACAAGAAATTATTGGATTCATGAAAATTTTCAACTTTACGCGTTTTAGGGGGGCCAGAGATCCCGAAAAAAAAAAAAAACCAAGTTTTTACAAAATGTCTGTCTGCGAGTCTGTGAATATGTCTGCCTGTCTGTCTGTGTCTGCATGTGACAAACTTCGTGGGCGCTCTATTTCAAGAACTAATGCACGGAATTTATTAAAAATTTAGTCCCTAATATAAATGGGTGCTGATCAGTTTTTGTTGTAAATCACCCAACAGGTGGCGCTGCTATGCTGCATTTTTCACGATTTTTGCAATAGCTCCATCTCAAAAATTACTGCACGGATATTCATCAAACTTCAGAATTAGTTAGACGTAAACAAGTTGTTGCGGATTAGGTTTTGGTCTTAATCGCCCAATAGGTGGCGCTGCTATGCTGGATTTTTCACGATTTTTGCAATATCTCCATCTCAAAAAATTACTGCACGGATATTCATCAAACTTCAGAATTAGTTAGACGTTGACACAAGTTGTTGCTAATTAAGTTTTGGAGTAAATCACCCAACAGGTGGCACTGCTATGCTGCACTTTGCAGGATTTACATGATTTTAGCAACAGTCATATCTCCAGAACCAATGCACGGAATTTCATATCTTTAGAATTCTCATGATGGGCATAGATTACCATATATTTTTGGCTCTGTGATAGCGAATTTTGAAGTATTAACATGTATGAGAAGTTTTGGGTTTGGCACATCCAACTAATTTAATTTGTCATCAGAGTAACCTTACGTTTATTTTATCGCAGAATTGTCAGAATTAAATAAGGCAACGATTTATATATAAAATTACTAGTGATAAAATAAAAACCGTAAGGCATATCCTGGATTTGTACGAGTGCTCTCCCGTTAATATTGAATTTTAAAAAATAGTGCACACATTACAGAAATATAAAACGAATCTCACTGATTTACATGCATTTAAAAATTACTAGCTATTTAATATATTTTTGTGATAACTCATACATTAAGTAGAAAATGATAAAAAACATTTTTTGCTTAATTATCACTGACATATGAGCAGTGTTCTCGCTGGCTTTTGACCAACATTAGCGATTTGGCGAATAAGAAATAAAAAACAGTAGCCAAATGAAAATAAATATTAGCAAAATAGATTCAGCGTGAAATACTGAAAAATCTATCTTTAACCCATTTTTGTATCAATTTTTTTAATACATTCTAAAATAACCTAATTTTTTGTAATTACTCAAAAAATAGAACTATCGGCTACAGAAACTATATAAAAATAAATACATTCTAAATGCCTCCTAAATGTGTAAATGTTTCAGACATTCTTTTGGCAGGCTGAATAAAAGTTAAAAACAGCTATTAGTAGGGTTTGAAATGTCGTAAAATGTGGCTCCAGCTCGATTGACGTGCCAAGTTTGATATTATTGGTGTATTGTGAAGGTTTTGACATGTAGATTCCAAATACCTTAGGTGCCACTTTTTTATACACATTTTTGGGGGTGATTTTCAAGATGGCTGCCATTTACTGACTTCTTTAATATTTGAGGCATATTATTGATCAGTATGTCAAATTATATGTTTTCAGGGTCAAGAAATACAAATATATAATAAAATTAGGAGTAAATTGAGTTTTTCAAGTGTTTTAAGCGATAAGATGCAAATAAATCACAAAAATATGAAAGACATTAAATATACTAGCGTTTTATTAACCAGTTATACACAACCAAAGTATTTAACTGAAATAACATAAATTATTGAAGATATTGAACAAAATTATTAAAAACAGCATTTATATGTATATACAGTACTGGGATGTTATGTATCCTCTTCTGAATCACTTCTATGGCTGTGGTGATATTAATAGTCCTTTGTATTGTTGCAGTCACTGCATTCGTAAAGGGCAGTACAAACCAGAGAATTCTTTAAGCAAGAACATTTCCCAACTGCACATGTTCTCTTACACTCACATTTCACAAGTTCAATGACTCCTTTGGACGCAGGTAACTCCAGGCATTTGACTGGAGAAATTACTCCTTCGCCATTTTTTTCCCAACCATTGCCAATAAGTGGGGGTATTGTAGGTCGAGGATTTCGCAGCCCTTTCCAATGGTGCAAATTAAGTGGGATCCTAGAATATGTGGCTTCAGTGCTCCAAGGTTTAGCGGTAATTTCTCCCCCTCGAAACTTTTAGTTCTGAAAAGGTGCCATTTTAACTCTGAAATCCTTTAAAAATTGCTATTTTTCAAATAAGTCCAGTCCAGTTGGTGAATTTTTCAAACAACGGCAGATTGGATAATGGATCAACATTAGGTTCCCCAAGTTCTTGAAAAGCTGTTATAATATTATCATCACACTGAAGACTGATATACACTTTTATCCACTTCTGTTTTTAAATGCCTACAAATTTTCCTCCCCAGCTCCACCAGTATATGAATGTAAACCTAGTAAACCTTTGTTTTTATGAGCACCTATTGCTCAACATCTTTTATTAATATTCGTTTTTCTGTGTTTGTTGCCTCGACCAGTAACAAAATTGATTTCACTGTTTACTAGACGACTAGAAACAAAGTCAATCAGCAATATGAAAATGTCAGTATCTTGCAAAAATACATCGATCTCATAATTATCATGATGGTTCACAATATCAAGTACATGAAGATGTATAAAGGTGTCTGCTTCTTCATGTGCATGATCACATAATTCTGAATCGAAAACATTCGCGTGGGTACTGTATGCCTTACTGCCAAAAACGACAAATATTTCCTTCTCACACCACAAAAACCTGTAGTAATTTATTCCTGAGATACTCACTCAGCTGTGATTTTGTATCATTACTAGGGGGCTCGGCCCCCTACGAGCTACGCTCGCCAACCCCCGTCCAGACACCGCAGACT
The DNA here is from genome assembly GCA_963932465.1 of Maratus speciosus. NCBI lineage: Eukaryota > Metazoa > Arthropoda > Arachnida > Araneae > Salticidae > Maratus > Maratus speciosus. The sequence continues at coordinate 184,801,799 of OZ010786.1, forward strand.
CTAAATGCACGCTAATTTGATCGGCTTTAAAAAGATTTCGAAAGATTGAATTATAATTTAAAAAACAGTGGCGATCTCCCTATAAACGAATTTCTATTCATTTCTCTTTGATTGGGGAATTTTAACGCCAAATCCGCTGCGGTACTACTTGATTATCCTGTCGACCAATTTGGCCAAATTATATAAATCGCCAAACCACTCGCCAAATTATACAAATTGATATAATTTTTATTTTAAATAGCGAAAGAACAAATAAATTCGTACAACATTAATAAAAACACAAATAAAACGTCGAAATAAAAATAACTTGATGACGTATACACGTGTAACAGCATTTCAAAATAAGCTAATATAAAAGAAATCTTTGTCTCCTGGTATTTTTTAACAAAGCGAAAAGAAAGTTCTTTTAAATGAGACATTTTAAATTAATTCTCAAAATATCAAATAAATGTCTAGCGCAATTTCTAAATTTAAACTTTTTTGCAATATTATTTTGTGTTCATTTTATGTAATAACTATAATGTGACGTAAATATGACGTAATTTCTCCTAAGACTTCTAACGCATGTTAATGAATTTATTATTTTACAACTAGCTGAGTACCCGCGCTTCGCTACGGTAAATTCTCCCTCTTTCACAACTTCCTATTTTGGTCGATTGCCTGTCTTTTTTACTATTTCTCAACCAGTAATTCTAATTTTGCACCTTTTTTTATTTAAGTCAACCTAGTTTTTATATGTAAAGATGGATTTTTGCAATCACTAATTGATTTTTAACTCACTTCTTGGTATGTTAGAATTATAAACATTATATTTACAGGTGTGTTTATAGGTCAATAATGACAATGCTACTCTTTAATATTAGAAAAAATTAATTATAAATTAATACATTTATTTTAAGGCATTTTACTGTTAGCCTATCTCAGGTGATAACTCACCAAATATTTTCTGTACTTCGTACAATTTTATCCGAGTTGGAACAACAATAGATTTAATTATGCACCAATGAACACTCGCCAAAATATACCAAATGAGTAAAACTGCAACAATGAAACATTTTGAAATAAAAAATGCTGAAAATAAATTTAAAAAATCCCTGCTGGCTCGGGCCTACAGGCGGAGGTACATTTCGAAGTTAAGTACTAAATTCACCACCAAAACTTAAATCAAGATTAGAGATAAACCCAGTTCTTTCACTAAAAATGAGCTCTAGGAGCTAAACATTTTGTGAAAATTCTAATATACACGAATACGCACACGCATGTATATGGAATAGGTTTTAAAAATAGCTATTGCAAATTCAGATAACCTCAAAGTGTTAAAATAAGTTAATATTTCCATAGTCGGGGTTTTATCATGTTTTAATACGTTTCTTCAAACTCACATGCCGTTACATATTCACCTGCTGAGGTCCATTTTATTTCCAATATGACGCAATATTTTGTTTTGTGTTTTTTAATTCATCAAGCTATTTATTTTATTTTCAGTTTTCAAGCGGAAATCTTGCTCTAGAATACTTATGACGTAATATTCAATTTGTTTTCAATTTGTCAAACTATTTATTCAATTTAATTTTCCACGTGAAAAACTTGCAATAGGAAAGCAATTGTTGTGGTGAGAATTTTATTGTTTTTTTTTTAATTGTTGGCAACTGCTATAAATAATTAATAACGAAAAATATTTTTCTTCCTGTCATTGTTGTGTATGAGCTGGTTTTATCAGAATCGTGTTAAGACGGTATTCAAAATTTTGAACCCTCCCCATTTCCATTCCCTTGGGCCGATTTTGCCCATTTTCAATCCCCGCCGAGATATTAGCCATCTCAAAGTTTTCGGCGAGTTTGAAGACAATCCCTGCATAATTGCGACTTTTATCGTGCGGACAAAATTTAGTACATACATACACACACACATATATATATATATATATATATATATAAACTTTTTAGGTGGGGGGGGGGTTTGGGTTCCTGGGGTCCTATAATGAAAAGTTATGAAGGAATTTTTCAAAAGTCACACCATGGTAACGACTGCAATAGGTAGTATTTCTTACGAAATCTACCTAAAATGAAGAATGTAATATTTTTTTAAATGTATATTTTTATCAATTATTAATTAATTAATTTAGGATTATATGCTAAGTAATACATTTAGAAATCCTAAAAAAAGATTACATAATGTTTCAATTTTTCTTTCCTGCTGTCCTTACTTTAAAAACAAACAGAGTAAAAATTATATATCATTTAATAAATTCATATGCTTGCGTTTTTTAGCAAGTATCAGAAAAAGCAGTGAATTAGTCATAATCGTGTTCTAAGCCCACGCTAGATTAATGTACCGTAACGGAAAAAAAGCATGAATTTCGGTCAAAAAATTGTGTGTGATTTTTAATATAAGCATTAAATAGTTTTAAAACAGTTTTAAAACAACCATTATTTTCTTATTATTTTGACTTCTATGTTTATCTCTTTTTGTATCTTAATTGTCTAGTCATTAAACAGCATTTAATGCATCTCCATACCTATAAGGGGGGGGGGGGGTTGCCATAGGGGGCCCCTGTTCTGGAGCCAAATGCAGCCACGTTTGTCGCTACATTGGAGATATATCGCCAAAAGTGACGCCAACTTATCGATATCTCTAATATTTCGTCAAATTCCCATAGACTTCCAATGTAAAGCAATAGGGTTTACTTATTTACAGAAAATCAACAAATTGAGATATTTTAATGCAACAAAAACTAATATTAGCTTGAGGGATTATATTAATTATATTTAAGGGAGTTCAACGTTCAAGTAAATTAAATTATGAATAAAAGTAACACGATACAATGCTTAGCATGCTTTCCCAAACCTAAATTTTAATTGAGACCAAACTGGTCACCAAGGGCGGCTAGTTTCCAAGATTACAATTGTTAATTTCTTAAAATATATACGTTACTATAACAATGCATAGTCCGTACGGGAAAAACTGCTTGCAGGTGTACATTTCGTCACACTATACTATAACCATGAAAAAAAAAAAAAAAAAAACTCTTGTTTTATCGACATCATTAATTCATACATGTCTTTTGCTCATTTCATTTAAAATACACACATTTAAAATATATGTATAACTAATTTCATTTAAAATGATGAAAAGAAAAAATAATAAGAAGAAAAATACCTTAAACCAAAAAATTTTCTTTCAACATCAAAGAGTATTTTGTAATTTACGCAGGCGAAGTACAAATAATGCCATTGTCTATAAAACGAAATGAAACATTTGAAAAAAAAATAATTTTGTTGATAAAAAAATGAGCATTTAAAAAATATATCTTTTGAAAATTACATGCTTACATACCAGTTTTTTAGATCAATAAAAATAAGTACTTAAAATAAAAGCATAAATAAATATTTTGCAAGTAATAGAATATAGTCAATTTAAACTGCAGTCTTCAAATTGTAAATATATTTTACTACTGCAGCATGGCGTACGTAATACGTATTTTTCACACTACAGTAAACATTTCATTCTTTGAATGAAGCCATTCATGCTTTTTTGAACAGACATTTTTATATGTATAATTCCTAACTTCTAAAATAATTTTATTGTAGCTTCCTCCTCATCAGATAACTGCCAAATAGTAAAATCTATGTCAGTAATCAGTATTAAGTTATAATTATTAATAAATGTTTTCTATTCAAAAAATAACAAATTCAAAAGTTTTACGGAATTACGATGGAATAATACTCATAAAAAATATTCACGTTCAATAAATAGCAAAGGTTAATGCTTGGCATGGTTTGTAACAAAAATCGTTTGCACGATTAGGGTTGAAATAAATGGCGCGATATCATACATTTTCGCATGGTGTTCGTAGAAGTAAAAAGTACCACAGATTTATTTATTTATTTTTAATTTAGTTTTAGTTTTTGAGGCGTTTGTAATACTTTTCTTAATTGACATAGTTGTTTTAATTATTTAACCAAAAGAATTGATTAAAAAATTATTCAATTTGAATTTATTCCCTTGCTATAGTAACAGAATGAAGAGAATGAGTTTTTAGAAATTATTACTTGAAAATTTGAGCTTTTGGCGCCAAAGATAGCGCCAAATTAGAAAAATATGAAATATCTCTCGAACTATTGGACTTAAAAGAATTTAGTTAGTACCATTCGATTCAGCATACAAAAATACACCAAAATATGTTATCAGTTGAAAAATAACTATAAAATCAGATTTTTAAGGAATTTTTTTAAAGTTCGTTCTCTTTTTTACCCCCCTTAGGGGTGGAATTTTAGAAAATCCTTTCTTAGCGGCACTCAATGCCATAAGAACTATTTTTACCCCAATTTTCAAAATTTTAGGTTCAGTAGTTTTGGCTGCGCGTTGATTAATACGAAATTCAGACTTTCTTTTATATATATAGATATCCTTTCTCTTTTAAAATTCACGTGTATACTTTTTATGACGTAATTTTTAATAAGTTCCTGCTTTTTATACGTAATTATTTAATTCTAATTTGAAAGTTTTTTTCCTGTTTATAATAGTCACGTGTAAATAAATTTTTAATGTGAAGCAAACATTATTGCTTGCGCTTTTTATACAGTTGGCAACAGTTTAAATTAGCACAATTTTCTGAAATCTGTAAAAAATATCTCTAGAAATGCTGAAAATTTGAATTTAAAATAGAAATAAAACCTGAAAAAATGAGTCAAAATGAAAAAATTAATGCAATCTGCACTCCGGCAAATTCTAACGCATAAAATGATCTAAAAATGATTACACTGCCATGTATAGTTTTTGCTGCTATAAAATTTTTTTAGTGGAACGATTTTGTCCAACTTTAGCATTAAATGACTCTTAAAATAATTCTTCGATTTGAAAACTGTCTGCATCAGCGTGTTTATCAAACATTTCTGTATAAAACCACCGATTTTTATATTTTTGTTAATATTAACGAAGAAAGGCCTCCGGTCACAAAAAAATCAAAACCGGCGGTGGTGACAGCGGTAGTTACTTTTTTTTTTAGAATAGAGAGAAGAGATGTAAAAGAAACGTCTTTAATGAAACCAACGTTATATTGGTACTATTTGTAATAGTAAATCTAATAGGTTCTGTCGCTGCCAATCTTTTCCTACTAGTTTGCTCCTTCAATGAATGCTCAAGGTATTGGTCAAATATTATTCTCCCTTCAGTGCAGTATTGCCAGATTGGAGACCTTTTTAATTCAGATTATTTGACTGTCATCACTTTTTATAAATAGTACTAGGTGGCTCGGCCCCCTACGAGCTACGCTCGCCAACCCCCGTCCAGACACCATAGACTCTAAATGCACGCTAATGTGATCGGCTTTAAAAAGATTTCGAAAGATTGTATTAAAATTTAAAAAACAGTGGCGATCTCTCTATAAACGGATTTCTATTCATTTCTCTTTGATTGGGGAATTTTAACGCCAAATCCGTTGCGGTACTACTGGATTATCACGTCGACCAATTTCGCCAAATTATATAAATCGCCAAACCACTCGCCAAATTATACAAATTGACATAATTTTTATTTTAAATAACGAAAAAACAAATAAATTAGTACAACTTTAATAAAAATACAAATAAAACGTCGAAATAAAAATAACTTGATGACGTAGACACGTGTAACAACATTTCAAAATAAGCTAATATAAAAGGAATTAAGTAAACAGAGTCTTTGTCTCCTGGTATTTTTTAACAAAGTGAAAAGAAAGTTCTTTTAAATGAGACATTTTAAATTAATCGTTTTTAATCTGACGTAATTTTGACCAAACTATTCTTTCTCTTTTTAATATTCACGTGAAAATACTTGTGTTAGAAATTAAATATTATTTGCGCTTTCCTAACAAAAATAGTTGAAAAGTATCCTCTTAAAATATCAAATAAATGTCTAGCGCAATTTCTAAATTTAAACCGTTTTGCAATATTATTTTGTGTTCATTTTATGTAATAACTGCAGACCTGCCAACCTTTGAAAATGAGAAATCGTAGCACACAAAATTTAAATTAATCTGGAGGTTGGTTGGTTGGTTGGTTTTTCGTGTTATACAGCCATCTTTTGACATTCGTAAAAGGAATAAGTTTTCAGTCTTTCAAGTCAATATAGTAATTTTTTTCCTTTGAAAATTTTTATACGATTTTTAAAGTTTCTTTTCACAGCGGTTTTCTTTTTACTTTTGTAAAAGGAGCCTGGTTTCAATTTTTTAGCCCAGTGCAGTAAATTTTGACAAAATTCGGGATTTTTGTCTTACGATCATTTCAGGATATTCACAATTTTTCCGCAGTCGTAATTCACATTTTTCTATCATGATTCTTTGTTGAAATCCACACTTTTTACAATGAATTTTTGACCAAATTCGCATTTTTTTACACATTCCTTGGTGGAATTTTGAGTTTTTTTTCCGCGATCCTTTTGACGAAATTAGTGTTTTCTTTTTGCGATCTTTCGGTGAAAATTTGCATTTTCTTACTGATCTTTTGACGAAATTCGCGTTTTCTTTCTGCGATATTTTGACAAAATTCACACCATTGAAAATACAAAATCTCAAATCTTCCGGGGGGGCACATCTCCCCCCCCGTATCACCCCTGAAATCAGCACTGCGTTTTTACCATGATCCTTTGACGAAATTTATTTTCTTCTGCGACCAATTGATGAAATTGATTTTTTTTATACAGTCATTTGTCGAAATTCGCGGTAGTTTATCGCAAATCGTGCGATTTTTCACTCTATTTCAAACCTTGCCCCTCAAAGACCCCCCCCCCCCCGCTCCTTTCCAGAAATTCTTAAAATGGCACCATGTTTCTAAGGAAGCGAATTTCTGTCTAAATATTTACAGAAACACGACTCACTCGTGGTTAATATACATAAAGAGAGCGTTTTATGTTAAGAAGTTTGTTTTGCAGCCAAGATTTTTTTTTTTTTTTTTTTTTTTCCCCATGAGCATTTTTTAATGTCCAAATTTTCGGACTAATGACCAATTTTTTAAAACTTTCGGAAGTGAATACTCTGAAATTTTGGAAATTTCGCAACAGAATCACTTCTGAAAAATATGCTGTGCGGGATAAAAATCGCAACTAGAAACAAAAAAAATGCGTTTGTGTTTTTTGCAAAAAATCGTAGTTTAAGACCGATTTTCGTAGCATCGTAGTTTATAGGTCCAAATCGTAGCAACTACGATTTTTTCGTAGCAGTTGGCAGGTCTGAATAACTGTAATGTGACGTAAATATGACGTAATTTCTCCTATTTAAGACTGTGTTGTTACGCGTGTTTAATTAACTTACTAGTTATTATACCGAGCATTTTGGCGTGTTTGTGTATTTAAACACCATTGAAGACAATGTAATATCGAACGACACATTTTAATAAGCACACAGACGAATACCAACGGTAAACATACAACACAACTGAAGTTACAGTTAACAACCGGTTAAATAGTTCTAAAGGTTAAATACAGAGTTCGGACTTAACACTATCGTTCATTGTTCAGGATAATGCCACAAAGACTTCTAACGCATGTTAATAAATTTATTGTTTTACAAATTCCTTTCTCTCTTAAAATTCACGTGTAATTATAGTTTTTATGACGTAATTTTTAATAAGTTCCTGCTTTTTGTACATAATTATTTAATTCTAATTCCAAAGGTTTTTTCTGTTTATAATAGTCACGTGTAAATAAATTTTTAATTTATTTACACGTATAAATATTTTTTTTTTGAAGCAAACATTATTGTTTCCGCTGTTTATACAGTTGGCAACAGTTTAAATTAATATCACTTTCTAAAATCTGTTAAAAAGATAATACGCCTTATTTTTCAGAATATTTAATCTATTTTTAAATAGGCCAAATATTTCTATTTAAAAAAAGCGGTGACAATCAACAATCTGGGGACAAAAAAGTCCCCAATCCGGCAACACAGCTTCAGAGTATCCGCTTGTCATTTTCATAATGATCTCGGTAAAAGCATTTGCGAACTCTTCACAAGTTTTCATGGCAGGTGTCTTTTTTACTGATTGTACGATTGCCATTCCATGTATAATACAAACTTTTTCTGTCGGACAAGTAATCGAGGATTCTAACGATTCAAGTATGGATGATCGATTATATTGCTCTATTTCTGCAATAAATGAACTTTTGTCAGATGGAATATGAAGATATCCATCAGAAGAAAATTATGATCTTGGTATTACAGAAAACTTCTAATTTCCAATTGCATCTTTTAGGTTTGTAGACATTTGAGGTGCTGATCCCATAACAACACAAGAAAACGAGCAAGAAGTTCCCTATTGTCTTGAATTAGACTCCTACAAATTCTTCGAATTCCAATTGGCCTTTTTGGTCGACGATTCAGAATATCATCCTTCGCAGATTCTGGAACATTCATAGAAGATGCAATATTCATTAGTGTGGTATTATCTTGGAAAGGGTTTCCTCCACAATGATCCCGCATATTCTACTTGACGATGGCTGCACTGTGAAAAATTCTTAGCGACATAGAAGTCCGAAGTTGATAGTGTTTCCTGGGCTTAGAGACTTCATTTAGACAGTACTTTTTACAGAAAGTTGAAACAATGCGTAATACTTCAGGTGCACACAAGAAATACCTTTCGAGGGCGTTTTCATTCTGATTAAAACCAATAACTCCACCAATGTTTTTCAATTCTTTGATTTTCTGTTCCAAGTTCTGGTCTTAGTTTGGTAAGCGGCACATTGGATTTGTATACTGCAAAACAACCAGATTCAAGAGCAATCCATGCTTCTGGATATGTTGTTTTAAGGTCCTTCATCTGTGCTATGTATACTGGAATGTGTCTGGCATAATGAAATAAGTCATGAGCAAAATAATACTTGATTTGTTCCTCTAATGGCGCGAGATGCAATGCCCAATCTCCTTCCGAGTGTCACGGATGAAACGTAGCAAAGTTTCAAATTGGTTCATATACTGTAGTAAGAACTTTGCCATATCACTACTGCATTGTGCAATATGTGGAAGACAATTTTTTTCAACTACTACTCTGATCTCTTCAAAAAAAAGTTGTATCTTCAACTTCACAATCGTTCAATTTCTCACGTAGTGAGTCGCATTTTTCTTGCAGGGAAATAATCTCTGTAGAATGTGTCAGTATTTCAAAGAGAAGGTCGTAGCATGCCAAAACGATAGTCATGTAAAACTCTATTTCTCTAGTATATTAGTAATTTTGTAGTAAATTTATAAATAAATAATAAATAACACAATTTATGCCTATTTTGATGGTAGATTTGCATTTTTTGACCCCAAAAACATAATTTGATATACTGGTCAACAATATCCCACAAATCTTGGAAAAGTCAGTAAATGGCAGCCATCTTGAAAATCATCTCAAAAATGTGTAAGAAAAAAATGGCACCTAAGATATTTGGAATCTACATGTCAAAAACTACAGAATAAACAAAAAATATCAAACTTGGCACAAAGATCGAGCTGGAAAACATTTCAGACCCTACTATATCTTTGATCTATCGCTGTGAAAACATACACTAAAAATGGCTACGAGATTTCAAGCGATAGAAAAAATTTAACGGCCAATAATATTTTACGTACAACTAATAAATAGCACGGTTAATTTCTACACAACATTCCAGAAAAACTTTTCAATATTTGGCACTTCTTGCGAGCAATTTTGTTTATGTTTTTACCAGAACGACGCCGGTGCATAGACAGTGATTAACTGACAAAAACCTATCACATAATCCTTTTTGTGTCTTTGGCTGTTGCTAAACTGAATTGATACTGAGTCTGTATCTCTATAAATACAGCAATGTAAATGGCACGGTACGATTGAACATGTAAATCTACATCAATCGTTCAGAAACACGGATAAGTCTCGAGTGTATTGGCACACACACACACAAACAGTGCAGAAATTGAGTACTCGCGACTTGGAGAGTCTGATTGTTAGTTTACTCGCCAAATGAAACATTTTGTCGCGATTTGGCGCAATGGCGAGCGGCAGCGAGAACCCTGCATATGAGGATGGGGAGTTTCAAAACTCGCCTTATCCAGAAAATCAAATTTTGGGAAATCGCGAAAAACCTCTAACTGCGTCCATTGGTTTTCATTGTAAACGAAGACTTCACAATGCCAGAAATACACGACAAAACAAGTTTTTTTTTTTTTTCTTCAGATTGTAGTGTTTTTTCGATGCAGTTTCATCAATAGGAAAAGATTGATAGAGAAAACTCGATTTTGTCAATTTTGGCTAAGGCGAGTTTTGAAACTCCCCATCCTCATATGTTTTATAAAGTGTCCTAAACGATTCGTTCATTTTAGAAGATATTTAAGCATGCGTTTAATGACGGTTATAAAAGTGTGTTAGTGATTCACTCACATCTTTAAAATCGTTTAAGGAACCACTTTACGAATAAGTGTGCGATTTAATATGAACTTTCGTTTAAGAGAAGAAAAAAGAGCCCGATTTTACCTTCAAACACTCATATGAGTTTAACTCAACCCAATTTATCCAAGTACCTCATTTAAATTCCTTCAGTGTTCATATATAAACGATTTCTTTCTGCACTTAATTTTCTTTTTTATTTCTTCCCAAGTTCTATATATACTGCAGCCGAAAGAAATCTTAAACATGCGAAAGATTGTCATTCTTGAGAATATCGAGCAGTTCCCAATTCCCCTCCCTCCTTCCCTCAAACATAAGGATGTAACGTTATATGAAACTAAATTGTATTCGATTAATCTAAAATGTATACACATACAATGAACAACGATCTTTTTTCCTAAACAAGCGAAAGAAAGAGAAATGAAACAATCGTCTGTAACAGAAATGTAATACGATTCACCGTACACGCGTTTGCGCATAAAAGCGCTTTTACAAGTCAGGATCAAATGCCGTAACGTCCTTAGCAGCCTTTGACAGAGTTCAAGGTTAGCCCTTTTCTAAAGTTAATTTCAAAGATGCTATCTGATCAGTGAAATTTCTCTTTGTTTCCCATTCCTAACACCTACAGTTTAAAGCCTGCCTCTCGAAATCTTCCAACTCACTGAATCGGAATGGCATCTAAAAATGTAGGACAGCAGAAGCAGATTACGTGCTGGAAGTGAAGACATGAAGCGACAGGAAAATGCAGCAATTGTATACGATACCGATAAAAATGAATTTGTGAATAGGCGATTACTTGTGATGGCAGCACAGGGTATAGGTAAAAAAGGGGCTTTGCGGCTCTCACTAGTATTGCCATGTTCATTGTCACAAAAAAGCGGGACAGAGCGACAATAAAAGCGGGACAGTGGCCTCTAAATCGGGCATAAAAAAAACAGTAAATCCTATGATAACAGCACTTGTCTATAACGAAAATACTAATGTTCCTTACGGAAGGAATATTATAAAAATATACCTGCTAATACAAAAACCAAACCTGTCTAAAACGGAATTTTTCTCTGGTCACATCAAATTCCCTCTTAGAACATTTTATTGTATTAAATAAACACAGTAGTTTTATATAGCAAAATGTGTGAAAGCGGAATCGCTAGGGATCGAAAAAAAATCCATTTGGAGGGAGCTTTCCGATAGAGCAGTTATAATTGTATGCTATTGATTACGCAGGGCTTATAAAATTTTTACGCTTCAAGTAGGATTGCGTTATACACAGGTACCCTTTTCGCAAATTTTGTTATCAAAGTACACAGGTTTTACACCTATGAAAACAAAATAGGTAAGTAACTGGAAACATATTCCGTTTTAGCAGGTATATTTGCAGACTATTCCTTTCGGCGGAATTATAAATATTTTCATTTATAGACAGGTTTTGTTTTCACAAGTTTTACTGAATTAAGTTTCACATGGTACTAAAAGGAATTTAAAAGAATTTACGCATCATGAAAAATCGGGACATTTGGTGTCCCACGCAGGGGTTCCTCGGGACGGGTCTAGGAACACCTGAAAATCGAGACCCTGGCAACACTAGCTCTCACACTCTCCCCTTCAAACGAAGAAAACATTTTTAAGACACGTGAGCTGTCCAAAAAAGACTGTCATTTTCTGCCTTTAATGGTTGATCATTTCATCTCTGAAAAACTAACTTTAAAAGAAATAACTGTACACAGAGAAAAGTTATAAATATCGAGTAAACTTCTTCTACACTATAAATCTGCAGATCAGGTCGGCTCGGCAATACCGCAATTATAGTTTGAATTCTTGATGCGTTTTTAAGAATTTATTTACAATTATTAACTCGCAGTTTTATTCCTTTATAGCTGAAAAGTGTTTATGAATTCGATTTGGCTGGCCGTCTGTCTGTCTGACCGTGCTCTAAGTCGCGTAAACATACTCTGATTGCCATGTAATTTATATGTGTTATCAGGTTTACCATGCAATGCTCGGTATTGAAAATGAAGTGTATAATAGCATTTATAGTTCGTTTACATCAGGGGCACTGAAAAGAGTTCCGTTACAATATGATCTATGGGAGAAAATCGTTTGCAGCGTATATTAATCATGTTACACTATTTCAAACATATTCAAACTGATATACATCACTGAGGAGCACTACAAGACGCTTCCAATAGAATAGGGTGTGCATAGAATTTATTATTCATTTACAGAGCAGCGTTAGAATTTAAAAATAGTCGCAAGTCCCAAGGTCCAGTGACCATGAGAATTTACTGGCCCGCGACATAAAATTCTAACATTTCAGCCCATTGAGTAAGCGCCCCCCCCCCCCCCCCCCCACACACACACACACCTAGAATATAAACCAAACTTACTTTGTAGTTTATTCAAAATTTTCCTCATGATAAAAACTAAAATTATAATTTGCTAAAAATTAAATAAACAACAGAGAACTATAAAATTATTAGATATTTTATTTCCAATTATTTATTTCAACTGACGGTAAGGTTTAGTGCAAATATTTTTTTAATTATTTATTTATTTAATTTTGTGTTTTTAAATAAAATAAAATTTTGTGATGTGTGTCCGGTTGCGGTTTTCTCAGGGCCGGGAAAATTTATGTTTGCCTGTCAGAGAGGAAAAAATCGTTACTGGTCCTGCGGACCACTTAATTTTTTTAATTAGTGGTCCAATTGAATTTTTGGTGGTCTCGGACCAGCGGATCACCAAAGATTTCGAACGCTGCAGATAGAGAAGAATTCAGTCACTGTACGGTCTTTAATTGCTGGAAGTGCGTTCTCAAATGTCAAATGCGTTTTAAAATGTAATTAATTTTTTTGCATAGCACTCGGTGTGTACGAACTCTATAGTTCTATACAGGGCTGCAGAAAAAAAAAAAAATCATATTTTTACGACTATAGATGGAAACTGCTGAAATTAGTTCATAATCGTATTAGAAGGTATTTTCAGAAGAAAAAAATAGTTAAAGTAATTTTACTTGCTAATTGTAACGCGAAATACGATTACACAAATGCATTGAAACTTTAAGATTGTTTAGTTTCTGTGAAAATATTTATTACACCAGGGTTCTTTCCCCCTAAACCACCACCTCCGCCATTATCCAATCCTCCACATTAATTTGATAATCAACTTTGTAGAATTCCATATCTTACTAAATTCTATTTACAGTAATCAAAGTACTGATTTAGTGATAATGGTAGTATTAATAATTGCTTCTAACAATTGCTATAGTAAGTATTTCATATAACAGAATGATTAACCGGTGGCCCTTGAAACAGGTTAAAGGAACAGGAGAAAATTTTGTTGGTCTGCAGAAAAAATGTTCACGTTTTATTAATAAAAGAAAAATATTTTAAGAAGTTATTTTATTTATGAAAATACATCATGTTATATTTATGAAAATTTAGATTTATAATTTAATAGATACTGATAATTAAGTTAATAGATGCTATTTATTATTCACTTACAAAATAGGTTTTTATTATCGTTATTTATACAAAGGACAAATGCGCTCAGTCTCAGCATTCAGTCAATCAGATCTCAAATTCTCCAGGCTAAAGTTTTAAACCTATGGACTTGTGTAACACGTTCGTATTTTAACAATATCTCCCCAGGAAAATAACATTTTTAACTTCTTTTTGCTGCGTACTTTCTCAAAGGATGTCTCTTTTTAGCCCCCGGTATGCTATTTCTTTCTCCCAGCTTATTTTGTCTCCAATAAATAACGTTACCTTGTATAAGCTAGCCGTAAAACAAAAGCCGATGTTTTATTGTGCGATTAAATACTCTACAACATTCTTTAAAACTTCTAAGCATCGCACATTTGCAATGTTTATACCGTCGTATAAGGAAATAAAAGTACTTTTTAATGCAATGTTTGAAAACTGCATCTCCATTTGTTTTTGAAATATTAATTTTTTTTGTAGTTTATTAGCGACATTTGTTTCATTTTGGCAGCTCAAATACTCCATTTCTGTAGAAAGTAAAGAAAAAATTGTTGAAAAATAGCAATTATATCTTTTTGTTGCCATTTTCTCAAAAATTTAAAAAAAAATTAATTAAAATACGTGCTATTTTGAGAAAAATATAAATGAAGGATTTATGATAAAACAAAAAGCTATTATAAACTATATTTAATTTTAAGTATCTATATTAATGCAAATGACGTCATTTTACATACATAAAAGCATGTGCTTTAAGTCTTAAAAATGAAATATGTTTTGCAGTAGAGTCCCGATTATCAGAGTCCCGCTTAACCGAGTTATTTTCTTCTGATGGACTGGTGGCTTCTATTATTATGAAACAGCCATTATAAATGAAGCGTCAGGGGACGATGAAGCAGTCGTAAAAAGTTAGAACTCTGATTTTCTGGTCAGAATGAAAAAAAAAAAAAAAAATGACAATTTTTTTTTTTTTTTTTGCTTTAAGCAAAATTTGCAACAAATAGGATATATGACATTATGACGTAGGATAAACGGGGAGAGAGGGGGCTGCCTCGGAACATACCCCGCGCGCTTTTCTCAAAAACCAATTTTTTTCAAAAGATCAATTTTTTGGGGGGTTGCCGGGTGAAATTTTGGTGGGAAGTTACAAATTCGGATTCAGCGACCCAAAAAACATAAAGTGAGTAGAAATCCAGAACTAGTATTAATTTTTCCAGGTAAAATCCCCTATTGCCTGGACTTAACTTAGTGCACGTAGCACCGCAGTGCATGTTCAGAGGCAGCCCTCCCCCTCCCCGTTCATCCTACGTCATAATGTCATATATCCTATTTGTTGCAAATTTTGTCTAGTTTCTGAATTTCGTAATGCTTTTCCCTTAAAACAATAAGAAATTGAAGTTAAAAACAACTATTTCGGGGTGGGGGGTTCGGGGGAGGGAATTTTGGGGGAGAGAAGTTAAAAATTCGGATTCAGCGACCCAAAAAATTTAAAGTAAACCTTATAGAGAAAGTTCGGAGGGCAGATGGGAGGGCGAATGTAAACGTGTGAGTGGTTTAAGTGGAATCGCGCAACTTAGTTCACGCAGCAAAGCGCATGTTCCGAGGCAGATCCCCCCCTTCCCTTTCATCCTAAGTCATAATGTCATATATCTAATTTGTTGCAAATTTTGTCTACTTTCTGAATTTGATACTTTTTACCTAAAACAAAAAAAAATTTGATTTTTTTAATAAAAACGTTTTTTTGGGGGGCATTTTACCAAAATTTGGGGGGTTGCCGGGGGAAATTTTGGTGGGAAGTTAAAAATTCGGATTCAGCTACCCAAAAAACATATAGTAAGTCTTTTTCCAGAACAACCATGAATTTTGCTAGGTGGAGCCCATATACGGTCTCTATTGCCTGGACTATTTATATTTTTTCAAAATAGCACGTATTTTAATTGCATTTTATTTCGGTTGTTATGAAAAAAAAAAATAGCAAAAAATATATATAATTTACAACTATTTTTCCTTTACTTCCAACAGAAATGAAGTACTTCCGTTGCCAATATTAAGCAAATGGCTCCAAAAACTACGAAAAAATTAATAGTTCAAAAATGAATGGAGATGCAGTTTTCAAACAAATTGCATTTAAAAGTACTTTTTTTCTCAATACGACGGTATAAAAATTAAAAATGTGCGATCCTTAGAAGTTTAGAAAATTGCCAGAGAGTATTTAAAAGTACTGCTTTGTTTTACGGCTGGCTTCTGTAAGGTAACGTTATTTTTTGGAGACTACATAAAATAAGCTGGGAGAAAGAAATAGTATACCGCATCGGGGGCTAAAAAAGAAAAAAAAACTATTTTAAGTCATCTTGGGCTACTTAAGTTTTGAGGCTTACTATTACTTTTTTAAAAAATTACACCTATACTATTGTTACAGAAAATTAAACAATATTTTTTTTCCATTCTTGCATTAACAATGAAAGCAAAGTTATTACAGGCAGAAATAAACCAATTGCTTTCTTTACAGGGAAGAATTAAAATTGTTGTTGCAGATGAACAAATAATTAAGCGTGTGTACATTTTATACTCCATTGAAATAAAGTTTCCTTTACGTGAGATAATAGCAAACTTTCTAATATGTGCATTCCGCAGTAAGGCTTTCTAAAATAATCACGTTTGTACAACCACATAAAACATTCTGAATATGTACAGGGTGTCCACTCTCAACAGTGCTCAATGGCTACTGTTAGGTATATACATATACTAGTTTCAATTACAAAAATACTTTAAATGAGGTAAAGAAATGTTTTAAAAGCGATTTATTTGGATCAATGAAAACATTTCTCAAAAATTTACGAAATTAAAATTTTTATACGGTCCCACCGTCCTTTAAGTTATACTTACATGGAAAGTCTCCATACGGGCATATTCCGAGAAATCTCAAAAAAATTATAGAATGCTCTTCTTATGAGGATAAATATGTTTGTAAAAAAAATTTTCGGGGGAAACAATATAGAGCGTCCATATAAAAAATAATGAAAATTTCGCTATTTTTACGATTTACCACGGTTGGCGATGGAATAAAATTTCAAAAAATACTTTTTTATGCGAAATATTCTTTAAGGTAAAAATGTTTCATGTTGAATTTGTTTAAATAAATTTAATTCAAATAACTTTAATTTTGTCAGTTTTAGTTTGTTTTAACTATAGTTTTTTCATATATATATATTCAAATTTTATGAATTAAAACAAAATTAAAATTAATTAAAATTGTTTCAATCTCAAAATTAATAAGTGCAATTGAGCACTGTCGATTCAATTTTTAAACGTTGGAAACGACTTCTTCGATATTTCGATATTGTAATATAACTGCAGCTGCAGCATCCTTCATCTGGCCTTCATTTTGGAATAAATATATGAAAATATATTTTCCAATGTGAAAATATTTTTTGTATATGGAATTATTTTTACAGTGATCAAATTAAATAACTGCAGCAACAAGCAAAATAAATATGTAATACAAAAATATAAATATATATATATATAATAAAATTGAAATCACAAATATATGAATAAATTGGTAAAGTTCTAAAGATGAATTAGAAATGAACATAGGAAACCAGTATGTAAATAGGAAACTATGAATAACTCACAGAATCTTCAGAGGAGCTTGTGAGTTCATTCATAGAAGATGCGTTATTTCATCCAATTTTGTCGGCATTAAGCCTAAAATTATATATATATATATATATATATATATATTGAAATCTCTCATTGTTTAAGTTTAAATTCATTCAATACTATTTATACGCACTCTAAAAATCAATTAACAAACAATTTTCAGACGCATTAAAATCGTTTGCTTTTGGCGAGGCAAAGTGCTGTTCGTCAAATCGCGTGACGTCCCAGTAGCAGAAATTTCTCCAAGTGTCTGCGACAGATAATTCAGGGGCAAAAAATAATCTGCAGGTAAAATATTTTTATAAATGAAGTGTTAATTAATCAAACAATCACTTACCTGTAGAGTTTTTAGGCATTTTATAAATTTTTATTAATAATAGTCTTAACTTTTTGTATTAAGTAATAAAGAGCTAAACATAATACGAAGCAAAATAAAAGTTCGATGAAAAAGAATCTGCAAAAGAGAAAAGAAAATCTGCGAATCCCGTCTCGAACTTTCTGCTACCGGGCGTGACGCTTTCGTCTTTTCGCGCCAAATATTCGGAAGTGTTTTATTTTTTTTTACAGACTTTCTACTATAATTCCACCGCTAAATTTGGACTGATCCTTTATTACATACATAAGTAGTTTATTAGTATTCTTGTTTCAAAATATTCTGAGTATGCCCGGTAAGGAGACCTTCCTGTTAGTAAAAATATCTTATTACGTTAATAAGTTAAAAAAAAAAAATCCCATTCTTCTACAATTAAAACTGACCGAGTAATAGCTGTTTAAAGTTGTAGCATCTTTTTTTGCTGTGAAATAGGGGTAAGTCAGATATAAAAAACAGTTGAGAGTAAAATTAACATTACTATATAATAAAAGGCAGTGTAACGCATCCGGGACGAATCCACCAATCTTACCAGTCTCCGAGGAAGAGACTCAAGGGTGAAAGGTTCCATTCTCCCATTGGTTGACAAGAAACAAGAATCCCGCGATTACTTCTCAAGGTTACAAGTCCTGATAATTGAGCTGTGGTAGACACTTCTTCCTAACAAATCAGAAGGCACATCGCATTTCACACCAAAATAAATCGCCAAGTGTCACTTGAGATTATTTCAAGTATTAAGTTGCAATCATATTAAATTTTCTTTGCGACATGTAAGGAATTTTAATTTATTTCTCATATAAAGTGATTCACGGAAAACAATGATATGGTATTTTTTTTAAATATCCTTTTTTTCCCTGCAAAAAATTGATAAAACTGACTTTCTTTAAAAAAAGTAATCAATTTAAATATTCTAGACTTATTATTTTATAACTTATTTTAAAATTACACATTACTTATATTTTCCTTTTCTATATACAGGTGTATGTAAATTTAAACTTAAAAAAAAAAAAAAAAAAAAACCCAAACATATTCCATATTTTAAAAGTAAAAAGTATTTATACGAAAAGCAAAATTAATAATTTTTGATTTATAGCTTTGCAGCAGGAGGACGGAAGCTTAGGGGATTAGACAGGTGGGATTCAACCCGAAGATACTTATTTATTAATCAATGTACATTAAAAAAAAATTGAGTGGGGGGAGGAAGGGTGGTAAACAATAAAATACAATTTCAAAGTATTATTTTTAAAAAAATAGTATTATTTCAATAGTTGTAGCAGACTGTTTTAATTACGCACTTTTATTGCATATTTATTAAATTTTTGTTTTATTAAGAAATCTTAATTTTGTTTAGCAGGAAAACCTGGTTTACCCAGAAATATTGTAAATGCTAATTGTGTGTTTATTAGAACATAAACTAGCCGATCTTTGCTAATCTAAACGCTTCCATATTGTCAATTATTTTTTTATCAGTTTTTCAAATTTTAAGTGAAAAACACAATTTTTCCCCATCGTCCTAGGGCGGTTTACGCTAGTTACAATATAAATTTGAAATCTCTTTTCATACTGACATATTGACAAGAAATATACAACTTGTACTAAGAATATAAATTTAAAAAATAAAATACGTTAAAAAATAACAGAATTTTTGTTAAATGAAATAATGTAAAGCAACAGTCGCAATTCTTTACAAAATGATACATAATTTAAAATGTTATTAGATTAATTTTTATTAAGTTTTAGATTAGATAAAGTTATTTTAAAACTTGCCCGAAGTGACTCCCTTTGGATGCAATGCAGAAATGTACACGCGAAATACATTCTTCTACTATTTTAAGCATTTTGTGTACGATCCCTTGAAGCATGGCCCAACTGATCTGCGTTCAGATACAGAAAATTGGCAATTCAAAGGCAATTGGCAAATCATGCAATTCAAAGTTTCATAACTCGAACAATATTAGTGTTAGTTGAGTGGAACTTTTTTTTGTCTTACATGTAAGTGTAATAGGAAATTTTTACGAAATATTACTTGATTTTATAAAAATTTAAATTTCGTAACTGTTTAAGAAATGTTTTTATTGATCAAAACGACTTAAAATAGTTTTTCACTTCATTTAAAACATTTTTGTAATTGGAACTCTATGACTAATGGTTTAGAAATTAGCCATTGGACACCGTTGACAGTGGCCATCCTGTGTAAGCTGTGTTTTTTTTTTGTTGTTGTTGTTTGTTTTTTTAAAGGTACAATTTTAGAGGTTAGCTAAAATTTTTACGGCTGGCTGCTACCTTAAAATTCTTATTAACCCCCCCGCCCTCCACACACACACTTGGACAAAACTTTACGAACAACTCAACTCTGTATAGGCTAAAATGAAAATATTCTTTTATATTAGCTTTCAAAGTCTTAAATGTTTCTTAATCTTCTATTTATAATACAAACAATTACACTGGTAAACGAAATTTAATACAAGCGCCTGATAATGTTTTTTATATTGAAAATTCGGTTTGATAAATCCTTTACAGTCGGTAGTGTGTAATATCGCTTCGAACTAAATCCACAGAGATGAGTAAAAGTAAAACGTTACCGATGCTTCCTCAGCTGTAATATTAGAAAAAGGCTAAATTATCATGATTGCAAAACATTTCTTTGCAAAGTCAAGCTTCCAAATAAAAATATTTCGAGAAATTTAAAAATGAAAGAAGAAAAGGGAAAAGAGAGAAAAAAAAAAATCTACGCAGACAATTTTTCTTGTCACTACATTAAAAAAACCGATTAAAAAAAAATGAAAAAATAACTGCAGGGGGGGGGAGCTAAATATTGATTACATTGAGTTCTAAATTCCCATTGTTTCCCAGTGTTAGGAATTTGCACCTGCGTGCGTGGGGAAAAATCTAAAAATAGCCGAGCTATCACATGACTCAGTACGTGTGGCGGAAGAGTTCGCAAATAAATTGTCACTGATGCTAGAATTCTTTATAAGTAACAACCTTGAATTGTGCTCGGTCGGGGAAAAAATGTTTCCTCAGAATAGATGTATTGTAAATATATATATATATATATATATATATATATATATATATTAATTAATATAATATTAATAAAAAGCTTATTTGCTGCTTTTTTGCTTAAGTATTATCCATTCACAATGCTATAGCTTTGTGAATGGATAATGCTTAAGCAAAAAAGACGCCCGTCTGACATTGGTCTTTATGTTGTGAAATGGTGTTGTAAAAATAAAACATGAAAAGACCTTCAAGATTAATTATTTAAAAAAGAATCACCTATGGATATATGGACGAAATATATATATGGACGAAATATGTATTTTTCTCGAAATAATTTTATTACAACGAATGATATTTATCGACCGTTTTGAAAGTGAATATATTTTATGGTGCCGAATACCCAAAGGAGTTTAGAAATTTGTCAGTATTAAATTTGTGAGTGCTCCATAAGAATTGGATTATCATGGAGTGCTAGTGCATAGATTATCATCGTCTTCGAAAAAATTGGATTACTCGTCCACGGCTCATCCGTCCTCACGTCGCGTATAAAAAAAGGTACTGTACCCATTTTGTTCTATGCATGAAAATAATGGATCTCGACAAGTTAAAAAGCAAAAGAAAGGTCATGAAGACCTCTGTAACGGAATTTATAACAAAAATTGAAACTTATATAGAAAGTATTGACTTTGAAAATAAAAGTAACTTCGATCAACTTACAGAAATTAACTAATATTAATGATAAACAATCGAATTAAAAGTAGTTAACAATCAGATTCAAGAATTAATAGATGATGGAACAGTTTTCGAAAATGATATACAAACATCCATCGATTACGATGATGTTATAAATGAAACCAAATTTAAAATTAAATTGAACTTGAAATTTAAAACTGATTCTGATCAACCTGATACTAGTTCTGTATTTAATGCGAGTACAATTCCTTATGTTAGTGCAAGACCGGCAACAATAAATTTGCCAAAAATAAGTATACCAGTCTTTAAGGGGGATCCAAATACCTTTTTAGAATTTATGAATAGTTTTAAAAGTACGATCGATTCGAAAGCGAATTTAACCAAAATTGACAAATTCAATTATTTAAAATCATTTTTGGCAGGTGAAGCACTTAAATCAATTTCCGGTCTAGCCCTAAACGAAGCTAATTATCAGCAGTCTTTAAACTTACTGCAGAATCGATACGGTAAACCAGAAATTTTGATAAGCGAGTTTATAAACAAGTTGTTAGAACTAGAACCGGTAAAATCCACCGCAAACATAAAATTGTTACCGGATTTATATGACGAATGCGAAGTGAGGATTCGAAACTTGCAAGCCATCGGGGGTGGCTTCGAATAATTTTGGGTATTTACTGATACCAATAATCTTAAAACATTTGACGTGAATGAATTGAGGAATTTCATAAAGTTTGAAATAGAGTCGCGAGAGGCTGATAACGCAGTGTCAGGGATTTCCTTAAAAAATCAGAAAGTAACACGATGGGAAAAAAGGAATTCTAGAATAAAACCTAATGTTCCCACTTCAATCGCGCTTAACACTGTTGTGAAAAATGTTTGCGTATTTTGTAATTCGAATCATTTAAGCTCGAAATGTAACGAGATTACCGATGAACAGAAACGGTATAAGTTAAAAAAAGATGGAAGATGTTATCGTTGCTTCTTGAAATCCCACTTAATATCCTTGTGTAAGGTAAAAAAATACCTCTCTGTGAATTGTGTAAAAGTTAACATAATTATTTATTTTGCCCCACTAAAAAATCGGCAAAAACGCGTCCCAATGATGGTTCAGTGAAAGTCGAAGCTTCTAAAAATGACGAAATCAAGCCGTGTTTTCATGTGTAATTGAAACTAATAATTCACCCGAAAAGTGTGCAATATTGTTGCAAACCGCCTGTGTACAAGTGCAGGGAACAGGAAATAAATTAAACACGAGAATTTTATATGATTCTGCATCCTCTAGAACATTCATTACAAAAAGTTTAGCCTCAGCGTTGAAATTAAAACCTGTTGCTAAGGAAACGCTTTTGGTTTATACATTTGCGAATCGCGACGCCATAGAAAAGGAGTTTAATGTGGTAAGTTTAACTATTATTAGTTGTCATTATCCTTATGAAAAAATAAATGTAAAAGCGCTGGTCTTTGAAATTATTAGCGGTACTAAGATAATTAATTCTGTTGATTATCAGTTTAATAGATAAACTACGATTAGATAAACATTGAATTGGCTGACACATTTATTCATTCGAAACCTGTTCAGATATTGCTAGGGGCAGATTATTTATTCTGTACTATAATGCGATCTGTCGAAAAAATTAATCACCAATTATTTATGCAGCCAACAATATTTGGTAAAACCTTGGTCGGTCGAGTTGACAGTAATAATTCACACACAACTTCCTGTTTAAATGTAATTTGTTTCCCACCAGAAAATGATCTTAGAAATTTATGGCACATCGAGTCCTTTTTAATCGATTCTAATTATCAAAAACACGAAGAGACTTATGAGGTCATTAATCAATTCCAGAAAGAAATCATTTTTAAAAATGATAGATATATGACCCCCTTGTTATGGTGTAATGAATTAGATAAACAAAATTTGTTTAATAATTACGAGGTTGCAAAAAGGAGTTTCGCGGGTTCGGAAAAAAGATTAGAGAGGGATAAATCTTTGTTTTTTAAATATAATGAAATTATGACACAGCAATTAAGTGAGGGAATTATTGAAAAATGTAATGATAATTGCTCTATTAAATATGTAATGCCTCATATTGCGGTGTCAAGGCCAAGTTCTTCTACCACAAAAACCAGGATAAGTTTTTGACGCGAGCAGCCGAAAAAATGGGGGGAAAGTCTAAATCAATGTATTTTTGAGGGGGAAATTTAAATCCTAATCTCATGGACGTGATATTAAATTTTAGATAGTTTAAAATTGCTTTTACGGGGGATATTGCTAGGTCCTTTCTACAAATACAGGTATCAGAAAATTATAGAAATTATTTATGCCTTTTGTATTTCGATGACTGCGACATAGATAAATGCAGCGTTTAATACCATTTTAACCGTTACTGGTTCGGCGTCACCAGCTCCCCTTATGTTTTAGCTTCTACAATTAAAAAAACATATTGGTAATTAATTATAAGGAAACGGAACCCACCGCTAATGAAATGATTAATAAATATTTATACGTGAATGACTTAAATTATGGAGTATCCACGGTTGCAGAAGCCACGAAACTAACAACTACTGCAGTTTCTATATTTAAAGATGCCAATATGCAATTGTGAAAGTTCGTTACTAATTCCCCAGAATTAAAGGAATTATGGAATGGTAACCCGGTTATAGAAATTAATGAAAATTGTGCAGATTCTAAACTATTGGGGCTAAACTGGAATATTGAAGAGGATTTTTCTGGCCATAGATTTGGCATCTTTAGTGCCAATTGATGATAGCTTGGAATTCACCAAAAGGCATGTTCTCCAAACTGCCGCCAAAATATTTTATTCTATTTGATTTGTCACCCTTTTTGATTAGAATTAAGATATTTTTACAAGAATTATGGCAGAGTGGGTTAGACTGGCTCGACGAATTTAACGAAGAATTACAGAACATGGTATCAGGAAATAGAATTGCTAGAACAATTAAAAATACCCAGGTATTATTATCACTCGGGTGAAGTGCAGGACAATGTACAACTTCACATATTTTCTGACGCTTCCTTAAAATCCCATGGAGTGGTAGCCTACTTCCGGTTTAAAACATCCGAAGGTGCTTTTATGACATGCTCTGTTATGTCTAAGGCTCGAGTGGCCCCGTTGAAGAAAATAACACTCCAAGACTCGAACTTTTAGCTGCTCTAATAGCTGCTAGGATAGCTAATCACATTACATTTATTTTTATTAATCTAGACAAAATAGTACTGTGAACAGATTCCACCATAGTATTACATTGGATCCAAGGAACGGCATCCAAATGGAAGCCGTTTGTTGCTAATAGGGTAACAGAAATTCAGGGGATGAGCGACCCTAGTTCTTGGAGGCATGTAATTAGCAGGGATAATCCTGCGGATATGCTTAAAGGGGGGGGGGTTACAGCAAAAGAATTATTGAACTCGAATCGGTGGTGGTACGGCCCTGAATGGCTCAGTAAAACTGAAAATTTTTTGGCCTAAGGACGATAAATTAAAAACAAAATCAGTCAACCCTGAAATTGAAGCTAGAAGTAAAATGATTGTTAATGCAATAATTGTCGAGGAGAATTTAATTGATATGCACAAATTTAGTAACCTGAGAAAACTATTACATGTAACTGGCTATGTTATACTCTTTATCAAATTGCTAAAGAAAAAACGAGAGAAATTGTAATTCTTACGTCAGAGGAAATCCGAGAAGCAGTAATTTTTTGGATAAAAAATTGTCAAAATGAAATTTTCGCAAAAGAAATTTCATGCCTGAAAAATTCCAAAACCATTTCCTAGCGAATCAAAATTACTTTCCTTGAACCCTTACCTCAATTCAGAAGGAGTTTTGCTAGTCTCTGGACGACTCGGTAAGAGTAATTTATTGATGGATGAAAAACATCCTATAATTCTTCCGCCAAAATCAAAATTTGCAGAACTAATAATTTGATATGCTCATTTTAGAGTTTTTCACTCTGCTGTTGGCCATACACTAGTGTAAATTCGAGAAAGATTACGGCTACTAAAGGCTAGACAAACCGTGAGAGGTGTGCTTAAAAATTGCGTTATATGCAAGAGGTTTTCTTCAACTCCAGGAGACCAAACGGTAGCTCCATTGCCTGCTGATCGGGTAGAACAGACCAATCCATTCAGTGTAATAGGGTGTGATTTTGCAGGACCTTTGTACGTAAAAGACAGTGGTAATAAACAATACATCTTGCTGATTACGTGTGCTGTAACAAGAAATGTACACCTAGAACTGGTAGATAGTTTATAAACTCAAACATTTTTACTAGGCTTTCGCAGATTCATTTCACGACGAGGAATACCATCTAATTTATATTCTGACAATGCTCAAACATTCAAACGAGTCGAAAGGGACTTGAGAAACCTTTGGTCCATTATAACTCATCCAGATGTACAAGAATATTTTTCTTCCCATTATATTAAGTGGAAATTTATCATCGAACGAGCAGCATGGTGGGAGAGGGGGGATTTTATGAAAATGGTAAGGATAATAAAAACTGCACTAAGAAAAACCCTAGGCAAATCATCGCTAACTGTTGATGAACTAAATAATGTTTTAATTGAAATTGAAGGCATGGTCAATTCTCGACCTTTAACATATGCTTCGCCAGAAGGTCCAGACCCCTTACCATTAACGCCTGCTCATTTCCTAATTGGGAGAAGAATACCTTCTCTGCCTCCATCTCGACTTCACCTTGACTCAAATAACTCTTCCAGGAAAGAGTTCATTAGATCTTAAAACTGTCATGAAAAATTAATGCTCTTGTTTTGGTCTAGCTGGAAAGGGGAATACTTATTAAATTTGAGGTCAGCTCATTTAAGTTCGAACAAAACTAATTTTCCTCAATTTAAATTAAATGACATTGTAGTAATCAAAAGATGATAAATTACCCAGAAATTTCTGGAGTCTAAGAAAAATTATTGAATTATTTCCTGGAAGAGACGGCAAGGTGAGGGCCTGTAAAGTGAAAACTGAGAAATCTATTCTCAGACGTCCAGTACAACTTCTGTATCATATGGAACTGGGAACTGATTGACTTAATAATTCATATACTAATCTTGTTTGCTTGGTATTTTTTTTTCTTATTTTAGTTTGAATTTGATTGTAACATGTTTAAATACCTTGAAGTGGGCATGTGGTGGTTCATGGGTGGGCAGTGTTACGAATTCGCACCTGCGTGCGTGGGGAAAAATCTAAAAATAGCCGAGCTATCACATAACTCGGTACGTGTAGCGAAAGAGCCCGCAAATAAATTGTCACTGATGCTAGAATTCTTTATAAGTAACAACCTTGAATTGTGCTCGGTCGGGGAAAAAATGTTTCTTCGGAATAGATGTATTGTGAATATGTGTGATTTAATGTTGTGAAGTGGTGCTGTAAAAATAAAAAAATTAAAAGACCTTCAAGATTAATTATTTAAAAAGAATCACTTATGGATACAACGAAATATGTATTTTTCTCGAAATAATTTTATTACTACGAATGATATTTATCGACCGTTTTGAAAGTGAATATATTTTTACCCAGTTCTGATAACTGTGGCCGACATTCAGAATTTTATTATAATACATTCTTTCAATACAGTTTTCGATTAGATAGCAAATCTATTCCTATATGCCTACGTTTTTCATAGCAAAAGCAACTAAAAATATTTCGTCGCATCGTAACGAATATTAAAAAAAAAAAAAAAAGAAAAGAAAGAAAGAATAAACATATTATAGACATTCCGAAATTTAATACAGATATATCTGTGCCATCATATTTTGTTTGAATATTTGGTTTGATAAACATATCCTTTACAGCTAGCGTAATATCTGCAAACCATAGATATAAAGTAAAAGTAAAGCGTTACCGACACCGCTACGGTCGTATTATTAGAAAAAGCTGAGTGCATCATGATGATTCCTAGACATTACTTACAAACGTCAACCCTCCCTCAATATCTTTATCTAGAAAAATATTTAAAAAAAGAGGCAAAAAAAAAAATCCCTTGAAGCTATCACATATATTCGTTCTTGTCACTGCATCATTCCAATAGAACTGGATTTATTTGCTGGAGGGCTTCTCAAAATGTGAACTGTCATAGTTCTATCTTATCTTTCGACGATGGTCCCCGTCTAATATTACTTACCCTCGGTGCGCAGTTCAATAATTTTTTAGGATATATTTCATTTTTCTCTCTCTGTCTCTTTAAATTAGTTTTTTTCCTTTTTTTTTGCATATTCCAGTCAGATAGGTTTTTAAATCTGAAATACGATATGCTTCGAAGCGAAGAAATTTAAAGGGAAGGGGAAGGGGGTGCTATGCAATGATAAACGCAAAAGATAAATTCAACGAAGTCTTAAAAAATGTTTCTAATTAGCTTTATTTTTTAGTGAGAATCGGGTAAAAATGTTCGACTATCATGATATTTTCGCAAATATAAAAAATATCCGCTATTTTGACATAGGTAGTTGGGGGTAAAGATACGCATTGGCTGATTTAATATGAAGAAACATTTCTACAATCATGACCGCTAGGTGGCAGTTTTGGTCTCAAGTGTAGTAGTTGTATGTTCAAATCTTGTGAAAAAAAATAGCACTCCGTGCCAAAAAAATAAGGTAAGTTTAAATTTTCGAATTTTGATCCAATATTTTTAAAATTTCACTTTATAGTCCAAGAGCTAGCAACGTTTTCGTCACTTGATTTTAGCAAGGCTCATTTTTCTATATGTTCTTCCGTTTTATGGTGTAGTACGTATGCGGACGGCCTGGCTGGCGGGAGATGTTGTGTTTACCTGCGGGAAAAAGGGTTATGCAGGTGAAAAAACTTCAAAATTACGTCATTTTAAAATGACTTTTGTTTATAAAACCTGTGTCTACTAACTATTTGTGATATTAATCCATTATTGCCAGGCGTTGCTAAGACCCTGCAAGATCCACATTTATAGGTAAAAAAACATGTCATCTTCACGTCATTTAAAAATTGCAATCTATTACTTTTTGGCTATCAGACATCCTATAATTAATTTGCCAGACACAAATTCCGTTGAAAAGTTAATGCCAGATGGCTTTAAATCTGGCAGCGAAAGTACCTGTTTCAAGAGTTGTTTACATAGGTTTAAAAAAAAAAATAAGTCATCTTCACGCCATCTTAGCAAGCTTAAAAATTAGAACATATTACTCTTTGACTATCAGCAATTTTTAAGCTTGCTAAAATGACGTGAAGAAGATGACTTATTTTTTTAACCTATAAACCACTCTTTAAACAGGCACTTTCGTTGCCAGATTCAAAGCCGTCTGGCATTAACTTTGCAACCAAATTTGTGTCTACCAAATTAATTATAGGTTTATACAATTAAAAAGCAAACATTTCGGGCTAAATTTTAGCCCCTCATCAGTGCAATAAATTAGATTCAAATGACCAGAAAATTATATATCATGTTTACAATTAAAAATTATTAGCAGTTAAAATTAAAGAAAGTATAAAAAATATCAAAGCAATGCTGTGTTTTCATGTGGAAATGCACATGATTCATTAATCGGGGAAGTTTGCTTACGAGTAAAGTGCTTACGAGTGAGTTATTTATTGCACTGATGAGGGGCTAAAATTTAGCTCGAAACGACTGCTTTTTAATTGTATTAAATGTATTTATGTAATTTTTACTTGTATGTCTGATGAATTGTAATATATTTTTTTTATTTATATCGTATATCAGACGTTAAAAAATGATTTTTTATTTTAATTATAGGTTGTCTGTTAGCAAAAAAAGTAATATGTTGTAATTTTTAAGATTGCCAAATTGACGTTAAGCCTATAAATCACAGCTCTAACAGGCACTTTCGTTGCCGGATTTAAAGCCGTCTGGCATTAACTTTGCAACCGAATTTGTGTCTGGCAAATTAATTATAGGTTGTCTGATACAACTGTAAATAACAACGAATAATAAGCCAAAATTACGTCCACTAATAATCATATCACAATATTGAAATATTTATTTGCTTAAAAAAGACGTTATAAAAACACATTAAAATTAAATTAAGAATCTATATTGACATGTTTCAACTCTTTCACTGAGTCGTCATCGGAATGTATAACAGAAAATTACAAATACAATGACATATGAAAAATGGAAAAATCATCGAATATAAACAAGTAATCTTACAACGTGTCCTACATTTTCGCGATCTCACGTGTTTCCTCTATGTCAACTTACAGAGTCGCGACATAGAGGGAACACGTGCGATCGCGAAAATGTAGGGAGCGCACGTGTTCCCTCTCCCCGAATATATGATTGCTCGTTTATATTCGATGATTTTTTCCATTTTTCCTATGCATTGTATTTGTAATTTTCTGTTATACATTCTGATGACGACTCAGTGAAAGAGTTGAAACATGTCAATATAGATTCTTAATTTAATTTTAATGTGTTTTTATAA
Source organism: Maratus speciosus (assembly GCA_963932465.1). Classification (NCBI taxonomy): domain Eukaryota; kingdom Metazoa; phylum Arthropoda; class Arachnida; order Araneae; family Salticidae; genus Maratus; species Maratus speciosus. The sequence continues at coordinate 184,831,823 of OZ010786.1, forward strand.
CGTGTTTTAAGCAAATAAATATTTTAATATTGTGGTATGGTTGTCTGATAGACAAAGAGCAATATGTTGTAATTTTTAAGCTTGCTAAAATGACGTGAAGATGACTTTTTTTTTTTTTTAACCTATAAACCACTTCTGAAACAGGCAATTTCGTACCCAGATTTAAAGCCGTCTGGCATTAACTTTGCAACCGAATTTGTGTCTGGGAAATTAATTATAGGTTGTTTGGTAGCCAAAGAGTAATAAGTTGCAATTTTTAAACTTGCTAAAATGACGTGAAGATGACTTTTTTTTTATATATATAACCTACTAGGGGGCTCGGCCCCCTACGAGCTAAGCTCGCCAACCTCCGTTCAGACACCGCAGTCTCTAAAAGCACGCTAATTTGATCGGCTTCAAAAAGATTTTGAAAGATTGAATTATAATTTAAAAAACAGTGGCGATCTCCCTACAAACGGGTTTCTATTCATTTCTCTTCGTTTGGGGAATTTTAACACGGGAGAACTCGCTAGTGAGAATGCCCAATTGCTTTTCTTTTACTTTACATTCATATAATATCAACTTTTTTTGGATGGCTTAGTACTTTTATTCACATAATAGGTAAAATAATTGAAAAACATTTTGAAATTTTAATTAAAATGAAAAATGATTTAAATAAGAGTCTTAAAAAAGTACGACTGTGAAGAAAATCTCATGCAGCGAGTTCTCCCGGGTTAAGGAAAAATCAGCTGCTGTTAAAAGATACAATGGCTGTTTTCGTCTTTGATTAAATAAAATCAGTTAAACATTTCAAAATAAGCTAATATAATAAGCAAATCAGCATCAAAATGCAAATATATTTTATGCCTTCTTTTGATGGAAACGACACAGAAGGTTAACGAATCTTAACTAAACCATTTAAGAAATTTCTTTATTTTCTGCTTCACAGATTTCTCTTTCAAATCATATTTTTTTGTTGATGACACTTCATTTTCAGTTTGTAATTTTTTTTATTTTTATTAAATTACTAAATAGTCACTCGAAAGCAGTCTAAACGCGTTCAATAAAATTAATATTAATCTTATTAATATAATCTCAAAATATCAAATTAATGTCTCGCGCAATTTTTAAATTTAAACTGTTTTGCAATATTACTTTTTGTTCATTTTACGTAATAACTAAAATGTGACGTAATTTCTCCTATTAAGTTTTTTTTTTTTTTCCTGTTTGTAATAGTCACGTGTAAATAAATTTTTAATTTGAAGCAAACATTATTGTTTGCGCTGTTCATACAGTTGGCAACAGGTTAAATTAGTACAATTTTCTAAAATAAGTAAAAAATCTCTCTGGAAATGCTGAAAATTTGAATTTAAAATAGAAATAAAAGCGCAAAAAAGAAGTCAAATTTAAAAAATAAATGCATTCTGCACACCAGGAAATTATAACGTATAAAATGATCTAAAAATGATTAAATTCCGCTAAAATGACGTAATTTTGAAGTTTTTTCATCTGCATAACCTTTTTTCCCACAGGTAAACGCAACGGCTTCCCCTAGCCAGACATCCGCATATGTACTACACCATAAAACGGAAGGTCATATAGAAAAACGAGCCTTAATAAAATCACGTGTTTTCTGACTTTGACTATTTAGACTATTATTTAGACTATTTTATTTTTTTTAGCTGACAATAGCTCGAATTTTTTACAAATCCAAAAATTCAGTGGAGAACAGAAGCTCTTTAGCTTCTAAATGCCGTGAAATTTACTTCGGTCGCATTTGTTTAAACTTGTAGGTAGCCGGTTAAGAGCCTACTTCAGTCAAATGAAAAGGCGCATTCGCTAATGCTAATCCTATGGAAGAAATTTATAAAGGTATCTCGGTCGCATTTCAATATTTTTAAATGATTTCTTTTGCATTGAATAGTTGAGATCGATCTGTATGCAGGCCGTTTTTTACTTTTTCGATTTTGATTGCAAATATTTTTATGAGGATGCTTTTACTTTCGAAACCGGTTCCGAAAATGAAAGTGTCCTCATAAGAAATACCTATAAACAAAATCGAAAAAGTAAGCAACGGCCTTTGTACAGATCGATCTCAACTATTCAGTACAAAAGAAATCATTTAAAAATATTGAAATGCTACGGAGATATCTTTATAAATTTCTTCCATAGGATTAGCATTAGCGAATGCGTTTTTTCATTTGACTGAAGTAGCGTCTTAAGCAAAACACTGCAGAATAGGATAAAAGTACACATCCGTCTTCGGGCAAAGATACGCACAAGTTTAAGATGCGGGGCTTTGCCCTATCATTTTAGCTAGACGCAAAGCTTTCCATAATTACGTTGTGGAAAGTTTTATTTTTTTTTTATAAGTTAGTATTGTATAAAATATAACTACTTAATATAAGCTAGTTAACTACCTTTCCCTTTTTCAAGGGTTTTTTTTTTTTAAATACTGAAGTAGGTATCTACCTACCTACCTACTTTTAAAAAACAATATTCTTGTTTCATAAAACGCTTTTCTTTTAAGTCTTAACCCTTAACTCCTGTTAACGGTCTCACAGACCTCTGCCATATTCAGTTTCACAGTTTAACTTGTAATTTTTAGTTTAACTATTGATGCTAGTTTAATTTTGATTCGTTTGGAAACTTAGTAATATCGCAAAAGACTTCTAAGAATGAGGTGAATTTTTATTATAATAGGCCTTTACGTAAAGTTTAGCGCAAAAACAGCATCTTATGAGTCAGTCAACCCTTTTATTCATCCAACGATCAGGCGGTCTCTGAGAGCGCTCACAGTATTCATGGAACAATTTTTGTCACAGCACTTAAGGGTTAACTTCTGGTTGCTGTCATACACACCGCTGATTTTTTCTTTTTTCGCGGTTTAATTTTTAATTTAACTATAAATACTAGTGGAATTTACTATAGATTCTAGTTTAACTATACATATTAATTTCTTCAGGTGTCTAGCACTAACGCTAGAGACTTCTGAATAGATGAGTTTTAATTATGCAGTCGAACCTCGTTATCTCCACAGTCTTATGACCAGAAAAATGTGTCGTCATAAGCGGAGTGTCGCGATAAACGGAGTTGGAGAAAAATATTTTATAAAATATGTATTTTTAATTAATTTAAGACAATTTTAAATTCATAACTGTTCTTGCAGTTTTAAGCAATAAACCATTATCATTATAGAAAATTTAAACCGCCTAACTAGAATTAAAAAAACGCGACTAAACTGATACGTCTATCTGGAGCTTAAGTGGGTCTTTCATAGTACGTGGGTTTATTTATTTAGATAAATGATTGAAGTAAAATTTATCAATTATCTCAATGGGTATTTTAGACACTTTTGTGAAAAGTTTGACTAAGGCATTTCTTACCGCTTAATTTCCGTTCTTATAAGATAGATTGTGAAAAATGGACAATTTTCCTAAACCGTCGGGACATGCGGAGTTGAAAATTATTCAACGAAGTAAAATTCGGAGTTTATTTACATTAAAATCACATACAGAAAATCGGGACTTAAAACTGACGTGATAAGCGGAGTGACGTTAAAACTGGGTGTCGGAATAACGACGTCCGACTGTAGTAGTCCTGTACATAAAGTTTAGTACAGAAACAGTAACTTATGAGACAGCTGACGCTTTTGTTCATTCTATAATCAAGGGAAGGGGTCTCAGACAGCTCACAGTATTTATGCAACAATTTTTGTCACAGCAGTTAGAGATTAACTGCTATTTGCGATCTCACAGACCGCTGTTTTTTTTTCTGTTTTTTATTTCATGGTTTAACTTATAATTTTCAGTTTAACTATAAATACTAGTGAAATTTACTAGTGGTTTTACGTAACTCATTTGTGTTATTGGAAATGGGGCCAAAAACTCGCAGTAATGGGGAAAACATACGCACTGCGTATCCCCACCACTGCGTACTTTTACCCCAACCAATGAGGCAAAGATACGCAGAGCAATATTTTTTTTAAATTACAATTTCTCACGGAATTATAATTTGACATTAACATTTTAATCACTCGTTACATAAGTTTAGACCAATGTGTGCGCTAAAAATCAAAATTTATGCACAGTGTGTATCTTTACCCCCACCGACTCTATGTCATTTTAAGCCGGTGTAATATCGCCACAAAGATACGTACGTAAAAGTATAAGTGTTATCGATTAAAGATGAGAAGGTCTCGGATTCTATTTTATACCAATCTTCGGGTTCGGGATAACGCTGAAAATTTTATTTATTTATATGTAAATAAGGGAGGGAAAAAAACCTTGCTATTTGAGGAAAAAGAATGTAGTCTAGATTTCTTAAACTGTTTTACAATCCTTTGAAAATCAAGGAAAAGAGAATTGAATTTTTATTGATGGGTTATAAAGATATACATTCTATCTGATTCTGAAGCTTTTGCACAGTCAGTGTTACTAACATAAAGAAGCCGTGGGATATCTAACACAGCCTGCCTCTCCTCGCTTTCCATTTGAAGTTTTTTTTCTAGAATGTCTCAAAAATAGAACGGAGATCTTTCTACCATCTTGTACAATGATATTTTAAAAAAATAAGAATTGACACTTTTGGCAGATTTTTGCCAGTGGTTGGTATGGAACTTAGATGCGGGCGGTAGCGTGAACGGGAATCATCAGAGGCAAATGACAAGATTTTTAGTAATGAAGAATAGAAGATTTTATTCACATTAAACACAAGGTTTCTGGGCTAAAATAATGTCATTAGGTACACAACAGAAATAGTTAAAATACGGAATCTGATGAAACAGAAGTCTGTGAAGTGGCAGAATAAATTAAGCCCTGATGAAAATCAATCAGAGAGTTCAGTAAGTTAAAGAGACTCTGCGATTTAAAGAATCGCTTTTTAGAATAATGTTTCTTAGATGAAGTTAAATAGCTCGTCACTGTTCAGACAGCTAGTCGCTGTAGAATTCAGCTGAAATCTCAGCTGCCAGGCTTAGTTAGCCGTGAGAGAAGAAGTAATCTCCCCCCCCCCCCCTTGAAAACTATCAATGATTCCTTGAGAGATGATTCTCTCCGTCCAGGTAAGACCTGCAACTTTCACCCCCTTGAGTTTAGAACTTAACTAACTTATCTTCTTAAGAGGCATTATTTTGAAAATCAGTGCGATAGTTGTATTTTTTGTTTTGCTTGATTTTTTTTTATGTTGAAGTAGATCACATTTAATCAATAATGTGCAATTTTGAAGACCTGAAAAATTTTTCCCTTCCCTGTACAAAATGTCAAAGTTCAAGGTTGTGACCGTCATTTTTCATGAAAAGTGAAATGCGAGTATGTTTGCAGTGCTAAAGCTTGGGAAAGCAACGACATCCCAAAATTATTTTGTGGTGAAATATTAGTATAACACTACCTGCTTAGTAAACTGTAATCGTTTCCATGGGGCATTGTTATTTTACATTGTTATGTTGCCTCAAAATGCAATGAAAATGACGTTTTTGTCCGTTTTCCACTCGTATTTTATTATTTAAGCAATAGTACCACAAACTTTTTCTCATAGAATATCGAAGTGTAGTACTAGGAAAATCTAAATCATATAATACTTTACCGGGATATTGCTGCTGTTAGCAGAAATAGTCTGTTAAATATTCAAAAATTTCAAAATCGGCAATATTTCAATTAGTCTTTTCTCAAAACAGCGTCACTGTTCAATAAAACAAAATATATCACGTAGTAGTTGGAAGTATGTACAAACACATGGAAAAGTAAAATAAGTGGGGCCTCGTCATATTTTTAGAAAAAAAATAACAAAATTTACAAAAATTCACAGTCAAACTATCCCGTTTAAATTTCCTTTTTTTCCATTCAGAACAAGGAAGGGGAAAGAAAAAGGGATATTTCATTTTCTCATAGGGAAAAAACATAGCTAGCGGGAAGAGAAACGGGATGTTTCGTTTTCTGATAGGGAAAAAGTGTGATAAATGACAGTCTTTTTTGTGACTTTTGACTTTTTTTCTAAAAATATGACGAGGCCCCACTTTTTTTTCTTTTCCGTGTGTTTGTACATACTTCAAATTACTACGTGATATATTTTGTTTTATTGAACAGTGACGCTGCTTTGAGAAAAGACTAATTGAAATGCTGCCTATTTTGAAATTTTTGAATATTTAACAGACAAGTTTTATATTATTTAGCTTGTCGTAGACACTTTGATATTCTATAAGAAAAAGTTTGTGGTACTATTGCTTAAATAAGAAAATACGTGCGGAAAACGGACAAAAACGTCATTTTCATTGCATTTTGAGGCAACATTACAATGCCCCATGGAAAAGAATACAGTTTATTAAGCAGGTAGTGTTATACTAACATATCACCACAGAATAATTTTGGGATGTCGTTGCTTTCCCAAGCTTTAGCACTGCAAACATACTCGCATTTCACTTTTCATGAAAAATGGCGGTCACAACTTTGAACTTTGACATTTTTTACAGTGAAGGGAAATCTTTTTCAGGGCTTCAAAATTGCACATTATTCATTAAATACGATCTACTTCAACATAAAAAAAAAAAAAAAAAAATCAAGCAAAACAAAAAATACAACTATCGCACTTGTCTGATTTTCAAAATAATGGCTCTTAAGGCTCTCGTATATATTCTCGATTATTTCTCCTGGAGATTTTCTAGCCACTGGCAGTGCTTTTCTGTAAAAATCATTTGACGGCTGCGCTCCGAATGGTTAAACTAGGTCCATCCTAAAATCTGCACCCGGCACTCTGTGGCTCAAGTACGGCATGGGGAAAATGCCGTCTAGTTTCACTCTCGGCACGTGAAAGCAAACCCCAGGTGGTCCTTGCTTTACCCTAGTTGACGCCAAGTGTCACTTTCCTACGATAAATTGTGATCGAACTGTCTGTTTCTTCTTATCTTACTGGCGAAAGTTGCAACTTAGCCTAAAATTCGAGTCTATTTTAGGAATACATGGGCTTACTATATTTAGCGATCTTGTATCACTATGAGGTTTTTTCTATGTGGAATATTGGAAAACAGTCTGAAGTTTCCACAATATCCCCCCCCCCCTCCTTTAAATAATAGGCCGCAGGACGGAATATTCTGAAAACACAAAGTTGTTCAAAAATATTTGAATGGCTCCACATGCAAAAAACAAGCAAGCATATATATCTTTCTACCTTACTCTTTTCTAATATCTTGCAACTTTTCCTGCCCAATATTTCTTTTAAATTAACACAATATATTTTTTTTCACAATTACGATACACATTAAAAAACAAGAGATTTTTATTATATACACTTCTTTTTTTTTTAAGACCTTACTCTGCCCTACTCAAATAATCTATGTGAACAATGTCCTTGCCTGGCCTGTGTCTTATGGCATAGTGGTATGGTTGCAAGGTTGGTGCCCATCTGAGTAGCCTACAATTCATTTTGTCCTCGATTTTACAAGATGAATGTGTACTGCAATCCATCTCTACTAACAATCTCTTTCCATCAGTGTAGCTCTTTGATTCTTTTATGGGAAGGATTTTAGTAACCCCATCCTTTCCCGTATCCTTCCCGTTCTTTGTCGGATACCCTATGGAATGCTCCTCTGAATTTTGCCGTTTCTCTTCCCCCCTACAATGACTTCTTTTTGATAAATCTCCCTGCCTTTTCCTACCTTTTCTGTTTTCTGTTTCACATTTAGTGTTTGGCAATGTAACTATTTCCTTTATTTTAACCACCGTTGGCTTTCTCGGATTTTTGCTTATTTTTTTTCTTAGTTTAGTCTCTAAATATATAATTTTGCTTTTTTGCCTCTTTTTCCTATCGCCACTTCCTTTCCATTTTCGCCCTTTTTCTTTATTCATGAAATTATGCCTGTTAAAATTCTCTGCTTGAAACAATCTTCCACACCATTAAAGCCTTTATTTTTTTTCATTTTCGTATTATTTTTCCTAGCATGTTTTGCTTAATTTGCTTTCGTTAGTTCTTTGTTTTCGGGGATCTCTATAAGTTCGCCCGCCCCTATTATTTTTCTTTCATTTTCTTAGTGCCCTTCTTACTAATAGTTACATTTTGCTGCTCGTTTGCTTCTAAGACTAGTATATGTTTACCGGATTTAAATTCTTTTTCTACTGTTTTGTTTTCATCCTGCCTTTCGGGTTTTTACTTGTTTTTAATCGAACTTTCACCCGCCGTTTTAACTTTTTGGCAAGTATCATGCGACTTGACATGTTGTTCCTTATCCTTGATGCCCTTTTGCCAAAATGAATCTCTGAGCGGTTTGTCTGTCGTTTTTTCCTCTCCTAAATGCTCTGCTATGTTTTCCTGATAAGCAGTTAGCCTATTCTGTTTGATTATTACCGGTACTGTTAACTTCATGTCTTCGAGAGCTGTGTGTGCTTCTGAATTTCTTGTAATCCCTGATTTTTTGTCCTCACCTAAGGATTGTTTTTTGCAAACACTCTCTTATCCCCCTTTTTTTAAAGAGAAGGTTTTGTCCTCTGCAAAAACAGGTACGGAAATTTTTTGCACGTTACTCCCCCGTTATTGTCATTCGATTCCACCCCCTTGTTATTCTCCGCGTTCGCTCTGACTTTGAGTTGTACACTAACCTTTTTAACGTATTCCCATTCATCTGATTGGGATTTAGACCCTTTATTTTTGAGTTTCTGTTTTCAAGCTGGAATCTGTTCTGACTGCGTGTTGTTACCGCATTCACGATTAGAGGTTTCCTATGTTTTTTTCTTTCGATTAATTCATGTTTTCAAGCTATTTTCAAGCTGGAATCTGTTCTGACTGCGTGTTGTTACCGCATCATTCACGATTAGAGGTTTCCTATGTTATTTTCTTTCGATTAATTCATGTGTCTCATTTCCTAAAATGTATAATCTATTTCTGAATTTTTATCGGCGATTATTGCTTTAGTTGTTATGACATTTTTGTCCTGTAATTCAAGAGTTACTTCCGCTACTGGTAAACGTTTTCTGTTATTAAAACATGAGCTGTTTAACCCACCTGTATTCTCTTATTACTTTATCCGCATTTATTAAGTTCCACGAAACCACGTTACTATTCGTCCCAATGCCACAAAGAATTGTAATCTTCTTCCCGTCTACTTTTCCTCGACTTAAATAGGGTCTAAAACTTTCCTCTAATTTTAACTCGCACTTGATATGATGAACCGTTTTTATCTCATCCTCCGAATTTTTCAATTTTGGTCAATTACGTTTCATATGGGTTCTACTTCCACACAGAAAACAGATGTTTTTTCTCGGTTTACCGAACATTTTCTGCCTTTCTTTATTTTCGCCTCTTTCCCGCCAATTTAATTTTATTTCAGGGCTTTTGGTCTCGCTCTTTTTCTTCATATCTAGGTTTTTCGAATTTTCTATCTGTTGGGGGTCTGACGTTCCACGGTTTTTTTAACGCACTCCCGATTGTGCCGTACCCATCTAGATACTTTACTAGCCTATCCGGGTTTTTGTATGTAGCCCACGCATCAATGAAATGCTTCCTTATCTCCGTTGGAACCCGTCTTTTGATTTGTTCCGTAATTAGCAAATCTTTTGACTCCTTTATTTTGGTTATGCCTAACCCATTAAGCCACCCTTCCTGAAAGCTATTTTTCTCGAAAATTAGGTCCTTCCAAGGGCTATTTGGATTCTTTACGTGCCTATTTAGTTTTATGCGATAAGCCTCTGCGCTCAGCCTGTATCGCGCCAATAAAACCGATTTAACATGACTAAAATCGTCCACTCTTTTTTGGGGTTTCCGTAATATTAACTCTGCAATGTCTATAGGCAGTAATGCTAACAGATGTGTGATCATATCCTCTGTTTCAATTCCCGACCTTTCTGCCTGCCTTTCAAATAAATTTAGAAACAAAGTTATGTCCTATTTTTCTGGGTCGAAATTATGCATGATGGATTTTATATGAATTTTAGGGACTCTGTCAGATCTATTGCTGGCACTAGAACTACTTCTTTCCGCGCCTCAATTGTTCTAATTGAAATTCGCGTTCCTTTTGTTTATCTTCACTCTCTAATTTTCTCTCTCTATTTCCCTAGATAATTTCTCTTCCCTATCTTGCACAATAAATCCTGCTTATGTAAGCACAAGATCCTCATCGTAATCATCTGACTTTTCAATTTTCTGGATGATTATCGCAATAGTATCACTCTCCTCAATTTGTACGCCCAGCTCATTTGCTAAGTTTTGTAGATCAATTTTCCTACAGTACTTTAGTGCAGTAATCCTTGCCATATTGTACAACCTTAAATTTAACACAAATTATATAAATAATATTTAGGAGAACCTAATCCTGTCACTGACGCCTAGTATATAATTTCAACCTTTTTCAAACATAATTTTACTTTAAATGCCTTTATAAACACATTTTTGAATACAAATACAGTACATAAAGAATAACTTTGAAATACCCTATGAAATTATTTGAATACCTTCTCCTACCTCCCCCCTTGTTAAATATAAACAATATGCAAGATAATTTTTTCAGCCTTGAAATCCCTATGCACACAAAATAAAGCACGGTATATAATATTTTTATGTAAATTGCACATATATCTATTTGAATAACTCTTAAATTTCCTCAAGATTGAGCACACCTTGCGAGCCTTATCCAGTGGTAAATTTCCTTATTTAATAATCTAAACAATTATAAAATACTTTTCCTCACGACCTATTTAGAACATTGCACTCCATGCACCCTTTATTTAAGAAGCTCTTCCCTTGGGTCTTTTTTTTCGACCCCTGATTACAATTTAACCTGAAAAATTTCTATCCTTAGTACTATAGAAAACTTTTCCTCTTTTACTCTTCCTGAATAAATCCCAGATGCTGATCTGCTCACTAGGTTAGATTATTTTAATTTTCTTGGATTAACATTAACTTTACTTAGCTTAATACTTTTTTCCCCCTACAACTCACTGCCTCAAAATTTTAGATATTGACTTAAAACATTTAAACTATACTAAAATGAGAGCCACTCAAAAATAATGAGCTTAACCCCATTGTTGTGTAGTCGTCCCGTCACCGTTGAACTGGCCAGTACTGCTCTTGAAGCGTCTGTTCCACATGGTTGGTTTCACGTCAGGCCTTTTCTAGGGAGTCTGTCTATTGTCCGCTTTCTGCAGGCTTTCTCAGTTTGGTTCCCAGTCTGGGTCTCCTGGATCTTTGCCTTTCTCTGGAGCGCTGGACTGTCGTTTCCTCCTCTGCAGTTGCCGCTGCGACTTTCTGTCCTGCTGCTTAGCACTCAGCTTTTCTTTCACTCTACGGCTTCTACTACCTCACCGCCACTTTATTATTAGTATCAAAGTTCGTTTCGGACTGCCACCAGTTGTGGAACCTCAGATGTGGGCGGTAGCGTGAACGGGTATCCTCAGAGGCGAGGTGGCAGAATAAACTAAGTCCTGATGAAAGTCAATCAGAGAGTTCAGTAAGTTAAAGAGAATCTGCGATTTAAATAATCGCCTTTTAGAATAATGTTCCTTAGATGAAGTTAAATAACTCGTCACTGTTCAGACAGCCTGTCGCTGCAGAACCCAGCTGAAATCTCAGCTGCTCGGCTTAGTTCGCCGTGAGAGAGGAAGTAATCTCTCTCTCCCTCGGATCGTCCCCCCTAAAAAACTATCAATGATTTCTTGAGGGATGATTCTCTCCGTCCAGGCAAGACCTGCAACTTTCACCCCCTTGAGTTTAGAACTTAACTAACTTATCTTCTTAAGGATCTCGTATACATCCTCAATTATTTCTCCTGGAAAACAATGTGGAGTTTTTCTAGCCACTGGCAGTGCTTTTCTGTCAAAATCATTTGACGGCTGTGCTCCAAATGGTTAAACTAGGTCCATCCTACAATCTGCACCCGGCACTCTGTGGCTCAAGTACGGCGTGGGAAAAATGCCGTCTAGTTTCACTCTCGGCACATGAAAGCAAACCCCAGGTGGTCCTTGCTTTACCGTAGTTGTCGCCAAGTGTCACTTTCCTATGATGAATTGTGATCGAACTGTTTCTTCTTATCTTACCGGCGAAAGTTGGAATTTAGCCTAAAACTCGAGTCTATTTTAGGAATACATGGGTTTTCTATATCTAGTGATCTTGTACCACCATGAGGTTTTTTCTATGTGAAATATTAGAAAACAATCTTAAGTTTCCACATTGAGTATAAATAACTAATTTGCTAATTTGAGCAGATTTTCAGGAACATGGAAAAACAAGAAATGTCATGATGGAGTATTTAGGATTGATACTATTTCTATGTACAAAGGAGATTTTTTAAATAAGAAAGTTAATCTTTTAAAACAATAATGCTATTAAAAATTTTCTAGTGAGAACTTTCGGTATCGGGTTCTGGCTATGGAGGACAAAATTTTTGGAGTTCCGAAAAAAAGGAAAGAATCCGAACTCATTTCTAAGTCTGGTATCGTAACAGTTGTGTATTATTAATTTCCCACTCCTCACACCCCAATACATATATATATAAAACGTAGTATCTCATGATGATTCCAAAACATTGATTGCAAATGTCAATTCATCCCAATACCTTTATTTGGAGAAATATTTAAAACGAAAAGAATAAATAAATTTATTGCATACATTCTTCTTTGTCACTGCATTATTCGAACGGAACTAAAATTATTCGCTAAAGGGCTTCTCAAAAAGTGAAGCTGTCATACTTCCATCTTATCTTTCTGTGGGGCCCGTCTGATATGACTTTCCTTTGCAGCGCAGTTCAATAAATCTTTATGATATATTTCTCTTTTTTATTGCTCTCTCCTTTTCCAGTCAATGTTTTTGTAAACCCATGCAAGATGTTTTTTCAATCTGAAATATGCATATCCATATAGGATGCATTCGAAGATATTTTAAAATGGGGGGAGGGGGGGGGAAGAATCGTGCTAAAATGCAATGCTAAGCAATGATAATGCAAGAAAATTTCAATAAGGTTTTAGAGTTTTAAGAATTAACATTTATTTTATAAAATAATGCCAAAAGTTGGGATGCTTATTGTACAATCGATAGAATTTATTATTAAAAACAGTTCTATGTTCTACAGATGAAGATAATATTAATACGAAACGGTCTATGCTATGTTTAAGGTGATGTGCAACGGAAATCCTTTTAATTCAATTTACTTGTATGACAATTCAATTTCTTATTAATTGAAACTTTTTTTAAAACCAGGAATTCATACTTTTTGGTTTCATGTTTCTCATTTGAGAATAAAGTTTCATAAATCTTCCTGATATTCCTCTAATTTCTCATGTACGCTCTTAGTTAATATGTTTTTCAATCTGAAATATGCACATCCTTGGGATGCATTCGAGGATCTTTAACCCTTTCGGAACGGGTGATTCATCTATGCATCGTCAAAAGGTGCATGTAGAGTTTGTTTTTGGCACCATTAATAAATAAATGTAATATTTGTCTTTTTTAGCCTTTAACTGATGTTATCGGTCTCACAAACCGCTGTATTTTTCAATTTTTATAGTTTAACATAACTTTCAGTTTGATTACAAACTCTACCGAAATTTTGTTTCGTTTGGAACTTTAGTACTATCACCAGGGATTTTAAAATAGGTGAATTTTAATTATAACAGTCCTGTACAAAAAGTTAAGTACAAAAATACCATCCTATGATTTAATCGTGCCTTTTATTCATCTTTCGATGGAGCGGTCTCACAGACCGCTTCACAGTAGTTATGTGACAATTTCTGTCACATAAGTTAAAGGTTAATTAGAGTATTGTTTGGTATTTTACAAGTAAATGGAACTATTTAAAAAAAGTGGTGCCAAACAAAATTTGTGTAAGGGATGCCGTCTCGAAAGGGCTAAAGGGCCGGGAGTGTGGAGGGAGTATTGCTTTATAATAATACATGCAACAAATAAATTCAATAAGGTTCTAGAATATTTCTAATTAGCATTCTTTTTGTGAAAACTGCACAGAGTAGGGATGCTCAACTCAAAAAAATCAGTTTGTTAAGTCCAGTCGATTAAGAGAGAGTATAAAATCAATGTGCTTAAAATAAATTGTTTTGTGGAGATCTGTTTACTTAAGGCTGCTAGCCATTCACCTTACGAATTATCCTCACTAACGGTAAGTCTATGGGCGTAGAATGCATTCGTATATTTAAAATAATCTCCTCAGGAAATTAATGTTTTTAATTGCTTTTTTCATTGCACTCTTCTTAAAATATGTTTATTTTCTTCTTAGTTCTCAAAATATTTCTAAAATTTTAGGCTCAATTTAATATTTTATGCGTTAAAAGCTGACGAACTGTGAGCAAGATTTTAACACTTCATATAAAATTAAGTATACACTTTAGAAATATTTTGAGAATTAGGAAAAAAAGAGACGGACTTTAAGAAGAGTATACAGAAAAAATAAGTTAAAAATATTAATTTCCCAAGGAGCTATTTTAACACGTTAAGAGCCACGTCAGCCACCGGTGGCTGACAGCGAACTTTCCGTTTAAAACGCGTCACTCACCGATGGCTGATGTCGAAATATGATACAAAACTGAAAAAAATATACATTGTTTTAAATAATTACTGAACAAATATTTAAAATTTACCTACCTTTTATTTATTACAGGATTATACTTTCTTAAAAATTACTTTAAACATTGTAAATTTTCAGCGTTTCAATGTCAGTCATCGTAGCACTCAACGTGTTAAATATAAAGTAGGTGGGGGTAAAGATATGCACTTTCCATACATTTTGATTTTTAACTCACACATTGGTCTAAACTTATGTAATGAGTGATTAAAATGTTAGATTAAAACCTTAGGCAAGTGCCACCATCAACAGACATTCTGTCAAATTATAATCCTGTGAGCAGTTAACCTCTAACTACTGTGACAAAAATTGTTCCATAAATACTGTGAGCGGTCACAAAGACCCCTTGATCGTAGAATTAATAAAAGGGTTGACTGACTTTTAAGATATTGTTTTTGCGCTGAACTTTATGTAAAGGCTAATTATAATAAATATTCTCCTCATTTAGAAGTCTTTAGCGATACTACTAAGTTTCCAAACGAATCAAAATTAAACTAACATCAATAGTTAAATTGAAAATTATAAGTTAAGCTATGAAAACTGATTATAGCAACGTAAGGGCTAAGACTTAAAATCGTTTTACGAAACAAGAATATTGATTTTTAAAAGTAGGTAGGTAGATACCTACGTTCTATATTGAAAAAAATGGACTAAAAAAAGGAAAAGGTAGTTAACCAGCTTATATTAGTTAAGTAGCTATCATATTTTATACAATCCTTCTATATATAAAAAAAAGTTTTGATTTGGAAATGGACCAATGAAAATCTGCGTAGATATTCCGGGTAGAACTCATCCAATTTAAATGCTTAAGCCAAGGCCTCCTTATCGAAATAACAGGCCTCGCAATCGCTAAGTTTCCTTTGTCCGCTGTACACGTGGTTAGAAACCACATGGTTTCCCGTGACTAGCGCCATCTAACGCGAGAAACAGAAATATTTTTAAATTTGTTTTCCATTTTCTTTACGATGTGCTTTGTAGTTTGCAAATGATAGTTGTTAATCTTAAAATTTTCATATGTTCTAGACATTTTTATTTAAAAAAGGAACTTATTTTACTGTTAAACAAAAAATGTTTACTGCTGTATTCCGTTATGTAAATAAATGATGATGATAATAATAATAATAATCAGGAAAGAAAATTATTTTACCATGAATTTCTCAGTGATATTAGTTATTGAAATAAATGGATAGCATCTAGATCCGGAAAATGTAAAATATTTCATTTTCTCTTTTATATTTTCAAATATGTGATTTATTTTATTTCTTCTATTTCTTTTCTTTTCATAATTAATTTCACCTTACAGATTTAATTTAACATCGCTCCTTCAATTTGTTTCAATGCACAGTCTCATTTATTTATTTATTGGCCTATCATTTGTTTTATTTTTGAAAGTATGAGGGATCATTTCAGTTTAACATACTTTAGATGAAAGCTTCACTGTTTTTTCATATAAAGTTTGTATGTATTAATCTATGGAAAGTTTCATAATTGGCTCCACAGCTAATTGGCATATCTTGGCGGGCATAGTTTGGTGCGTAATTAATTTCCTTGTTTTAACTCACATATGTTATGTAAGTTTTACTAAAATGTATCAAAGTATTTTAGGAAAGTTAAAACACGCATAGATACACAAAAAACAGACTGAAGTCATAAACACTTAAAAAATTGGAAAAATAAAGTTTAATAATCACTTAAATTTATAAATGTCCCTCAACTTTCCGCAAATACCGTATTCTTGTCATGCTACGATTTTGGTGTTTGTAAATCTTAATTTGAGTATTTTTTCTTAATCAGACTTAGAACCAATTGGCGTAAGTGTAGTTTGGCGCAAAATTAATTTTATTTTTAAACCGTATACTTGATACCACATTATTCCAGCATCGCGTTTTTGCAGTCAACTTTGACTGTGGAACAGATTACAGAACATTAGCTAATACTACATTATATAATAATAAATCGGTATTTTTCAATTATAGGGGCCTTGGCGAGAGAAGAAAATTTGGCAACATAATTTCTGGTAGCATATTCACTGTTTCACATAAAGAAGCAATATTTTCCAATATTTGTACAATTTATTTAATATAAAAAGGCATTTATCTATTTTATATACAAATATAAACAAATCGTATATAAAAAACAATAATAATATCTAGAAACTAAATTTATACTTGTAAATTCGGCACAGATGTCATATTGGCGCGATTTGTTTCTGGCGCCAATGTCATATACGCACCGGATACTTAACTGGCACCAAAGTGTTGTTATTTTGCTTGATATGGTTATCCGGATATACCGGGTGTCCCAAAAAGGACTGACTGATTTTAAAATTCAATAACTTGCAAACGGTGACATATTTAAAAAATTCTTGCAGGAGGGTTATGCATAAGGTCAAAAGTTTTTTTACAGTGATTTTCAATTTTAGTTCGAATTATAAACAATAGATGGCGCTGCGATCGATAGACGCTGAATTTAGGCTCGATTTTTGGTACTTCGTGGCCCGGATAATACATTTCCATCTCCTTTTTCAGCATGGAACAAAAGAAAGGACCAGAAATCGAGCCTGTATTTAGCGACTATTGCTTACAGCGCCATCTATTGTTTGTAATTCGAACTAAAATCGAAAATCACTGTAATAAAACTTTTGACCTTATGCATAACCCTCCTGCAAGAATTTTTTAAATATCTGTCACCGTTTGCAAGTTATTGAATTTTAAAATCAGTCAGTCCTTTTTGGGACACCCGGTAGATGATATGGTAACGAGGTTTTCGCAAAATTTGCGTCGGAAAAAAATCGCGCCAACATGGGCGTATCTGTGCCGTAAATTCTTATAAAACAAGCTGACAGTTCATAAGTTTTGTTTTCATAACTGTTTATATCAATCGGCAACAATCGCGCCCATCTGTGCCGTAAATTCTTATAAAACAAGCTGACAGTTCATAAGTTTTGTTTTCATAACTGTTTATATCAATCGGCAACAAATCGCTCTTTCCGAAGCCCAAATTGTGCCAAGATTTAAAAAAAAATAACCCGCAAAGTCCTATATACTGAAAATGGTACTTGTTAGTTATCCCGTCTACCAAATTACTGTCGCCAAATTGTAAGATTAAATGCCAATAATGGTTTGCCATAAATTAATTAATTTTAAGATTAAATGCCAATACTGGCCAATAAAACCAATATTTCGATGTTTTATTTGTATTTTTATTAATGTTATACTAATTTATTTGTTTTTTCGTTATTTAAAATAAAAAATTGTGTCAATTTGTAGAACTTGGCGAGTAGTTTGGCGATTTATGTAATTTGGCGAAATTGGTCGACGGGATAACTAACAAGTACCCTGAAAAAATATCAATAAATCTTATATTTAAATCTTCATTTTTGATATGTTTTATTTTTTAAAGCCAGAACATAATTGTGCGAAATATTTTTTTTACGCCTTTATTGTACTGGAATTCGAAAAATATTTTATACAATTTTGCCAGTAACACAACATTTTCAATTTTAGGTAGCTTTCTTTACAAAAAAGCTACCTATTGCAGCCGTTCGGAGGAAAGCGATTTCAAAAAATTTTGGTATATTTTCATCGATCACGACCCCCAGACCCCGAAACCACCCTCCGTTCAAAATTGATATATATATATATATATATATATATGACCCATGTCACACTGTAACTACCGTAATTATGAACCGATTTCGATGTAATTCGGTGTGTACATAGTACATACCAATGTCTCGACCGAGTTCGTTGGCCAGCTTCATCCGCCGTTTTGTTTCAAAATGGCGGCCATTTAAAATTTAAAAAAAAATTTAAAACTTGAAATGTGGTACCAAAAAATTAAAAATGGAAAAATATTTTTTTCTTATGTATTTGACCTTTATACAAAGATTCCGGAGCAGTTTTTGTTTCGTCTATATCTTAAAAAATGGCTGAGTTATAGCATTTTGAATTTCTAGCGTGGCTGACATTTTGAAACGTCCTGAACTTTGTCACGCGATAAAAGGCGTATTTATGAACCGATTTGGATGTAATTCGGTGTGTACATAGTACATACCAATCTCTCGACCGAGTTCGTTGGCCAACTTCATCCGCCACTTTGTTTCAAAATGGCGGCCATTTAATTTTTTTTTAAAAATTTAAAATTTGAAATGTGGTACCAAAAAATTGAAAATGGAAAAATATTTTTTTCTTATTTATTTGACCTTTATACAAAGATTTCGGAGCAATTTTTGTTTCGTCTATATCTTAAAAAATGGCTGAGTTATAGCATTTTGAATTTCTAGCGTGGCTGACATTTTGAAACGTCCTGAATTTTGTCACGCAATAAAAGGCGTATTTATGAACCGATTTGGATGTAACTTCGTTTATACATAGTACATATCAATGCCTCGACCGGGTTCGTTGGCCAGCTTCACCCGCCATCTTGTTTAAAAATGGCGGCCATTTAAATTTTTAAGAAAAATTTAAATTTGAAATGTGGTACCAAAAATTGAAAATAGAAAAAATATTTTCTTCTTATGTGTTTGACCTTGATAAAAAGATTCGGGAGCAGTTTTTCTTTCGTCTATATCTTAAGAAATAGCTGAGTTATAGCATTTTGAATTTCTAGCGTGGCTGACATTTTGAAACGTCCTGATTTTTCTCACGTAATAACAGGCGTATTTATGAACCGACTTGGATGTACCTTGGTGTGTACATAGTACATACAAATATCTCGACCGAGTTCGTTGGCCAGCTTCATTCGCCATCTTGTTTCAAAAGGGTTGCCATTTAAAAAAAAATTAAATTTAAAATTCAAAATGAGGTATTAAAAAATTGGAAAATGAAAAAGATTTTTTTTATGTGTTTGGCCTTGATACAAAGATTCCGGAGCAGTTTTTGTTTCTGAAAATTTGTTCTTTTGTTGATATCTTAAAAAATGGTTGATTGGCACTTTGAATTTCTAGCATGGCTAACATTTTGAAACGATCTTGTATTTGTCGCGCGATAACACACGTATGCGCCTATTTCGATGTAAGAAGGCATGTGGATAGTATACATCAACACCTCAACCAAGTTCGCTGGCCAGATTCATCAGCCATCTTGTTTCAAAATGGCGGCCATTAAATTAAAAAATATATATATATTTAAAGTGAGGTGCAAAAAAAATTAGAAATTGAAAAAGGTTTCTTTCTTAAGTATTTGATCTTGATATAAGGATTCAGGAGCATTTTTTGTTTGTCTTTACCTTAAAAAATGGCTCAGATATAGCAGTTTCAATTTCTATTGTGGGTGACATTTTGAAAAATCTGATTTTTTGCATGCGACAGCACTCCTATATATTAACCGATTCCGATGTGAGTGAGCATGTGCACAGCAATTACTAAGGTCTCGACCAAGTTCACTGCTTAGCCTCATCCACCATGTTGTCTTAAAATGACAGGCACTTTAAGAAATTGCCGAATTTGGCAGCCAAATATAAGTTACTTTAAAGAAAAGCAGCTTGGATAAAGCTGACTAATTTCGCGAAATTCTTATTCATTATATTGATAAAAATTAGTATTGAATCTCCTATATTCGGTTTCCACTAAATTGAGCTTCGTGTGTTTGCATGATATAAGTTGGCTTTTTTAAAATAAGGATTATGAAAGCTACCTCTTCCTCCCGGCACTGGCCGGAAGGACTTTTTTACTATGCATTTGTTTATGGAGTATTACCAGAGTATACACCAGGTGGCGTAACTTACGGGACAAAGTCAGCTAATAAGTTGGCAATTATCGGGGACATTTTCACCCATAGACTTTCTCCGGATTGTCAAGTCTGTTTTATGATAAGGGAGTCTTGGCTTAAGCATGGCCATAGCCTACTATGAAACGGCCCGCGCATTTCGCCGAAAAAGTGAAGTCGGATCCAACTTCAAACCCTGAACCAAAACTTCACAACGTGCTCTTTGTTTACATTTATACCCTGCCCAGATAGAAGCTTGTTTCTCATCGTCGAGGTTTGAGAATCATTGATCGTATTTTCATGTAATAAATTAAATATTTATATTCTTCAATTTCCTTCGATTTAAAAGGCTATTTTACACAAATTGTAGCATTTTAGTGTTACACATACTTTTAAGATTAGCTAAATTATTTATTGTTTACCTTGATCGTTTGGTTCATTCATGAAAAATGCCGGTTCTGTTATTCTTTTTTGAAAGTCCCGTATTTATGTAAAAATAGCTTGGTTTCATATACACTTTTTAAAATTAAAATTTGATTTTTATCAAACTACAGTTCTCATAACTGACTTGAAGCAGCTATTTTTGATTAATTTACTGTTACCGGTAAAATATTTGTTTTTAATATCGCCCGAACCAAGAAGAAGCAGAAAAAAAAAAGGCCGATCTTCCTTAAACATTAAATATTCTTATTTTTAATCAGAGAAAGAAATGGTGATCACGGATTTAAATATCGTTGCAATATTCTATGTTATCCAAGCAATTTTGATTAAATCATGTAAGGGTATTTGTTACTTAATAAATTACATTTATTAATTATTACAAGGAATTTTATGAGTATTTTAATATATTAAAAAAATTTTCCATCAGTTTTATTGTTTCAGCAGTGAAAATAGTAAATAAATGGTACTTAGTTATCCCGTCGACCAAAAATCTATCGCCAAACTGTAAGATATAATGCTTGATCGTAAATGTCACATTCACTTGACTGTAAGCAAGTTACACGTGTTTATGTCATCAAGTGATTTTTATTTCGACATTTTATTTGTATATTTATTAATGTTACACTAATTTATTTGTTCTTTCGTTATTTAAAATAAAAATTATGTCAATTTGTATAATTTGGCGAGTGTTTTAGCGATTTATATAATTTGGCGAAATTGGTCGACGGGATAACTAAGTGGTACCAAATAAATTTGTGACATTGATGTTTAAACTAAGCATGTGTTTTTTTATTTATATATTTTTATGTGTGTTGGTTTAACAGTTTTAAAGGGAAACACATTATATTAGTCACTTAAATAAATAGAACTTTACATTTACATATGGACAGTTTATAATAACCCTTAACAGCTGTATTCGAATTAGCTGTCATTTCTAAGCTTGATTGGAATGTCAGCAGAATTGTAAACGTAACCATGGCGACATGACGTAATTTTGGTGTTTGTTTACATATCTACCCTTCCCAGGTTGTTTCAGTTACGGTCAGAGTCAAATTTCAATTTTGGGCAGGGTATCAGAGTCCTCTGGCGAGCGACTTCATACATTAAACGCAAATCCGTCTGCCTGTTGTAGTATCTAAGTATGCCTTGAGCATGGCCTTTCTTCGTTAATATTACAAAAACTGTCGTATACAAAAATATGGAAATCGGTGGTACTATAAAGAAATATTTGATAAACACGCTGATGCAGACAGTTTTCAAATCGAAGAATTACTTTCAGAGATATTTAATGCTAAAGTTGGACAAAATCGTTCCATTAAAAAAGTTTTATTGGAGCAAAAACTATACATGAGAATTTAATCATTTTTAGATCATTTTATAGGTTATAAGTTCCCGGTGTGCAGATTGCATTTTTTTTTTTTTTGGACTATTTTTTGAGGTTTTATTTCTACTTTAAATTCAAATTTTCAGTATTTCGAGAGATATTTTTTACAAATCTAAAAAATGTTATTAATTTAAACTGTTGCCAACTTTATAAACAGCGCAAACAATAATGTTTACTTCAAATTAAAAATTTATTTACACGGGACTATTGTAAACAGAAAAAAAAAAATTAAAATTAGAATTAAATGATTGCATGTTAAAAGCAGGAAAATTGCGTCATAAGAACCATATTTACACTGGAATTTGAAAAGAGAAACAAAATGTTAAAATAAAAAAATCATTACTATGCGTTAAAACCTGTAAATGGAGGAAATTACGTCATATTTAAAATGGCCAAAAAATATGGCAAAACAATTTAAATTAAAAAATATATCTGCGCGAGACATTTACTTGATATTTTGAGATAATATTTTCAACTATTATCGTGAATTCGAAGACAGCGCAAATAATATTTCCTTCTAACAACAAAAGTATTTTCACGTGAATATTAATAAGAGAAATAAAACTTTGATGTAAATTACGTCAGATTTGAAACGATACATTTAAAATGAATTATTTAAAAGAACTATCTTATAGCGCTGTTAAAAAATACCGGGAGACAATGACACTGTTTACTTAATTCATTTTACATTAGCTTATTCTCGAATGTTTAACTAATTTTTTTAATTAAATACGAAAACAGCCATTGTATCTTTTAACAGCAGCAGATATGGTCTTAAAAATCCCCAATCCAAGAAAAACGAATGGAAACCCGTTTACAGAGAAATCGCTACTGTTTTTTTTTTTTTTTTTAATTTTAATTCAATATTTAAGCCGATCAAATTAGCGTGCTTTTTGTATTTTGGTGTCCCTGAACGGGGGTTGGCGAGCGTAGCTCGTAGGGGGCAGAGCCCCCTAGTATAAAAAATAAAACTTTTCACAACGTAATTGTGGAAAGCTTTGCATCTAGCTAAAACGATAGGACAAAGCCCGAATCTTAAACGTGTGCATATCTTTGCCCCAAGACGGATGCGTACTTTTACCCCATTCTGCAGTATTTTACTTAACCGGTTACTGACAAGTTTAAACAAATGCGATCGAGATAAACTATAAGGCATTTAGAAGCTATAGAGCTTCCGTTCTCCACTGAATTTTTAGATTTGTAAAAATTTGAAGTATTGTCAGCTAAACAATAAAGTGGAAATTTTAAAATATTAGATCAAAATGCGAAAAATTAAACTTACCTCATTTTCTTGGCACAGACTGCTTTTTTTTTCATAAGGTTTGAACACACGACTACTACACTTGAGACCAAACTATCATCTAGCGGTCATGATTGTAGAAATGTTTCTTCATATTAAATCAGGAAGTGTGTATCTTTACTCCCACCTACTCTACGACTACATCAAACGCCCATATAGACGTAACATTAGTGAGGGTAATTTGAAACACAACTTATTGCGATCACTCCTATGTTGGAATTTCTGAAAAAAATTGCAGATCTACACCGATCACGACCCCTAGAACCTAAAAATACCCTCAGTAAAAAACTTTATCTATATCGCCTTTTATAGACACGATAACTTCCGTAATTATGCACAAATCTCTTCCAAACTGATACATAAAATCAAGGGGTAGAAAATCTCGGTCAAGTTCGTTAATGGGCAAAATCGGACCAAGGGGTTGGAAATAGGGAGGGGATTCGTGAAAACCGAAAAAACGCCATATCTTCTTAATTTTTATACATATCAAATCAGTTTAAAGTTATTATTACTTCTAGGAAAAGGGCCAAAAAATTAAGTATCTCAGATTTTTGATAAAATTAAAAATGGGCTCAAGGGGCGCAAAAATAGGGTTATAGAGAGAAAAAAAATTCATAACTTCGTCAACTCTTACGATATCAAATTCCCTTAAACTTATTATAAATCTTCTTAATATTATCTACAACTTTTATATCGACAAGTTTTTCACAGGAACAACTCTTACTGAAAAAAAAAAAAAAATTAAAAACGAAAAAATAATGGGGACGTTGAAGAAGAAAACAATTCATAACTTCGTCAATTCACAAGATATCCAATCCGCTTATATTTATTATACATCTTATCAATATTATCTACAACTTTCATATTGCCAAGTTTTTGATAGGATCAACTCTTACAGGGAAAAAAAAAAAAGGAGGTGACGAAAAAAATATCGTATTAAGGGTGTAATCAAATCCAAACAGCTTTTTTTGTCACTCATTTTCGCTCTCAAACGATCCAATTGATAGGTTCTCTTATTCAGAAACTATATAAAGTGCTGTATTGGTATGTACCGTTATGATCTAATTTTTGATAGAGGCAGAATATATTTCAAAAAATGCTGTCAAAGTGGGCATTTTGAACCGAATTTTTCGAAGCGATAGTGCTGGAAACGAAAAAAATGGTCGTACTGAAAAAATAATTGTAAATCAAGTTCTAATTAATTGAACGGAAAATAAAAACACAGGTCGCTTATAAATCACGTCAGCAAGTTTCATGTTGATCTTTTAAAAATGTGTCAGAAAATTTCGAGTTGTCGAGCGGGGAAAAATATTTTTTTAATACCGACTTAATATGACTTTGATAAAGGGAATTCTTAAAAAAAAAAAAAAAAAAAAAAGAAAAAAAAAGAAATTAAAAATTCGTCAAAAGCGGCCAGATAAAATTGTTAAACTGGGTTTATCTCTAATCTTGATTTAGTTTTTGTTGGAGAAATTGGTACTTAACTTTTTTTTTTTTTTTTTTTTTTTTTTTTTTTTTTTTTTTTAAACAAAAGATCATATTTTCATGTCATTTTTAAACGAAATATTTAAAAAAATAATTACAGATCAAAAATAAAGTTGATTTATGCAAATATAAATTTATGTACTGCCGCCTTAAAGTTTGGTTTTTGTATACACGTCGGGATGAGAGGAAAGCTTTCATTACGTAGCTTGCATTTTGGATCCAGTCAAATTTTGGAAAAGGTACTAATATTTCAACTGTGTTCTGATATATCCGAAAAACTACCAGATTCACTCACTGAAGTTTCATAATCACTGAAATCAGAATTTTCGGAATCACGGCTCTCAATGTCATCCATGTGTAGCTAATACAGAAACTTTACATGTTAAATTAGAATTCAACGTTGTAATAATGATATAAAAATTATGCTGAACACTGTTACCTGAAACAAAAAGACAAACTTATGTTCAGACTATAATTCTGAACACAGGCAAACATCATTAAACAAAACGCAACACACTATTTCGAAAACCAACACGTGCTTCGTATAGAATGTAAAAGCCAGATAACAGCAAAAGATATTTGTGGGCGAAAAATGCCATTTATTACCAATATTGTCAACTAGATTGAAATATACCGGATAAACAAAAATGTAAGACTAGAAAATGCGAAACCCATACGTTGCACGGGCAAATCACGCTGGGCGAAAATACGCTGCTCGTATGAGGTATGGGTAAAACTTGTAAGTTGTTAAAATATTTAGATCTAATTTGAGTATCAGTGGAGTGAGTGACAACACCAGTTGTTATTGTAACCATTTTAAATTCCTACCAGTGGTTGGGTATAAATATATATATTTATTTATTTATTTATTTATTTATTTATTATATAAACAGATTTTCAGGAATATTAAAAATTACAAAATAAGGTCATGGGAGAGTATTTTGGATTAAGAGTTATTTCTATGCAAGATATTTTTAAATGAGCACTTACGGTATCAGGCTGTGATGATATAAAATTTTTCGGGTTCGGTCTCGGAAAAAAGAGCCCGAACTGAACTCTACTATGTACAATCATTGGGAAAAAGCAAACACCCCTTACTAACTCTGCAAAAAGTTATTTCACAAGAAAGTTACTGATACCATACGACTGGTAATAAAGTCTACTTTTAAATGATGTATGTAACATTTGCTTAGGGGTCATCTACATATTAAAACGAACCAAAACTTTGCTTGTTTTTTTTTTCAATAGCATTACACAATTCCGGCAGCATAAATGAACTCTACACCCTTTAATTAGAATAAAAACACATTTTTATGCAATTCGTACGATAAGTTTCCGAGAAATTAATTATTTTAAAACGAGCGTATTTTAGGGGCTGATTCCAAACAGAAGTTCGGTACTCGATTGTTGACCGAGAGAGCCCCCTTCTTGATCAAGGCATCTTAAGCGCCACTCAAGCAGTCATTGAAGACAGCTATATTACAGGATAGCATGAGAATTTCAATATATCTAGTAGGGTGTCAACGATTTTAATCAGTTGATTTAAATCAGCGATTAAATCATGATTTAAATCAACCGATTTTTTTTTTTTTAAATCACTGATTTAACTAAAAAGTTTTCTAAATGTTTAAAATGTCAAAAAAAGTATTAAAATCTAACATGAACATAATTTGAAAGTTTCCACAGGTATTTTGACTTATGAATAAACAAACAAACAAAAAAAAAGCTTTAAATAATTGCTTTTAAGCTTAATCCACGAGTACTGTAAAAAAATTACGGTTGAGTTTGTAAAAAGCATTGTTTTTAAGTTTTTATCCAAATTAAAACAGTTTCATTAAAAAATGATATCTAAAGCTAATATAATTTGCAATGTCATAATTTCCTTTAGGTAATCAATTTATGCATTATTTTATATAAAATACACATAGCAAGTGTAATACATTTTTACAAGTAAAAGAATAAATAGTAATTAATAGAAATCTCAAATTAAATAAGAATGAAAGAATGACATCTGCTCAACAGCTAAATTGTGAATGAATGCATAAAAGAAAAAGAAATAATTGGTATAAAAATACCAAGCACAGCGAGAGCTTCTTTGGTATAGGTTGCGTATTTTTTTTTTTTAATTTTGTAACTCATATACACTAAATAAATAAATAAATAAAAATTGGGATTGAAAAGGCAGAAAAACTTTTTTCAAAAAGAAAAAAAAAAATGAAGCTAATAATCCACACTGAGAGGTAATAATGCTGTTACTTGAATATTTTGAGGATTTCAGATTTTTGGGCTAACTTATATTTATTCTATATGAATGGGTGTAACTCATTTTCATATTTTTTTTGGTTAGCATACACATACATGTGTGTAAGTTTAGATTTTGGTGGTTTACAGTAATTTTCCTAAATACAAATGAAAAACTAAACTGCAAAATCCTAAATGCAAATAATATTTGTTAGTTTTGTTATTTGTGCTACTAACTAATGAAAATACTTATCTTCAGTTTTATTAATTCTGTAATTACTCCTACTGTTTCTTCTAGGCCATTTTTTTTTTAATGGTGCCGCACCATGCCCCTTTTGAAATTGGCAAAATGCACCCTGCCTTAAAAAAATTCCCCATTCAACAGTATTTCTAAATTCATGTGGCCAAGATCTCGCAAAAATATAGAACTTTATTTGTTTTGAAAAAACAGGATATTTTTAAAATATGAATTTTAATTGTATTTTTCAATTTGTTATTCATAAAATTATTAAAAATTAAGGACACTTTATTTATCATACTGAAAATTATTCTTTTTTTTTTTCTTCTTATATCATTACTAAACACATTACTAATATATTTCCTCATGAAATAGTGCCCTTTTTTTGGAACTAGCATCCTGTCCCTTTTTCTTTCTAAAATGAGTACTACATTATTATCATTTTAATAATTAAGGCTTAAAAATGTATATGTTCCTAATTAGAGAGTTAATTGTTTA
The DNA here is from genome assembly GCA_963932465.1 of Maratus speciosus. NCBI lineage: Eukaryota > Metazoa > Arthropoda > Arachnida > Araneae > Salticidae > Maratus > Maratus speciosus. Next base: position 184,859,645 of record OZ010786.1, read on the forward strand.
ATTATTAATTTGCAGTAGTGTTAAGTATTTAATATAAATTGCAATTAACAATTTTAATAAATGTTAAATATCACTAGATTTATAAAGTTTTACATAATTATTACATTACTTAAATGTATATAACATTATTGTATGATACAGTAAACTCTCTGTAAGGCGGACTCTGTGTAAGACGGAAATCTGTCTAACTCGGAAAGATTTCCAAGTCCCTGTGAATCCATAGACAGAGTGAAATTTGTCTAAGGCGGAATATTGTCTACTAAGGAAAATTTTCTCGGTCCCGATCGATTCCGCCTTAGACAGAGTTTACTGTACTACCTAATGAAACTACTAATTTGCAATTTTTATAATTTCTGTAATTACTAACTAATAATTATAATTTTATTAATTAAAGTGTAAAAACATACATTATGTTACCAGTTAGTGGTTTAATTGTTTTGGAAATCTAAAACTCTTGGTAGCTATTCAGTATTTGAACACTGGGAAAAAAATCATAAAAATCCGATTTGAATTTTTAAAAAAACTTTTTTTTTTTTTTTTTTTTAATGATTTTTTTTTTTTTTTTTTTTTTTTTTTGCATCCTAATATCTAGTCACTTCTATCATAGACGACCCCTTAAACCATCATTTTGCCGTTTTTTTTTTTTTTTTTTTTTTTAAGAATAATTTGAAAACTACTTGGAAGAAAAATGTGAAATTTTGGATTTCTATAAAGCAGGACTTAATAAAATCTAAATCAATTAAAAAAATTTTAGGTTGTAATTCATAATTTTTTCGAATATTAATTTCATAAAATAAAATAAAATTATAAAAATTGCAAATTCCACGTATTTATGTTTGGATATGTTAGTATTATTGCTACAAAAAAAATTAGAACATTAGGATCATAATTTCAGGAGATATTAAGAAAAATATGAAAATGTAATTTAACATTAGAAGCACTCAATTTTGAATGTTTATAATTCGAAAACTTATCATTCAAATGACTTGAAATTTGGTGTCTAGGCATAGTTTGAATGGAAGATTTGAAATATCTTGTTAAAATTGGGTATTGTCATTGAAAAGAATGAAGTTTCGGTTCGTTTTAATATGTAGATGCCCCCCTAAGCAAATTTTATATACATCATTTAAAAGTAGACTTTATTTCCAATCGTTCGGTATGAGTAACTTTCTTACGATAATTTGTTGAGGAGTTAGTAGGGGGTATTTACTTTTTTTTCCCACGACTGTACGATACTTCCAATAAGAAATAAATACTGTAAGCATGGGTGCCGATTAATTTAAGAAATTAGTAGCTCAAAGTTCTGCATTAAGGGGCTGGACACTCAGCTTCCGATTTCCCCTCACTAATGTAAAAAATAGGGGCATTTGATGCATTTGTATATTTAAAATATTTCCTCGGGAAATTAATATTTTTAACTTCTATTTTTTGTGTACACTTCCTAAAAGATGTCTCTTTTTTTCTTAGTTCTCAAAATATTTCTAAAGTATAGACTTAATTTTATATGAAGCGTTAAAATTTTACTCACAGTTCGCCTGCTTTTAACACATAAAATATTAAATTCAGCATAGATTTTAGAAATACTTTGAAAACTAAGAAAGAAAGAAAGAGACATTCTTTAAGAAGGGTGCGCAGAAAAAAGATGTAAAAAATATGAATTTCCCGAGAAGATATTTTAAATATACGAATGCATCAAAAGGAGATTTTCGAAGCTGAGTGACCAGCGCCCTTAAGCAAAAAGTGGCCCTAGATACTACTAAAAGATCTGACCTACTTTTCATATTCATTAGATGTTTTGATACAACAGAAATTTTAAAATAAATATAATAATAAAGAAAAGAAAAGCATAAATAAGATGTCTAGAATATTTTTTCCCCTTCCAAAATAGAATGATAATGATTCACTTTTCAGCGAATTCGTAAGGAGGGGGGGAGGGGAAGCTTAGGTTTCGCTTGTGGGGTGGAGGAAGCTATACGTGTGCAGAATAATATTTGCTTAAGTTGTCTCATCCTGGCAATCACCTTTGTTGAAATTGCTGTGTAATTTCACTTTTCGAGAGTTGAAGACTCACTTCTTACTTTGATCTCCTTTTATAATATTCATGCGCGAACACATAAGTCTTTCGTGTTTAATTTTGCATTATTCTCTGTGTTTGATATTTTAGTCATTCGTCTGACAGATCATGGACACACCAAGGGCAAACACGTGTTTTTATTTTTCTTTAGTTACATAATATGAACGTTTTGGTATACTGGGGTGTTTGTCTGCTAATTGCAACATTAGGGGCTTAACGTTATCACTTTAGGGAGGAAGGGGGGAGGGTTGTCTTTTGAAATCGTTATCATTTTTTATCCAACCGAAATTTTCTTTTATGGTAACTTTTTCTTTACTCTTATCTATTTTTATGAAAATACAAAATTATTGCTAAAATCATTAAATGAATTACCTATAGAATCACTTCATTCCAAATAATGGAATATCCCAACGTTTAGCATTCTTATTTTTCTGTCGTTTGCTCATATACCGTATATACTCGTGTACAGAGTTGTATAATATAGACGCAAGTGCGAACGCCGTGCGCGGAAAATTTTCCGAAAAATTCGGGACTTTGCGGAAAAAAGTCACGAAAAGAAAAACATATGTTTTGTTTTTGTAACTTTTTTAATACCGAAAATTAAAAATATTCCCCAATTTTATATATGATTTATACAGTGTGTATATGTTTGTCCACAATTCAAAGTTTAAAGACTCAAAACATTGTTGTGACATCACAGACCCTTTTATCTTTATTTTCCGCAGACTAAAACTAGTTGCTGATCGGTTTTCCGTCGGCGGCTGCAGTGACAATTTAGCCTGGCAACGGCTGTTAAATTGAATAATTTCGTAGCGTTATAAGAGTGACTGGCATTTTGTGTGAAGAGATCACAATCTTAAGGATTGGGTTGTTTCTAAATGCATTGATAAAATAATTGAAAAGAATTTACCTTCCTATCATTGATTTTTGCTTTGTTATTTTTAAATTAAAATAATTATTCTTTAATTAATATTAATTATTTTTTAATTTAAATAGCAATTATTTTAAACTATGATTTTTAGTTCACATCGTCAAAATAATATAACACGTAATTTTATTAAACATTAATTTGCGGAAAATTTTGACCCAATATTTATGTGCGCGGAAAGTTTTTATTTTTATACAAGTCTGCTCGTGTATAAGTCGAAGAATTTTAGACAAAATTTGGGAGTTGAAAATAGGAGGGAGAGGGACGACTTATACATGAATTAGGTAAAATAATGATAATAAATTTCACAGATAGTCGGCGAATGGGCAAGTCATTTAAGTAATCACATATGGTTCTAGGTTGGAGATAGAGATAAAAGAGGACAGTAGTCATTTCCCTGTCACTGACAAAATAAAAGCTCAACAATAATGTCCTGTAATTGTTCTGTACCCATTTTCTCTAGATAGAATTTCCTTCAATACAGGGGCATTCCTTTCAATATTTTAATCCCCTTTTTAAAAAGAGTTCAACTTGAGAATGCTTCTAGGTATCTCACTCCTAAAAGTCCTACAATACAAAGAAGTACTCTATTTTAGCAGTCTAAGAAGTTGTTTACCCTTGTAAATAAGGTTTGAATAGATTATTTTTTTCTTTTTAAGTGTCATTAAATTGATGCGAATAGGTTTTACTGTTTTACATAATTACAGTTTTAAAACGTTGAATTTTTAAAAAAATGTCTAATTAGAAACGTAAAAAAAAATTACTAATTTAATGAAAATGTATTAATTTTTTTTTTTAAATCCTCGATTACAAATCATTTTTCAACATACTACCAGAAATGTGATTCGACTTATACACGAAAATTCAATTTTTTTTTTTTTCAAAATTTTGTTTATGAATTTGGGGGGGGGGGGGGGGGATCGACTTATACACGAGTATATACGGTAATTCGTTGTTAGAGAAACCAGGTTCGAAATGATACTTGTTTTGCTTGTAGTAGAACCCGGTAATCCGAACTAATTTGGACCGGTGCCTGTTCGGATTACAAAAAAATTCGGATTGTCCGAAATTCCATTAAAAATAGAAAAGTAAAAGATGTGTGCTAAAAATTACAAGTACTCAGTAACATAATAAACATCCTCTAATCCGCCATTCTAAGATCCGGATGCTGGTTAATCTGGCACGACTTTTGGAAAAAAATAGTATTTCTTGTTTCATCACTCCTGCTGTTTATAACAATTCAATGAAACTTCACAATGAGGAATTATTTAACAAACCATTATAAACGGTTCACAATCGCGAATCTATAAATAGCTCGGTGACCACGTCGATGAGGAGGAAAGAAAGAAACTTTTCTGTAAATAATTTACAAAATCATATTGTTGAAAGTAAATATAAATTTTTTGTCTTTTGATTTAAATATTTTTTTTCTTTTTGCATTTTAAAAGAGAATTTTATAGTGACTGGCAAACAAACTAATATTCGAGATCTTTTTAAGATGACTTCTACCAGTAGGCCTACAGTGCACGCTTTCATTTTATATTCTTGTACAATGTACATATGTTCTATTTTTACCTTATTGGGTATTTTTTTTAATTCCACTAGGGGGCTCTGCACCCTACGAGCTACGCTCGTCAACCCCCGTTCAGACACCGCAGACTCTAACTCGCACGCTAATTTGATCGGCTTTAAAAAGATTTCGGAAGATTGAATTATAATTTGAATCTGACAATTATAATCTGACGTAATTTTCACCAAACTTTTCTTTCTCTTTTTAGTATTCACGTAAAAATACTTTTGTTAGAAATGAAATATTATGACCATCTTTAAAATATCAAATAAATGTCTCGCGCAATTTTTTTAATTTAAACTGTTTTGCAATATTATGTTTTGTTCATTTTACATAATAAGTCTATTGTGACGTAAATTCTACTATTTAAGACTTCTAACGCATGTTAATGAATTTATTATTTTACAATATTCTTTCGCTTTTAAAATTCACGTGTAAATATAGTTTTTATGACATAATTTTCAATGAGTTCCTGCTTTTTATATTTTCTGTTTATAATAGTCAGATGTAAAATAAATTTTTAATTTGAAGCAAACATTATCGTTTGCGCTGTTTATACAGTTGGCAACAGTTTAAATTAATACAATTTTCTAAAATATTTAAAAAACATCGCTCAAAATGCTGAAAATTTGAATTTAAAATAGAAATAAAACCTCAAAAATGAGTCAAATTAAAAAACTAAATGCAGTCTGCACACCGGGAAATTCTGGCGCATAAAATGATCTAAAAATGATTAAATTCCTATGTATAGTTTTTGCTCCTATAAAACCTTTTTAATGGAACGATTTTGTCCAACTTTGGCATTAAATATCTCTTAAAATAATTCTTCGATTTGAAAACTGTCTGCATCAGCGTGTTTATCAAACATTTCTCTATAATACTACCGATTTTCATATTTTTGTATGCAACAGTTTTTTTAATATTAACGAAGGAAGGTCATGCTTAAGCATTCAAATTGGATGCCGATCTGCCGGGAATATCTACGCAGATTTTCATTGGTCCATTTCCAAATCAAAAATTTTTTTTTACATATAGAAGGATTCAAGCTGTTTGAAAAATAAAAAAAACATATGCTCTATGGTCATTTCATGTTTACTTCTAAATTCTACACTTTTTTCCCGACATTCATCCTGTAATTCCGAAAATTTCGTAAGTTAAACTTTTCAGTTAATTTGTTCAAGTATAATTTTCGAAAATAAAATCGGTTCGGATTAAACGGAATTTCGGATTACCGGGGTTCTACTTACTAGTAAAAAATGGGGGAAAATGTTGCCCACCTGTTTTGTTTATAAGAAGTTCTGCATATCTCCGTGCAAGGGACAAGTGCAAGAAGAGAATACACTGGTGTCCAAAATTAAGGACCAATCACAAAATGCTAATTTTCAAGTACGCGAATACTCAAAAGGAAATAATATAATTCGAATAATTACTATCTCTACACCACAGCTAGTCCATATAACATCTCATTCATGTGACATATGGTCACAAATGTCACAGTCACTACGGTGAAGCAAAAAAATAGGAAATTCCATACATCTCATTATGAGTCTCAAATGGTCACTATATGACTCCACTGAGACGCCACTGTGACTTCTGCTTTGTGACGAGTTACTATGTGATTTTACAATGTAGTTACATTGTTACTCTCGTGTGACTGTCATCTGCAGACTCAATTTCAAAGTAATCGTGAACGCTGCATTGTGATAAGTTACCAAATACTGTCATATAAAGTTACATGATGACTTTTAGGTGACAGAGACTACTGTGAAGTCACCATTGTGCTCTTTTGTGAAAAGTTACCATGTGACTATAATGTGATATTATTTGGTGACTTATCATAATGCAATGTTCACGATGACTTTGAAATTGAGTTTAAAAATGACAGTCACATGACAGTCATAATGTAACTACATTGTAACATTGACTCGTCACTAAGCAGCAGTCACATTGACGTCTCGGTGGAGTCACATATAGTGATCATTTGAGACTTATAATGAGACATGTAAAATTTCCTATTTTTCGTTTCACCATAGTGACTTGACCATGTATGACATGAATCAGATGCTATATGGACTAGCTGTGCTGTAGAGATAGTAATTATTTGAATTATATTATTTCCTTTTGAATATTCACTTACTTGAAAGTTAGCATTTTGTGACTGGTCCTTAATTTTGGACGCCAGTGTATTACTGTTGAATGCATTATGTAATATAAAGCTATTATTAAATACTTTTAAACAGCGAGTATTTCTTTAAAATGTTATTTGATATACAATAGTGATATTTTATTAATTTCTTCTCTTCATTTAAATCAGCAAAGTATGCTAATAATAAATGTATAATCGCATACCTGTATATCACTGCAAACATATTTAAAAAAAAAAGAAAGAACAAAAAAAGAAAGAAAAAAAGAAAGAAAAAAGAAAGAAAAACTAAAAGAATTTTAGATACTGATTTTACACTGATTAGGCACGATATCATTAGGGGAGTTGTTCGAGGAATAATAACATAAGATGTAAGGGGGGAAGGGAGTCAAAAATTGCCAAAAAGTTGATAACGTTATATATGTACAGCCCCTTATTATATGTCAGGGTCGGCGAACCTATGGCACGCGTGCCAGAAGTGGCACGCAAAAGAACATTTTTGGCACGCCGTTGGTTGATGTTTTAAATCACGATACAGTGACATTCATTACACAAAATTTACCGATACAGATGTGTTGGGATTGTTTACATTCGATATTGAAGAATTTAAATTGCAGCTTATTAAATTCCAATCCAGTTGAATGTGTGCTGAAAATTTTATCAGAGAATGGAAAATATCGAATTTAAGTATATGGAAAATATCGAAAAGATTATTAACAAATATAAGCAAAAATGCTGATAAAATTAGAGTAACTGGAATTTAATTCCAGAGTTTTAAGAAACTTGTATTTGCATTTAAAAACTTATCATCCTATCTACGACTGCGTATAATTATTTTCACAAGTGATAATATTAACCCATTACCTGCTGATGGTGCGTTTTCGCGCCATTAAAAATAAATTTAAATTAACTACCAAGATATCACTATTTTTCGATAAAAAAAAAAATTATCTTGATTAATAACAAAAAGTTTGAACATTAAATAAAGCGAAGATTATCGTTTAATATTTGTACTGGCAAACATAAAAAAGTTGAAGACGCCTATCTTACCGTTTCAACGGTTAATGGGTTTAAAACTGAAATATAAACCACTTGCCAGATAAAAACAGTTCATCTTGCATTCTGTTAAAAGAAATTAAGTATGAACCTCATATTTTCCCCCTACAACGTGCAACAATAAAAATCGCATTTAATGGCATTTTTTTTATTATTGTTTTTTAAAATATATTTATTTCTATAAATATTACAATGTGATACTACATGTATGTTGTCCAATTTTTAAAATCCCAATAAATAATTTTCGAATTATTTTAAATCTTGATTTTCTTTTCCATTAAATTCGTTTGATGAATGGCACGTCATGGCTACGAATTTTAATTTTTGGGGAAAGTTGGCACGAGGATGAAAAAAGGTTCGCCAACCCTGTTATATGTATTATACTTTTAATATTTCCTTTGTATAGCTTATAGCAGGAATTAGGAATTTCATTGTTTTATTTCTGTAGTATATGGCAAAATTTTAATTATTTTAACTGAATTTTCTTTAAGTAGAGTAAGCTGGGCCCACGAGGTAACTAAGCCATAGGCTGTTTTATATATTAAAAAAAATGTTGATGTATGATATCAAATCATATATATTAATCTTTTCCCTTATCATAATTTTATTCACCTGTCCTATCTTATAATAACTTAAAGAAACCCCCCTTATGATGTCTTAAGTTTTAGATTTTGTCAACACTGCACCCCATATCTACTTCTTAAAAAACCGTGTGTCAACTCAATCATAACTCTGTCTTTGCTGTGATATGCTGCCGAAATTTAGGTTTATTTTTTAAGAACAACGTCGATTTGGTTGAACTTCCTCGGCTTTTTATTAAAATACGATAAGTACTTTTATTAAGCAATATTAATAATAGATTAGACATATAAATACATTAATATTATTAGATATTTATACATTTACTTCATGTTTCAAATGTAAGGCCGGTGTTCCAGTTACCCTATAATTTTTGGGACGTGTATCAGAGGTAAATGGACCATGTAGTCCAGGTACCCCAACAGTTAAATTTTTTTTTTAGTTTCTCTTACTACGAGAAATTAATTTCTCCATTGTTTTTTTTTTTTTGCTTGCAATAAAGAAAATTACATAATATACCTTATTAAAATTACATAATAAAAATTTTAAAAAAGCACGTTGGGGGTATCAAACCGAATTTCTTAAGTGTGTTAGCTATTGCTCGAAATTTTACGATAGAGATGAAGAGGCTACGTAAGGCAAAGTGAGATTATTAGAAAATTATCGAAACGAATAAAAAATAGTCTGTTCGATATAACAATATGGTTAGATTCTCCACAGGTTTATTGGACATATCGAACTTTCATTGTGGTAAATAAAAAAAGAGAATGAGATATTTAAATACTTACGTAGTCGTTTGTTCATATATTTACCTTGTTATTTTTTTCCTTAAAATACCCATGTAACTTTTATATTTATTACCTATACTAAAGTACAAAAGTACTTACTTAATTTTTTTTATATAAATAAATCTAATATTTTCCCTTTTAGTGCTTTTTTTTTTTTTTTTTTAGACTCATCGACAGCAAAGGTTTACCTCTTTAGTTGATCTATAATTTACATGATCTGCCTAGTTTAAAAATTCAAACAGGACCTGATACACCATATTAAAAAAAAAAAAAAAAAATGCGTATGGAACATAGACCTTTTTGGTCCACTTGCCCCATTTTTATGGGGCAACTGGACCCATGAGGAAAGAAAGATGAAATATATATATATATATATATTATTTTTTTTAGATATTAAAATGTAATTTTGAACATTTCTGCCTCACAGAGGGACCCTAACTGAACATTTCTGCCTGATAGAGGAACCCTAACTGAACATATCTGCAAAAGTTCAGACTTTAATTCAAATGAACATTAGCTTTTTGAAGCTGAATTGCCAGAATCTCCAGAGTCACATTGTAAAATCATGGCCCAGTTGCCCCACGTAATCCTATACCTATTTATATTTATTTTTAACCGATTTCCAACAAATGGTTCAATCCGTTTGGTACTTTTCAATTTATATCCACGCTCCTCGCATAACTTTTGAACAGAACGATTTTCATAATTCATTTTGAACATTTCCCCAACACATTTAAAAGTATTTATGAACCGGTCTATCTGTCTGAGCAGCTGTCTGGCCGTACTCTAACTCGCGTAAAGATAATCGAATTCCAATGTAATTAATATATGTTATTGAGGCTTACCACGGCGCGTTAAGTATTGAAAATGAGGAATGTAGCATTTATAGTTCATTTACAGGGGCTGTTATATTGCGGTCTATAGTAATATCGTTTGCAATGTATTTTTAATGATGTTAAACTATTTCAACGTATTGAAATCGATATACATCACGGAGGTGCACTACAAAATGCTTACTACAGAAAATTGTGCGCATTGTCGTTCATTTACAGAGACACACAAAAGAATTCTGTTACAGTACTGCCTATGAGCAATAATTGCAGGAAGTGCATTTTCAGATGTGGTATGCGCTTTTAAATTGAAGTAACTTTTTGCACATCACTTTGTGTGTGTAAATTCCATAGATCTTATACAGAGCTGTACAAAAGAACTCGAGTACATTCCCGCTTATTGGCGGAAATTGGTGAGCGGGAATTTTAAATTGTGTTACACGTTTCCCAACTGCTCTAACTTTTGGCATACTAAGTAATATATATACAAATCTATAGGTCATATGCACATACAGAGCTGATTAAAAAAAAAAAAAAAAAAAAAAAAAAAATTGGGATATTTTTCGACTACAGATGGTAGTTGGTGAAATTGTGTTTCAAATGTGGCGAAATTTTTTACTTTGAGATCATCTTTTACCTTATTAAACAATGAAGGATTTTAAGTGTATACTGAAAGTGTTTCATAATCTATGCTTGACGTGTGACTTTTATTTCTTGTTTTATTGTTGGAAGGGTCTCACTTCGGTGGTGACCTTCGGGAAACTTCTCATCAGGCTGGCAAATCAGAACCTGAACAGTAAGATGTTAACCAATCATATAGAATAGCATACTGGTGTCCTGGTTAGACACAACCTGGGTAACTGAACACGCATACCACCGGGGCCGTCGCGAAACAACTTCCTTCTCTTACGTAGAGAAGAAAGTTGTTTCGCGACGGCCCCGATACCACACGCAACTACGCATACTACAAATATACTGATAGCATTTTTGTACGAGAAAAATAAAAAGAAGCTGTTTATGAAATTAAACAACTCCCTGGAATACTATTTTATTTTTAGCATCGATGACTTTTCCTATATATAGAATATAAAGTAAAACCTCTAAATAACGGACATCTCTGGACCGCGGAATTAAGCCGTCTTTCGCAGAGATGGCCTCTATCGAGAGGTAAAATTTGCAGAGGTAAAAATTCGTATTGAGAATGTGTTCACTAAATAGAGGTGTTTGTTATTCGAGCATCTCTATTATGGAGGTTTTAATGTGGAAATCTGAAGAGAACCCCGAAATGATACCACACTTCCTCTAACTTCAGAAGATAATCAGGCCATGCTTATTGACATTGGAGGTTTGCACGGGCCTCAATTTCCAGGCCCGGGCTCGGCCAGACTCGTAGAAAAAAAAATCAACCCGGCCCGGCCCGTAGAAAAAATTATTGGTCCGGCCCGGCCTGAAATAACAGCTAAAAGTTCCCGGCCCGGAAAAAAGTTAAAATCTCGGCCTGAGTGAATTTCTAGAAAACATGGATTTTTACGTCAATTTGGTTAAAAATTTGTCTCGTAAGAGGAGTTCTGACCAAAAATATTTATCTTAACCCTTAAATGCCTGACTTTTCAAAAATCATTGTAATAATGTTTTTCGGCTTTCATTTTTTAAATAAATCATGGGTAAAATACTTTAAAAAATCATATTTTATTTTAAGTATGGTTTATGGCTAAAAAACAGTTTGTTACTAATCGGCAATACTGGTCTTAAATTGAAAAAATAATTTTCCTTGATAAAATTCTATAATGTTAAACAAACAAGAATTTTAGGAACTATAATAAGAAATAATTTTTACTTGCTCACTGCAGAAGAAAATAGGGTATTTCGCAAGCTTCCAAACAAGACAAAAGGAACAAGTAGCAACAATTGAAAAAATAAATCTATCTTTATTCTTAAACAGCACAAGTGATGCCATCTACATGTTGAAAATCGATTTAATAATATTTTCAGAATGTATTTTATTGGCAACATTAGGCATTATAGCTTCAATATTATTCTAATGGTATTTTAGAGCCTAAATTGGGTATGTTGCCGAAAAGCAACACCCGGCATTTAAGGGTTAACTTTTTTTCATGTTTATAATTTTCATTTTTATAGAAGTGCGCAGTCTGCGATATTTATTTTTTTTAATAAATCGCTATTTCTTGTATATAAGTGTTTCAGTTATCAGTAATATTGTTAATCCATATTCCATGTATTGAAGGGTTAAAAATCTAAAAAATGCTATACAGTAAAATCTTCTAAGACTCAATTACATAAGGGGGGGGGGGGGAATGCGTTATAGACAAGTTCCTTCTTAGCAAGTGTAAATGTATTATATATTCTTTTCGTACGTATTAGTATATTAATTTTGCAAGGATCAACAGGTTTTTCAGTTTAAAACAGGATTCCCTCATAGGCAGGTTCTTTTTCACACGTTTTACTATATTTTAATTTGGCTATATTTTAATAAGGGTAGAAATTTACTATTCTTTAAAAAGACTAAATGTTAATGTTTAGTTGTAAAATAATGGCAATTTAAAAATGTATGCATTTTTGCAAAAATTTTTGGGCCAGGCCTAATTTAACTGACCTTTGAACGGATCAGGTCACGCCGAGACAATGATTTTCATATGGGCTGGCTCAAAACTACAACTGAAAATTTTGGGCCGTGAAGACTAGGAAAGAAACCAGTTCCGGCTCTGTGCAGAAAAAATAAGTTAGGCCTGGACCGGCCCGCGCAGATCTCTAAATGGCATCGCTTTATAGGAGAATGGTGTCCCATGACCTTTTGGTAAACTCATTGGTATGCCAAGAAGATTATTACATGGGTGTATTTCCCGAAATGATAAAAATATTAAAAAACAAAATGTTATATATTTTGTGAATTAGTTTCTTGAATAAAATAAAGTAGGCTTTGTCAGAATAATTGTTTTCCTAACCCAGTGGCTTCTTTTCCTTTTAAGTATATACTTACAGTATTTCTTGATTCCTATACAGACGAGAAATGATACATTTTGCAATGAAATTCATAGAAGAGTAGTACTTGCATTCGTTCAAGTTGCGGGGTAGAGGAAGCATTACGTGTGTGGAATAATAATATTTGCTTAAGATAACTTAGCGTGACCCTCACTTTTGTTAAAATTAATTTTATATATATATTTTTTTTCACTTATTTCTTACTGCCTCCCCCTTTTTAAAACATTCACGTTAAGATCATATGAATCTTTCGTGTTTACGGTTGTTAGTACTCAGCGTATTTGATATGTTGGTCATATAGCTGACACATTATACATTATTATATATTCGGACACACCAAGGACAACTACAAGCTTTCATTTTTCTTGTGTTATATACATGTGGCCGCTTCGTTGTACTGTGTATTAATATGAAAATTGTAGCGAAAAAGCTAAAAAACTTTATGCAGTTTACTTTTTGCTTAGTTATTTAGAAAATTGTGTGTTTCTTTTTATTATCTCCGCTATTTGTATAACTTTTTTAGCAACATTTTAATTACTTTTTAACAATTTCCAACATAATTGAATTCTATTTGATTTTGGTAAAACTGACTATGTATCTTACGTAGATATGACTTTTCTCATAGGCATATAGAACTTCCAAATATATCTTGGGTTCCTAATTTCGTGGCAGGTAGAATAAAAATACATTTTTATACCGTCATTTTGTCGGATATAAAAAATACTTCACTTTTATGAATTAAAATGCGCGTGTTCTTTTGAAAATGTTATTTCTATATGCTAGAGCAGGGTTGGCGAACCTACGACACGCGTGCCAGAGTTGGCACTTAAGGCAATTTCTTTGGCACGCGAAGAAAAAAAAAATATAATCATTATACAGATTAACGCATTCTTTACACTCTCCCTATATTTATTTATTTATTTATATATCTTGTTCAAATTTTCAATCGTTAATAAAATACTTATTATTCATCCTATCAAGTTGAAATAATTTTTTAAAAAACTTGTACTGGATGACAATTGATGTTAATACAGTTTTTTCAAATATTAATTCAGTAATTAAATTTTAATTAATTACTTTTAGTTTTAACTGGGAGACAAAATGGCGGCCATTGGTTATTGAAGCATTTAACGCATCTTCATATCTATAAGGGGGTTACCATAGGGCAGGGTCGGCGAACCTTTTTACGGCCGCGTGCCCAGTTTTTTCAAAAAATGATATTACCTGACCATGGCGTGCCAAGCACAAAACATAATTTAGTGGATCAACATATCTGAATTTTTGTTCATTGGTATTTAAAAATGTGGGACAATAATTAGAATCTAATAATTAGATAACATCTAATTATTATCTAGTAATTGTTATCTAATAATTAGATCAACATATATTATAAAGTAATAAAATGGTGAATGCGATATTGGCTATGCCAAATATTAATATGGTGTTCAACCTACTTACTTTTAATAGGATGCAAGCTGAATTCGAGTTATCTAACAAGTGGTTTGGGTTTCTAATATTTAAGGTTTTCGTATAATTTCCTAAAATAATGATCCGAAGGAATAAATAAAGCGAACAATTGTGAAAACTGCATATTTAATACCAAGTCGCTTTAGTTTCATCACTGGGAGTTTTACTTATAATGCCTGATATTTTTCTTTTTCATATTATCCCAACCTTCTCTTAATTTGATAACTTATTGAGCCCACATTGGAATAATTTAGAAATTCAATTAGTTGCTTTCCAATAAAAGAAAAGAAAGAAAAGCCCAACTTGTATATGCGTGTTTTGTTTAACTTGATTTTATTTTGTTTTAGGATTTTAATCAATGCCGTGCCGAAAATATTCTATCGCGTGCCAAGTTTGGCACGCGTGCCATAGGTTCGCCGACCCTGCCATAGGGGGACCCTGTTCTGTCGCCAAATACCGCCAAGTTTGTCGCCAATATCGCCAAATTTGTCGACCAAAATGAGTCGCCAACTTGGCGATATCTCTAATATTTCGCCAAATTCCCATAGAGTTCCATTGTAAACCTATTTGCTTATAGAAAATCAACAAATTGAGGTATTTTAATGCAACAAAAACTAATGTTAGCTTAAGGGATTATATTAAATTTTTCTTTGATGACCTAAGTAGGAATTGACTTTAAAAACAAAATTTTTATATTACTTGTTTCTATTATAATCAATAAAATTTTGTTGCACACGGGCAAATTATAAAAAATAATGCAACTATTTTTGCATGATTAACACATCAAATGAATTTTCTTTTCCTGTTATGTTATGCAGGGTTTTAAACATGTATTTTACCTTTCTATATGAATTTATAAAATTGCATTTTTCAGACCAATTTTGTTAGACAGTCGCTACAATAAGATGGCAAATGGATCCAATTTCTATGCATATTTATAAAGCTATCAAAATATGAATCAGAGATAACAAAAATCTCCATCAAATGCTTTATCGAACAGCAGCAAAAATCTCCTTAATAAATTATTAATACATTGTTTAATGCAACTTGGATAAATATAACCAGATGTTGCATTAATAAAGGTAAAAAATTACTAAAGTAAATTTTTTTATTATTATTTTATTGTTACAGTATGAACTACATACATAAACCATACTTACGAATTAAAATAATTAGATAACTTTAATAATTAAAATAATTAGTTTAATATAATACAGAAAAATCACTTTTTAATTTTTAAATATTAATGCATGAAAGCAACTGATTTTTTAACTAGTATTTTGTATAAACATCGTACCTGCAAAATTATTTTATGTCAAAGTTTGGCACGTTACATTGTTTATAGATATTGTTTGTGAAATTTTGTTACGCGCACGTAAAAAGGTTCGCCGATCCTGTGCTAGAGCATTCCACTTATAGGAATAAGAACCATGAGAACAAATGCGCTACTATGCTATGCTTTTTTTAAATGTACGGTCGGCAATATCTCACAGATACATTTCTTATTTTGATATTATACGAGAAAGTGAGGGTTATTTATTTATTTATTTCAGTTCCAGGCCCCATCTCCCCTACACCTGAACCTATCCTCGCCTTTTATTTTATTATTTGAATTAAGTATAAGAAGTAAATTACTTTTTTCCTTTCGAAAACTGAGAAACTGTCACGTATGTACCTGTGAGATCACGAGTGCCCGATGAAGAGTCTTAAAGCATATCTAAAATACTCCTTTTCGGATAATTTTGCATTCACATATTTGAATCTTCTAGAAAATGATTATTGTTAAAAAAATTTCATAGATGACAATTCATATATTTTTTTCCGCAAATTTATTTCGAATATATATTTTTTTAATTAATTTTCGAAAACAATATGAATTGTAACCTGTGAATTAATTATACAACAGAAATCTATTTTTTGATGTGTCTGTCTGTCCGCATATAACAGCGCAAAAACTACCCAACAGAAATTTAATACATATAATATATATTTGAAATTTAATATATATATTCGTTGCAGAATTTTGTCGAGTCATTTCAAATTTTATGAAAATCGAATCAAATCTTAAAAAGATATTAATAAAAGCTTTATTCATTCTATTAAATCCTATCATACGTAATAAATTTAATGATATCCCATGATAGGTAATCATTGTACGTTGCCATGGCGATTACGTCCTATTTAAGATGGAGTCCTATTATTTCCTTATTACTGAAATTAATATATATAATCGTAATAAATTTTGTATTTATGCATTTTTGCATAAGAGTGCAACAGTTATTACACCAATATCTATTAAAAAAATATTATATTATATCTATTAATATTTTAGAATATTACCAAGAATATTTATTAAACTAGTTATAGTACGAACGCACCTCATTTGCCACGTTTGACGTACAATTCCCGACTTGTTTTCCCTGCAAACTGCCGAGTGACGAACTTGACTAACGATTTAACCGAGACATATCAACAATGGAAAAAGATACCTGTGGCGATGGAATGCGTCAATGTTAGCAAACAACTGCTGGAACTCTAATAGAGATGCCGCTGAAACTGAACACAAAAGAAAAGCGTAAGTGAAGAGGACGTCTTAATTTCTGATAATATAAGGCTCTTGTGTTTTGATGTTGTTCATAAATACTTAATTTCACGTAAAAAGTATTTTTAAAAGTATTTTTTTTTTAATAAACAGTTTTTTGACATTTAATTTGTATAAAAAGAAATCGCCTATTTATTTAACGGGGGTCATAACCGCCCTCTGAACACCAACAAAAATATTCTAAAAATCATTTTTAAAATGAAATATACGGTAGAGTCCCGATTATCCAAGTTCCGCTTAACCGAGTTGCCGCTTTAACCGAGTTTTCTTCTGATGGACTGATGGCTTCCATTATTATGAAACAGCCATTATAAATGAAGTGTTAGGTGAAAATGAAAGAGCAGTGGTTAAAAGTTAGAACTCTGATTTTCTGGTCAGAATGGGGGAAAAAATGGCCATAATTTATTTCCATTTTTTTCCCCCATTCTGACCAGAAAATCAGAGTTCTAACTTTTTACGACTGCTCTTTCATCTTCACCTAACACTTCATTTATAATGGCTGTTTCATAATAATGGATGCGACCAGTCCATCATAAGAAAATGATCCATTCCAAAGGTATAAGTTCGATTTAAAAAAACTAGTTAATACTTTGAGCAGAAAAAAGAGGCTACACCTGCAATTTTCTGGACACTAATTGAATCATATAGTTTTGTTACCTCTAAAACTGAATACATATTTTTTCCATATTTAATCGTTGACAATTGTTAGATTTCGCCGATTGAATTAAGCAAAATTTACTGGTAAGTTTTAGTGGTAAGAAAAAATCTTAGAAATTGGTAGCTATACTGGAGCAAAATTGACATTCAACAAACAAAAAACTATCAAGGGCTTTTTCTAATAAACAATTTCATTCCCCGTTTTTCTTAAAAGTAACAGAAATGTATATCAAAGAAATGTTTCTAGTACCACAAAAGTGAAAATTTATATTTTATCTCCTTAGTTGGTGACGATTTGTGTAAATCCGGTTTATTCCAGTTCTTTGCTTATCCGAGGTGAGCTTGGTCCATATTAACTCGGATAATCGGGACTCTACTGTATTAGCGGGATAAAAAGATTTAAATTCTATGTTTTATAATTGTTTTATAAAATTCTTAGTTTAAAAAATAAAATTTTCTTGTAATTGATACGAATAAAATTTTAAAAAGATTAAGAACAAGAGTCAAAATTAAATAAGGAAAATACAATAGCTAAAAATTTTTAAGGGAGAAGCAAAACTAAATGACAAATTTAATTAAGAAGCATAGTAAAAATAAAGAAAAAAAAGTTGCGCAATTCAGGAATGTTTACATTATTTTTATTTCCCATAAGAAGCGAGATGTTCGGACCTGAAGGAATCTACGTTTAAGGCAGTTCTAAAACCCCTACTCAACAACCCGAAATTTCGACACATGTTTAAACATAAAGACATAAAATTGGAATCGAAATGTGTTTTCCATTTTTTGATATACAAATTGCTTATCGAGCAATAAGCAATTTTGGTCACGTGAAGACCAGTTTTTTTCCTCTCTTGCTGTATCGGTACCGGAAATTCGATTCAAAACATCCACATTTACAGTATTTTCTGAAAGATCGTCTGCCTTTACAAAAAAATGAAAACGCCTTTCTATTACATCGTTTTTGAATAAAAATATCTGTCAATTTCACGAGTTTCCGAACAAAAATGAATTAAAAAATGTGTTAGAAAGTAGCTTCTTTGGATTTGAGAACAGCCATAACCGAGAGAATTGTGCAAGTGACACAGCTACATAAACGAGAGGCCACGGCATTAGAATAATATGGAAGAAAGTTTTGCGATGGCCAAAGAATAATACTCATTGTTCGTTAAAAATTAAGAGACTCATAAGGGTTGTAAATTTATGTCAGGAAGTTCTAGTTTTGCGCTTTTATTACCCATTTGATGATTTTATAAAAATAAATATTTGCTTTCCTAAGAAAATATATTTAGAAAAATATATATATAGGTATATAAATATTTCTTGAAATTAACACTAGGGGTTTTTTTAAAACTTATTTTGCTTTTTTTATTATCTCATTTAAACGATATAAACGAACTACAGTAGAACCTCTTTCATCTGAAACTCTTTTAACCGAAATCCATAAGCATTCTTTTAACTATCGCATTCCTTGTGTGCAAAATCCATTTTTAAAGCTGCATTTAAATAAAGAAGATAAATACAACATAGCTTGCCACAAACAACTTTGTTTCAAACCTTTGTGAAATATGTAAAAAGGTACTTAATTTCAAAATTAAGATTTAGGTAATTTATTATTGTTTCTATTTTGCTATTACTTTATTTTTATTAAGCACTTGTTACCAAAAAAGAAATAGCGCATATATTTCCCCATCTTCTTAAAATTGAAGCATTCTCGATTATCCAAAAATTTCGATTTTCCGAAAGAGGGTCGGTCCAATAACTTCGAATAATCGAGGTTCTACTGTATATATCTTTTGTATAGAAAAACGGTCGTCTTCTTGGTTAACATTGATTGTAGAAAAGGCATTGTCAGTTCGCATGTGTTATTGTTTATTCACAGTCAATTTTGAATAGACTATAGGGGAGGATAGTACACAGTGAGACGAAAATTATTAATTAACGAAGGGCGACGATTTTTATTCTTTTGAAAAAAAAAAAAAATTGCTACATATTTAAGCTACACAAATACGCTACACATTAATGTATAAATGGTTTTAAAAAAGTTATTTATAAAGTCACAGAAGCAGCATAACGGAGTATCGGAAATTGTCTCACCGTGTACCACAAGTGGTACACAGTGAGACAATGTATACATTTTCATAAATCATACATTTTTACACTATCAATAATTTTCTGCAGTTTATGATTTCTAATTAATATTTCTAGATTTTCAAAATATTAAAAATATCTTTTACATCAGAACCACATAGTAGATACAAAATGAGACACGTCTCACTGTGTACTTTCGTTACGTTGTAACTAAATGGATGCCACATCTGTTACATCAATTTCATCGCTTTAAAAAGTTTATGATGTCGTTTTGTCGAAATAGTCTATTATTAGATATAGCTAGGTTTGGTTAAGTAAATATATCTCATATTGAAATAAATTAACTCTAAAATAACCATTTATGTAACTTTACTTTAACCACTATAAAATAAAGAATTATTTACTATTTTGTCGGATGAGTAACTGAAGTGCCGAAACTACATCCACGTGTTGCATAAGATAAGGTCGTTATGTGTGTGTGCCAGCTTAGAGAAAAAGTTACAACTATATGTCAAAATGGCTGCTGTCTCACTGTGTACTTACTCTCCCCTATATAATTAGACCAGGGCTGTCCATCCAACGCAGCCCCCTTTCGAAGATTTCCTGTTACTAGCTTTTTTTAAAAAAATAACAAAATAATTTAAATTATGCTTTTTCTTTAAGATTATTAATATTTGAATTTATTATTAATATCACAGACACGATTAAAGTTTCTGGCTGTTTCACTGTAAAGTTTTAGAGACATGCACCTCTTATTCTAAATTTAGTAGTATTTGTATTTTTTTCTGCAAATTATTTTTAAATGAAGTTCCTGAATCGTGGAAGCTATAAAGTCATCAATGTGACATGGTATAAGGAGTGTGTTTATTCCTATCATTACTAGGGATTGACCGAAGTAGGAATTTCATCGAATAACGAATACTGAATATTCGGTCAAAGTGTATACCAAATATTCGGAATTCGGCAACTGAATACTTAAAATTTTTTAATAAATGTTTTTGCATATATTAGCATTTTTAATAAACTTTAATTAAAATTAAATTCTTAATATTTTAATTTAGTTACATTTTTATTCTTAAATCTAATTACACAAAAAAAAATTAATGACTTCTTTTCACTCACAAATTCATTAATCCACCACATATTTATTATTTTATCACTAGTCAATAACCAAAATAAATTATGAAAATATTAAATTTTACGGACTAATATTAAGGATAAGGATTGTCAGAAGAAAAAAAAGTTCATTCAGATAAAAATAATAATAATAAAAAAAAAAAAACAATGTCATTATTAAGCTGATTTACCGATTGTCTACATCGAATTTTAAACAGAATGAATAGAAATGTTCTCAAATACAAACTGTAACATATCAATATGTATATTTAATTATTTTCTGGCAAATTACTGCTTTATATTTTGATTAATGATTTAACTGTGTGGTGATGAAAATAAAAAAAATTTGAACGATTTTAATTCAATGCATATGAAAGCTATATGATGACATAAGGGTATACTTATTTGATGTGTATTTTAGAGAAAATACACATTAAATAAATTTAAATAAATAAAAAAAAAACTAATGTAGAAATAATAAAAAATTAAATGATAAGGGAAAGATGCCTCATCTTTTTTACTTTTTTTTCCCCCCCCCCTCTACTTTAGATAGTTGTTTTGATTTTACCCTTATATAGATTATTTTAGGAAGAAAAAAGTTAAAAAAATAAATAAATAAAAACAGCCTTTGGCTTGTTTTTTGGTAGTGCAGCTGAAATGTGAACTCATGTACAGTCGTGGAAAAAAAAAAAAAAAAAAGTAAACACCCCCTACTAACTCCTCAACAAATTATCGTAGAACAAAGTTATTGGTACCGAACGATTGGAAATAAAGTCTACTTTTAAGTATGTATATAAAATTTGTTTAGGGGGCCATCTACATATTAAAACGAACCATAACTTTTTTTTTTCAATAACAGTACACAATTCTGACCACATAAATGAACTCTACACCCTTCAATTAGTCTAAAAACAAATTTTTACGCAATTCGTACCATAAGTTTCCGAGAAATTAATTATTTTAAAACGAGCGTATTTTAAGGGCTGTATCCAAATTGAAGTTCGGTACTCGATTGTTAACCGAGAGAGCTTCATTCTTGATCAAGGCACCTTAAGCAGTCAATTAAGTCTGTTAGATTACAGAATAGCATAAGAAATTTCAAAATATTTAGTCACTTCTATCATAGACGGCCCCTTAAAACCACCATTTTGCCGTTTTTTAAGCATAATTTGAAAACTACTTGGAACAAAAATGTGAAATTTTGGATTTCCATAAAGCAGGACTTAATAAATCTGAATCTATCAAAAAAATTGTAGGTTGCAATTCATATTTTTTTTTAATATTAATTTCATAATTCATAATTCATATCAGAAAATTATAAAAATTGCAAATTCAACGCATTTATGTTTGGATATGTTAGTATTATTGCTACACAAAAAATTAGAACATTAGGATCATAATTTCAGAAGTTATAAATAAAAATATGAAAATGTAATTTAACATTAGAAGCACTCAATTTTGAATGTTTATAATTCAAAAACTTATCATTCAAATGACTTGAAATTTGGTGTCTGGGCATAGTTTGAACGAAAGCTTTGAAATACCTCGTTAAAATTGGGTATTGCTATTGAAAACAATTAAGTTTGGATTCGTTTTAATATGTAGATGACTCCCTTACCAAATTTTATATACGTCATTTTTTCCAATCGTTCGGTACCAATAACTTTCGTCTACGATAATTTGTTGAGGAGTTAGTAGGGGGTGTTTACTTTTTTTCCCCCACGACTGTACATAATATTTAAACTCATCACTTAGCCTATTTTACTTCTAAGTAAAAGGTAATTCTACTTCTAAGAACATACTTATCCGTACCTGCCAACAGTGTTTATAGCAAATATTTATTTTCTGAAGCTGGGTACATTTATGAACAGAAAAGAAACAGATAATACCGAAAAACTCGTATTTTTAGACAGTAATTTGCCATGTGAAATTTTGATAGCAGATAGTAATTAATGTAGGCGAGACCAGGGTACAGTGGTCCACTTTTGCAGTTAACATTTTTTTTTCTCTTTAACGGAGAGACCAATCTACCTGAAAATATTTTTTAATATTCTTTAAACCTTTCTACATGCCTCATAATTTTCACAGAACATAATTTCCAATACATTTTTCAAAAAAAAAAAAATAAATAAATAAATTACATACACTCGTGAAGTGGATCCGGGGTACACTGGTCCACCCACTGGGGCACAGTGGTCCACTATTAGTTATTGTCTAAAATACAATATAAATCTATTTATAATTAATCTAATTCTTTTTTATTTCCCCTTTACCTCCAAAATAATATAATAATACAAATTTGCAAGTAGCATTTTGAAACAAAAAACATATAAAACTAAAGAATTATCAAAAAATTTATTATATTTTGAAAATAGAAACATAAGATACAGGAGTGATGGCAAACAAGTTATTAAATAAGTACAAAAAAAAAAAAAATCAGCAAACATTAAGACAAATATGATGATGAAAAATTTATTAGAAGCTTAAAATAGTCAGGATAAAATAGTTTATTATGAGCTAACCATGTCCTCTGAAGTTATAAATAACCAATCCAGTGAGGTCATCTATTACTTATTAGGCTACAGTTATATTTTTCAAAGGCAGTAAATACAAAACAAAATATTTCTTAATATGTTAACTCTACAATGCATGATTTTTATTTCTCTCCTTCTCCCCCCCCCCCCCCCCAAAAAAAAAAAAATCCCTGCTATATTGAACAAGAAAACTTATTTTTAAAATCACATGTGAACTGTTATCCATAATTTAGGAGAAAACTAAAGTGTCAGATGGCTACATTATAATCTGAACAACATAATAACATGAAATTTAAAGTGTGCCAAATAGCTGATCTATGCATTGTAGGGTTAAAAAAATTTGTCATTTTTTTATTTTGTTGTTTGCTTTATTTTATAGTTAAATAACTATTTTAAAGCAATATTTCTTTATAGAGAATAAGTAATTATTAAATATTTTGAAAATTCTTCATTACAGGAGCAGTGTTCATTGTGGACCACAATGAACTGCTGCCCCAGCAGTGGCCGGTCCACTGTGCCCCATGTTAAAGTTCAATACATACTGATAAAAATATTATTTAAAGTTTTCTTTTAAGCATATAAGCTTTTAAATTTAATAAAGACCAGTGTTTTACCTTTTCAAAAAAGTTGTTTTATCTTATTTATCCATAACCTTTAATTACTCAATAAAGAAAAGTATGATGATGAAAAATTTTACTTTTAAGAGCTCAAAACAATCAGTCAGGATAAAAGGGTTCATTCTGAGCTAACGATGTGTTCTGAAGGCTATAAGTAATCAATCCAGTGCTTTTATCAATTAGCCTAAAAGAAAAGCTTTAAAATTTTAAAAATAAGTAAAATATAAGGGGTGGTTCACTGTGTACTTAGGTCCACTGTACCCTGGTCTCCCTATCTGCTTTTATAAATGATCGTTTATCACTGAAGCACATTAAAATGACATCAAATGAGCATTGGTCATGTATTTTTACAACTAGTACTACTTTACTGAATGTTTTTCATAAATTAATAACATTTGAAGGATTCGGCCGAATACTTAAGTATTCGGTTGATATGCTGAATCACCGAATATCGAATCGACTATTAGGTCAATCCCTAATAATTACGACATTGAGAAATAAATATTGTTGCATATTTTGAGTCATGAGAATAATGGCGTCCTTCATTGTTAGCTACCAGGTGAGTTGCGCCCTTGCTTCCTAAAACGTTAAACAGACTTGGTTTAGACTATTAAAATAAATCTGCAGGAAAAAAAAAATCAGAGCAAAAAACTGCAGTAACCCGAGTGTTTGCACTTGGTGGGCATAAAGATCACCGCTTAGATTATTTTTTTTCATTTTTTCCCAGTAATTTCCGTGAAATAGGATAGCAGGAAAAGTCATTTTCTGCAACCCTTTTCACTGAAGCCATTTTAAAGCCAATAAGATAAAGAACAGCATTTCGTAACACTATACTAATCAATATCATCACGCTGACACTCCATACGGGAGTATAAAAAGCTGAAAATGCTCAGGTTTCCAATTGCTTAATATTAGAGATCAACCGAAAAAACGGTTTCGTTTTCGGTTCAAAATCAGAGTTTCGTCGAAAATTCGTTTACGGCAAAAGTACTGCCCAAAATTCGGCCGGACCAAAACTACAATATATGGCCAATGATGATTGGTCACTTGCGATTTTAGAGGTTTTGTTAAATATCTAGAAAAATACATGAAGAAAACTCCTGAAGCTCCAGGTGTGTAAACATGAGGTCATATTTCCGTGATTTTTTCCCGAAACCCCATAGGGGACCGTCAACAAATTGAAAAAAAAAAAACGAATATCTTTTGGATAACCCTGTAAAAACTAATGTAGCAAAAGCGTTCAAACTATAGAACATGATTAAGAGGCTTATTGTAATAAACTGTGTTCATTTTTATGAGGATAGCATCAAATGAGACACTTTTAATTTTTTGCCATGAACTTCACTGTTTATAAGTCACAACTGATTCAGGACGTGAACACAAATTATAAAGCAAGAAATTTATAATGGCAAAACTTTGAAGACGCTTTTCACCTGCATAAATCTGCAGACTTAACAGTAATACAAAATGTTCAATTTGAAACCGCAGAAGTGTTTCGAACGCAGAAGTTGTAGTATAACAGATGATAATTTACAAAAATCATGAGAAAAGATAAATCAAAGAATGTATACCTAAAACTTTTTTTAATTAGAAGAAATTCGTATAATTAAAAAATAATTTTGTGTCGCTGTTGAATTAATTACATTTTATATGAAAATAAAAAGTTTTGGTCAGAGACACAGAGAACCAACTTGGGCCACCGTATAATTAATTAATAATTATGTATATTTATGTATGTATTAATTACTTTCAAAAAGTTTTTGGAAATTTTCGTTTTCGGCTGAAAATAGGAAGATTACCGAAAGTCAATTTCGGTCGATCTTTACTTATTACACAGTCGAACTCTGTGATAAAGAACTCGGATGTAACGAGAACTCTGTTTCAACGAGGATCTAGTGAGTAAATGTTTAATATTAAAATTCATTGCAGGAAATTCGGTTATAACGAGTAAAACTGATATAATGAGAAAAAATTATGCAGGATCACCAAAAAATGCCCCGTATTTTATTCACTTGTTGAAAATGATATTAGCAGGATAAAAGATTAGTATTGACGGGTCATTAAAATATTTTAGTATCGTTTTCATGACATAACTTCTACTTTTGTTTAATTATGCTCATGGAAAGTATGATCTTTTGCCCTCTTTGCTTCTAAGAATCTTTGAAGTTTTGAGCTGCTATTCAAAGCAATTGCATATGTCAGAAGAGAGGTTATCGTCTCACGTATACTGTCGTACCGTACTGTATTGTATTGTAGCAGGATGCAATAGTGGCAGTGTGTTACGCCTTTAAATAATGGCCTCGAAGGAACACCAATACAAGTCTGTGTATACATATACAAAAATGTATACAAAATGTATATGTGTGTGTAATATATATATACACACACACATATACATTTTTACGATAGTTATGCTACTATATAACTATAAAATAATATCGATTAATACTACACATTATCATTATTATTTATCAATCTAATATTGTCATTCTTTTATTTTCATGATTTTTTCTAAAAAAGAGGGAGGGGGGTAAATTTTTTGGTGCGGGGTGTTACACATCGGAAAATACAGTAATTTCGATAAGCAAATTTCAGAAACAATAACATTAATTTTCCACCACATCTTTTTTTTTTAACTTTTCCTTTTTTCCTCAAATAACCTTTCTCTCATAAAAATATGAAAATCGCTAAATTTAGAAAAATTCCGGCCTAAAATGACTATCAAAGATATTATTAAGGAATTACACTTTGGCAACACTCCTACGGATCTCATTTAACAGAGAATATGACAAGTGAACAAATTACTATGCAAAGCTTGAAAGACGACATGTATAACTAGATATGAACATTGGTTGAAAAATGAAGAAAAAAAACAAGACTTTTTATAAGACTTCTCTACTTTGTAAGCAATGTGTATTCAAATATGAACGGCTTTATTTATTCTTAACTTTAATTACACTGTTCGAACAATTTTAACGAATTTCCTGTTTCTCAATATACCGTGGGATAAAAAAATCACAAAGGAAATAATTCAAATAACTCGAAAAGTAATTCCCAGAAATGTACAGAAAACAACATAACGAGGATTTTATTGTCAGAATCAATTACATTTTAAACCACCAAATGGTGTTTTAATTGTTTCAGCAGCTCGTACAACAATGCAGCATAGTTTTTCAATGTAACTTGGATTACAAGTGTTCAGTTTGGCAGATCTGTTGTACTATTAGGAATGGGAAGAGCTGTCAAATGTGGCAAAATACTCTGCAAAACATCCTGCTCTAATTTCTAATACATGGGTGACTTAAATAGCAACAGCCAGCAGCTTTGGGACCACTAAAGTAAAAGTAGAAGTACGGCTTTTCTGGATATATATGTATAATTTTTATTTCCCTGCCCATCTCTTTCCTAAAACCCAAAAATTTTTAAGTGATTTTATATAATGATAAAGGGCAGCACTATTTCTGATCCATTAGTGAAAATACTGTGTTTAGTCTATTTTATCCTTATTACACTGTCTACCTCCTCCTGTCTTACCTCCTTGGTTGTATTAATAGTATTTTACTTAAGTATTTTTGGCAACATGTACAAATAATTGCTTTTAACCTTTTCAACTTGTTTGTATCATTGATGGCATGGCTGGATCTTTAATTGGTAATATGCTTCTTTTTTTAATCCACTTCAATACGTTTTATTTTTTATCTGAAATAGTCAAATTTAACTAAAAGAGTTTTAAATAAAGAACCGTTATAAATTGCGCAGCAGTTCCATCTTACTAATACATTATCGAGACGAAACTTGCGAAATTGGACAATACATAAATTATACTGGCAAAAACATTTCAAGCAGGTAAATTTTTCGTTGTTCAGAGCAGTCTTTTTAGTAATGAATTCTCGAAGAAGAGAGGCGATGTCGGCAGGGTGGAGATACGAAGGGCAGATGGCATTGTTGAATTAATGAAACAACTTTCGGGAACAATGAATTTTACATGAACTAGCACAGTGAAAGAAGCGATAACGGTAATTATTCATATCAGGGGCGGATGGAGGGGAAGAAAACTTCGGCCAACTCCCCTGTGGTTTGATTTAAAAAGATCTGCATTAGAGAGTTTTCCCACATAACCCTATTTAAAAAATAATGATATAAAATTCCAATCATTTTCTCATATATGCCTGCCATTTTTCCGGTTGATATCAAATCAAAAATAAACAGAAATGTCGTGAAATAACTTGTAAACAAGTAATATAAAAATTTTGTTTTTAAAGTCAATTCCTACTTAGGCCATCAAAGAAAAATGTAATATAATCCCTTAAGCTAATATTAGTTTTTGTTGCATTAAAATATCTCAATTTGTTGATTTTCTGTAAGCAAGTAGGTTTACAATGGAACTCTATGGGAATTTGGCGAAATATTAGAGATATCGCCAAGTTGGCCTCCCTTTTGGCGATTCATTTTGGTCGACAAATTCGGCGATATATCGCCAAATTGGTGACAAACTTGGCGGTATTTGGCGACAGAACAGGGTCCCCCCTATGGTAACCCCCCTTATAGATATGAAGATGCATTAAATGCTTCAATAGCCAATGGCCGCCATTTTGTCTCCCATATAAAACTAAAATTAATTAATTAAAATTTAATTAATGAATTAATATTTGAAAAAACTGTATTAACATCAATTGCCATCCAGTACAAGTTTTTAAAAAAAATATTTCAACTTGATAGGATGAATAATAAGTATTTTATTAACGATTGAAAATTTGAACAAGATATATAAATAAATAAATAAATATAGGGAGAGAGTGAACTAATAGTAGGAATTGAAAAACCATGTAAAAATAAAACAAGTTGTTTTAAAAAAATTTCTAAAAAAACCCGGAAGGTTGACAGCTATGTTAGCATATAGAATTGCTTTGTAAACAAATACCAATCAAGATCAATATTGTACAGGAAACCAAGACCCTAATATATTTAATCACTCAGAAATAGATGGTGTCTCATTCCGATCCGAACCCGGATTTTATTTTTTAACTTTAACAAAAATGAAGAAATTTTAGTAAAAATTTCAAGAGACTAACTTTGCTTAATCTGAAATATGATTATACCACGGAAAGTACTGAAAGTGACATTGGTCAGTAACATCGTATGTAATGTACTATCTGCTATGCTCTGCGCAAGCTAGAGTCTCGATTATTTCTTTCTTTCATTTTTTCCTCCCTCCAATTTTAAGCACTTCTTTTAAGTGTTATCAAAAGAATGGGGAATGGGAAAATACCATTTTATATTATAAGCTCCATTCCGAATAGTGTTGATAAATACAATGTCACAAAAAGTCGGAAATTGTATGTCAAATGTGGCAAATGAGGTGCGTTCGTACTATAACGAGTATTCAGATATTGGTGCAATAGCTGTTGCACACTTATGCATAAATGCAAAATTTATTATGATTATACATATTAAATTCACTAATACGAAAATAATACGACTCCATCTAAAATAGGACGTAATCACCATGGCAGCCTAGAATCATTACCTATCATATCATGGAATATCACTGAATTAATTACGTACGATAGGATTTAATAGCATGAAGAAAACTCTTATTAATATCTTTTTAGGTTTTGATTCGTTTTTCATAAAATTTGAAAAAACTCGACAAAATTCTGTAACATATTAAATTTTAAAATCTTTCGGTTGGGTAGTTTTGTGCTGTTATATGGGCAATTGCATGCGGAGAGTCACACACGTAACGCAGGCTTTAATTTGCATTTATTCAATTATTTATTATATTTTAATGTTAATTCTGATTTTAGGTGGTATGGTAAATAAGTTATTAACATATTTTTTAGTTTAAATGCGTATAAGTAAAACTCACAGAAGTATATCATTTAAATGAAATTAAATGATATACTTCTGTGACTTTTATTGCCACACATTTAAATTAAAAAATATGCTAATAACTTATTTACGATACCACTTAAAATCAGAATTAACATTAAAATTTAATAAATAATTGAATAAATGCAAATTAAAGCCTGCGATACGTGTGTGACATTCTCCACGGAATCGCCCATATGCGGTCAGGCTGACAGACAGACGGACGGACCAGATGACGACTATAGGTGCTGCGCATTTATATAATTAATTACGAACGTACCTAAAAAAGCAAGACAGTGGCTTTTAAATTGGGGCATAAAAAAATACAGGTTTCTATGAAAACAGAAACTGTCTAAAACAGAATCGGCCAGAGGTTTTACTGAACAGATTGCAGAAAGGATTTTGAAATTATTTGTGCAAAATTTTGATTGTATGAATAACGATAGAATATAAAGGAACAAATGTCTGAGATTTTCTTTTATAAAAAAAACATTTAAGAATTTATTTTAATTACAAACGCATGTACAAGCATGCATACGCATGTTTCTCTAAACAGGAATATACGTATTGTGGATAATATTGTTTGTATCAAAGTATATAAAGTATTTTCGAGAAAAACAAATCCCAAAACCTTTTTTTTTTTTTCATACAAAATAGGAAGTTACTTTCGACAGAAATCATTTTCAACACTCTCTTCAAAAATGAATCATCCAACGGTTGATAAAAACCTGTAATAAGCCATTAGCAACTGATAATGGAGATTAGTGAAACTGAGGCAGTGATAACATTTAAGTTTATAAGACAGGAGAAAATATTGACAGATAAAATATTTTAGGCATAAACACTGCATTGGTAGCAAAATAATTAAAGTATCAAAGTATCCCCCACCCCACCCCAACAACACACACACACACATACAGACACACCCTTTGACCTTAGTTAAAAAATCTTATAAAGTTAGAAAAATTCTGATGATAAATAAGTATTCCCCATTTCTTGAACGAATATATAGGGAAGATATAAGTTTTTTCGACATTACCTTACTATGTATCGCAAGGCTGCGAGAATAATGATCAATTTGAAAGTTTTTCATCCCTCTAGAATAGAAACCTTGAGGCTGAATCGCGGACTCCCGGTACTTTTAAAATGCCATGTATGAAATAGCGGAAACATAAAATAAATAAAAACTTTGGTGCAACTAAATATTCTAATATAAGTCGGATACTTATGTAAATATGCGAATATCAAAACTTGCCTAATCAAGGAGGAGGGGGGGGGGGGGGCGGGGGGGGTATTTATTTATCTATATTTTGTTAGAAAACTTGCACAGAAAAAAAAAAAAAAAACCACTACAATCTGCAGCAAAACTAATTTTATCATGGATTTCTGGCATTGTAAAATATTGGTTTACTTTCAAAACTAGTCCTGTATACTAGGGAGTAAATTATTGTATTATTTACTCCCTAGTTTACAGGATTATTATTATTGCTCTATTATATTGTATTATATGTTGCTATATTGTATTATTGTATTGCTCTATCAAATATTGTGTAATATTTGATAGAGCAAAATTTGTTCTATCAAAATTTTCTTTCCTGGATAAGGCGAGTTTTGAAACTAAAGTCCTCATATATAAACTATCTATTTTTCATTTATATGTTTTATTTACTTAATAGAAAAATGCTTTATTTATTCATTCTTTATTTTATAATGATATAACTTTTAAACATTCTTTAATTTCTATACAGTTAGAATTTTATTTATTTATCAGCTTTAAACCTTGTTGCACATTTTACAAAAAGCACACATTTTTAATATCTATCGTTTTCATAATTACAATTACTACGAGACAGAGATGGGAAACATGGTTACTTTTGGTTAACAGGTTACATCGTCCGACAATTGCATAAGCAACAGATTGCAACAACCTGTTATTTTTGTAACGTATAACTTATCGCTATATATATATATATATATATGCTGCCAATTGATGTTTTAAATTAAAATGCCTTTAAACAAAATGTTTGAAATAATTTTGGGAAGTACAGTAGAACCTCTTTTAATCGAAACTCTCGGTTAACCGAAATCCATTTTTAAAGGGGGTTTTTTTCTATCACATTCCTTGTGTGCAAAATCCATTTTGAAAGTTTTTTTTTTTTAACCATCATATTCTTTGTGTGCAAGCGGTCCTTACCGAACTACGAGTTCATATAAATATTTTGGATGTGGGTTACGAATCCTTACTACGAAACTGATCGATTTTTTCTTGCCAGGAAGCTGGATTTAAAATTATATATCCCTTTTATTTAAAAAAAAAAAAAAAAAAAAAAAAAAAAAAAAAAAAAGAAAGAAAAAGAAAAAGAAACTGATTAAAAAAATAATTATCTCGTAATTTAATTTACTTCTTTTTAAAAAGGTATTTATATCAATAAATTCTCCAACTTTTTTTTCTTTCTTTTAAGTACATTATAATAGTTTGTCTTTAAAACTTTTTTTTTTACTTGTAATTTATTATTTAAATATTCCTACAATTTTATAACGACAATTATACGTGCTATACGAGTATAATACTGCGTATTATTACTGAAATTTGAATAAATTTCCAATTAAAAGGTTGTTTTTGCTTCACAAATAGAAAAATTGCCCAAAGAGAAAAATATTAAATTTTGTTCAAATTTTTCCGTCAAATAAACTTTAGGTATTGTCAGGGTGGTAATACTGCACGGAATTTATGTGCAACTTATGCAATAGAAAAATCTCTAAACCCAGCAGCGGCAAGAGAACCCAGCAGAAAATGACACAAACGTTGAGTCAGTTTCTAATAAATTTAAGACCTCGCATTGCTTGTTATGCGGTTATTGTCATGAACAGTGCAATTACAAAAGAAAATTATGTATGAAATATAAATTGAAGAAGACGACTACTAACAAGATATCACTCATTCAATAAATGTAATAAGCTGAAATTAGTTGAATGTATAAATTAAGTGACAACTCGAGATGGCTATTCTAGAAAAAAGATTTGAAACTTAGCTAAATAAGTTCCTTCACCTTTTTATGATTGTACTTACTGTTAATTAAACCGTTAAGAAAAAAGTGGATAATGCTTATATATTTTACCATGAGTAATAAGATAAATCAAAGCATAAAATATAATTTTTTTCTTCATGCTTAGACATTTCATAATTCATATAGCTGCCAAACTTCCGCTTTTTTTCAACAGAAATTTACTTAATAAACTAAGTAAAAGAAGTACCACATAGAAACAAAAACGAACTTTTCTGGCTCAAAATAACTTAGGAAAAAAAGTGGAAGGTTGACAGCTAAACTCATTTCAATGATGGAGAAAAACCCTTTGTTTTCTTCCCTTTCGCGTGCGCTTCATATTTTGACTGAAATTTACTATTTTTCCGAAGGTAAAATGAGAAAATCCTTATTTTAAAGTCCCTCTTTTATGCATATTTTTTCCAGATTTTGAGCGAAATTTACTGATGCAGTTTTACTTAATCATAAGTCATACGATATATATATATATGTGTATTTTTTATGACAATCTAACATAAAAAAAATACCGTGCGTAAACTTTACAGAAATACTAGATTGGTACACACCAAAGCTTGACAGTAAACAGCTTTTAAAAGATTCGATAAAAAAAAAAAAAAAAAAAAAAAAAGGTTCACAATATAATATATAGTCAGACATTTTTAAAGAATATTTTATAACAAAATTACTTAAAAGAACTAAAAACTTTTCCTTTTATAAGGTTAAACAGGGAACCAGCTGCATATTTTTACCAGATAATTCAGTTTTCAGATCCGGAAAAAAAAAAAAAGAAAAAAGAAAAAAAAAAAGCAGGTGCAAGTTATTTTTTTTTTCTTTAAAATTTTCTCAAATATAAACATTTAACTGCATTACAATTATATATATGAAAAATTGTAAATCATTTCAAACTTATTTAATCGATAATTACATACTAAAGCTTTTAATTTAAAAATTTAAATATAAAATCATTAATTTTAAAAAATACTGCAGATGGCAAATTTTCTTTAATAACGACGAAGAAAAAAAAAATTCTAAAACTTTCCCTCTTGAAATAAATTATAATTTAAACTAAACATTACTGAACTGAGTTATCAGAACGTAATATCTGAGAAACATCTCGTAGGGGCTGAGTTCGAATCCACGCTCCTTTTAGAGAAACAGAATTGCTCTTTCTGGCGCCTTAGACCCCTCGGCTTTCTAGACTTTGCTCAATGACCCTCTGAAATGAAACTAGTTCTAAGCCAGTTTAGCGACAGAAAAGCACCTTAATGTGCTTATTGCGCATACTCAGATCATTCTAAATCTGTCTCTTGTCTAAGGTCTAAACAGATACCCTTTGCGTTTTAAATACAGTAGAACCTCTTTTATCCGAAACTCTTTTAACCAAAACTCTCAATTAACCAAAATCCATTTTATTTTTTTATTTTTTTACTAATCACATTCCTTGTGTGCAAAATCCATTTTGAAAGTTTTTTCTTTTTTAACCATCATATTCTTTGTGTGCAAGCGGTCCTTACCGAACTACGAGTTCATATAAATATTTTCGCTCCCCTTTCTTAGAGTTCCTTAGAATTTAATTTGAGCTCTCGTAAGCTGCAGAGTAAAACAAAGAAAACGAATAAATTAGCAATTCCGAAGCTTTTGAATGTTTTGAAAAAGATTTGGAATGGCTGGAGCAGCAGAAATACTGTGATATTGATGAGCTTATACTATTAAAAAACTCCGTGATAAAGCTTCAAAGCAAAGGCAATCGAAACTGCAACAAACAGAACTTTTTTTCAAACTCTTGTGATGTATGAAAAAGGTACTTAATTTTAAAATTAAAATTCAGGTAATATATTCTTGTTTCTATTTTGCTATTGCTTTATTTTTATTAAGCACTTCTTACCATAATAAGAAATATTACATATGTTTTTCTTTAATCTTAAAATTGAAGCATTCTCGATTATCCGAAAATTTCGATTTTTCGAAAGAAGGTCGGTCCCAATTACTTCGGATAATCGAGGTCCTACTGTATATATAGATACAGTAAATTTACGATTATCCGTCACTCACGGAACCGACGGGGTGGCGGATAATCGAAATAGACGGATAATCGAAAGACAGTACAAGACCACTATTAAAATCACATTTTTATTTGTTGGTTTATAAATAACAATATTTAAACGCCTTTTTATTATTATTATTATTATTCACTGTGTATTTCGTGAATAAAAAACACTTAAAAAAAAAAAAAAAAAAAAATATGAGACAGATTTAGAATTTTACAGAGTAAGTATAAAGTGCCTATTTTCATCCAAAATAATCAGTTGTGCATTTTTGTTTGCGTTTTGCTTTTACTCAGGGTTGGACTGGGCCAGGGAAAAGGGCGCAGACCTTGGATTTTCAGAGGGCGCAAAAATTTTAGCGAACTCATGTAAATTTTTCTTGTTTGTGTTGTTCCTGGCTTGAGAAGGTTTAACACATTCACACAGCACCAAGAATAAAAGTGGCTTAATATTACATCTCTCAGTCTAGATGGAACACTTCGATATATCACCCGTGCAATTTTAAAGTTCTATCAAATCTACACAATACTACGCAATTTTTTGAAACGAATCTAGTAATATCTAAAAATTCCGAGTTGAACACAGATTACTTTGTAGTAGATGACCGTTATTAAGGCTAGGGCTTTATTATTTTGTTAATAGGTACACCTTATAAGACGCACGGGGAGAAAAAAAGGGATCACTCATACCAATTCTCTTGCAAATGACTGTATAAAAATGACATAGGTACCAATTTGGAGATTGTCTAGGTATTAAAAAATGCACGAACGTTAAATTTTCAAATGGTGAACGTTGATTTTTCAAATGGTAACATTCACTTTTGATACCCTATTTGAATTCTTTGCCAGCAAATAAAGAGATAGAGTTTATACAATTTTCTTTATCTGAATACAGTTATAAAACAAAAAGTGTTACGGGTTTATCCTTAAGTTTCGGAAAATAAAATGAAATATCTTACAACTGAAAACACACAATTACTTACCAGTCAAATGATACAGGAATTTTAAATTTATTATAAACTTTATATTAAAGAAAATCTTACAAAGTATTTCTGTTAAGTTTCTACGATTGTTTTCAGTGGCTCTTTTGATAAAAGAAGACGGTCCCCTTAAATTATGGAAAGGCAAAATTTTTCCGTATCTCGAACACTAATTATTCAAATTAGCTATAAACTTACACATTGATGTTTTAAACGATTGTTCTTTATTGTATGCAAAAATTAATAAATTAAAGTAACCAAAATAAGGTGTCAAAAATGGGCGTTATTGTTTGCAAATTCAGAGTTGGTCCAATTTTTAATATGTAGTCGAGTTCGGAAACATAATTTATGTATAACAATAATTAGTAGGCATTATTTATAGCCAGTTGTGTCTATAGACTTTTTTACGAAGATTTTCAGCTGAATTAGCAAGGGCAACCACTTTTATTCCATTTATCCCCATTGACACACTGAAGATCTGTACAAAAACTAACAAGACTTTTCGCACCAGGCACCAATTAGAGTTGCTGCGGTGCTACTAAGGGTTTCAACCCTTTTTTTTAAGTATACTTCTTTATAAAAAGAATTAGTTATCAGTCAGTTTAAAATGAGATAAATTCAATTTCTGTTACAATCCGACAACAATTACCTTTTATTTACTGCAGTTTTTTTTTCTTTTTTTTTTTTTTTTTTTTTTTTAAGTAGAATTTTTAAATATGGTATATCTGTCGGTGTCTCCCTCATGATACACAAAAAAATTCAGTATGTAAACTTTGCTTAAAATTTCTTTGTATCTAAAACAAAAATGTATAATACTTTTCATATAAAAGTAGAAATTTTGAAAGCTAAAGCTTGTGCTTCTTTTGTTCTTTTATAAAAAGTACCACATATTATAAGGTATTTAAATGTTGAAACATAAGGATATTTAAACATTCAAATCAACACCCCATTAAGGAATTTGAAAATAACACTTGCTTGTAAAAATAATGCTTATTACACTTGCAACATTTATATAAGGCGAGTTATGTATTTTGTAGGCAGAGGCACTTTGCGTTTGTGTCCTTAAAAAAATGACTTTATGTATCTGTAAAATGCTGCATTAATGTTGCACTACTAAAAAAATTATACACAGAAAGTACACCAAAAAGGCCACTTTGTTAGCCTAAAAATCACTAAAATAATTGAGTAAATGTACTCTTTTCAGAACCCTCTACCTATGATTTGCAAAGTTCTTATCCTAATTAGAGATCAAGGGAAGTATTTAAGTTTACACAATTGAGAGAAAAGCCACAGGAATTGTATTCATACAAGCTGCAGGATCCCGTGGAAGCGTTTTTTTTATTCGAAAAACCTATCACAATTTCTGAATAGTAGTTATCACTTTATTTAATGATAATTTTTCCGTGATTAAATTAAAACTTTTTATTTAAAATACATACTAGAATTTCCTAATATTTATTTAGCCACGGAAATTCTGTCATTAAATAAAGCAAAGATTACTAACTGAAAATTATGGTGTAGATTTTGTGAACGAAAAAACGCTAGCCGCGGGATTCCACAGTTTGCGGGATTGTAATCCAGAAGTGTTATCAAGTTTGTATTCCGCGAAAAGAAAGGTCATGTTTTTCAACCAAAAACGAAATCCGCACAAATAGTTTTTTTGTCTTCTGATATTTATCACTTTCTTTTCTCAAGTTGTTTTCAAAAAGCACGGTTTCAATTGTAGGCGCATTCATGGCCGTCATTAAAAGTGTAGGGACAAGGTACTAAAAGCTAAAGGCCTGAAAATATGAAAAATATTTGGATTAAAATCTAAAACGTATCATTCAAAGAAATGATGAAATAAATCTCGCCCAGGGCGCTGTGGCTACTAAGCTTTCCCTGCGTACGTGTTTTCCCTCTCAATAGTATGCAAAGATGCCACCATTGGTTTCCAATCTTGAAATTGCATCGATGCATTTTTAATTTCTTTGTGATAAAAAATACCTCTCGTGCTGTTTGCCTATTATCCCTAATGATTATTCTGATGATTATTTCTAAACGAATCCTCGAAATTTAGTACACTATCCGAATGTATGAGCGCAACTTGGGAAAAAATATTGAAACGGCTTAAGGCACTTAGGGGCGCGAAGTTTTCCGTGGGCGAGGGCGCACCGGCCCTCGGGCCGATGGGCCGGCGGGCCAGTCCGAGCCTGCTTTTACTGTAACAAGATTATGAATTTTACGTAATAAAAGTACTCGGGTTGCATCTGCTTCTTGCAGAATAGCGCCGCCTCACTCGGGTTCATTTTTCATGGGAGATTTTGTTGTTCGTTTCTGATTTTAAAAGCGGGGGGGGGGGGAAAGGAAAGGAGGGGTGCCGGCTAACCAAGGGTGGCGGCTGATCGAATGGCGGATAATCGGAAGTCTAGTGTAGTCTTTAAAGTTGCCTATCTGTATTTCTAAGAATTTACAGTTTCATCAGAATGAAGAGTAATAGAGCGAATCAGAGCTAATAATATTTGTTGCATTGAAAAGTTTCGATGAATGCAGAAAATTAAAATCTTTATTGTCGGGTGAAAGAGGGCCCCAAAATGATGCTTTGCTTGCCCTAGAAAGATTCAGAGGTTAATCGGTCCCTGATTGCTATTCATATATGAGAATGAAATTGCCTGACTTTCCCCAGCTGTATTTTGAGAAAATTTCAGTCTAGGCGTGTAGTGTGCGTTGGACGCGCCGAAGGTAAAATATGGCATCATTCGGAAATACTAAAAATTTTCCAACTACAGATAACATTGATGAAAATTTTAAGGCAAATGTCCGACATAAGTTTTAATTTATTTTTGTTCGAAAATGCATGAAACTAGCTGGTGTTGTTGTTCAGAAACTATGTAATTGAGCTGTTTTTCCCATTTTTTTGCAAACGCAGTAGATCTTTCAGAAAATAGTGTCAAAGTGAGCGTTTTGAACAGAATTTCCGCGCGAAGGAAGAAAGAGCCTCCAAGAGCGAGCGAAAAACGTGTTTGTCACGTGATCAAAAATGGCTTATAATTCAATAGGTAATTGATTGATCAAAAAATGGGGAAAACAGTTCTATTCCAAATCGCTTCCATGGCCAAGCTTTCCAATTTTATACCTTTCCGTTAAAAAATGAATTTGTAAATGTGTCAAAACGTTTTGCGCTTGTTGAGCAGAGCAGTTAAGAACAGTCTTAAGTATCTCCCCCTGTCCCTCCAGGAAAATTTACTTTTAGGAATATAATAGAAATTGTTTTCGTTAATAATTTATGGTAGTTAAACTTTCAAATAAAGTGCAAGTTTGCGTTGAACCACAGTTCACTTCAGCAATCATCAGAAACTCACTTAAGGCTGCTAGTCACAACTTCCGAATTCCTTTCCATAATGTTAAGTCTATGGGCGTTTGATGCATTCTTATATTCAAAATATCTCATGAGGAAATGAATATTTTTAACTCCTTTTTTCTGTGTACTCTTCTTAAGAGATGTCTTCTTTTTTTCCTTAGTTCTTAAAATATTTCTAAAGTATAGACTTAATTTTATAAGAAATGTTAAAATTTTACTCCCAGTTCGTCAGCTTTTAAAAAGTACAATATTAAATTAAGCATAGATTTTAGAAATATTTTGACTACTACGAAAAACAGGGACATCCTTTAAAAAGAGAACATTGAAAAAAGGAGTTAAAAGTATTAATTTCCTGAGGAGATATTTTAAATATAAGAATACATCAAACGCCATTAGACTTACCATTACCGAGTGGAATTCTGAAACTGGGTGACTAGCAGCCTTAAGCCCAACTTTAAGCACAGGGGCAGGGAAAGTGAGCAGTTCAAGGTTGCGGTTGAAGAAATTCGAAATGATTTATTAATTACAGTGGTCAACAAAATCGAACTTTTGCTATTTCACAAAACCGAAATTAGTTGTGCCTTATTCAATTTTTTTTTTTTTTTTTTGCGATGATTCCCAATCTTGTTTCCAAATTTCTTCAGCAGGTCTAGTTTATGAGATATTTTGATATTTCGATTTCTGCAAAGTTTTGGAATTTTTGTACAATTATTTGTAAATTTAAAGCATAAAGCATTATCAGAGTGGCTTTTTTATTGTTTTATATTAAGGTGGCTGGTCACTCAGCTTCCGATTTTCTCTCACTAATGTCTATGGGCATTTGATACACTAGTATATTTGAAATATCACCTCGAGAAATTAATATTTTAAACTGCTACTTTTTTGTACAACTTCCTAAAAGATGTCTTTTTTTTTTCTTAGTTCTCAGAATATTTCTAAAGTACAGGCTTAATTTTATAGGAAGTGTTAAAATCTTACACACAGCTCGCCTGCTTTTAACACATAAAATATTGAATTCCGAATAGATTTTAGAAACATTTTGAAAACTAAGGAGAAAAGAGACATCCTTTAAGAAGAGTAGGGTAGACCGGGGCTAGTTGGCCATAGGGGCATGTTGGCCCAGTCGCAATATTTTTTAAACTTTGCGTTAGATAACATTGTCAGTCCAGCCAAGTATGCGTTTCTTCGCTTTCCTCCTCTAACATAAGCACCATTGAAGTAGGAGCGTCCGTTAAAGAATTATTGAGAATTTTCAAAATTTTGCAAAGGTGAGTAAATTTCCTCTCTTATAAATAATCGTTTTTTATTTGTTTGTAAATTACATTTTAGATTTTGATATATAATAATTCAGAAAAATAATTGTTCGTAGTTATTGTAGGGCATGTTTTTTTATTGAAATACTTTCAGAATAATTCGTTACAGTCATGAAAAACAAAAATGGCGATACGGGGTTAGTTGGCCTATTTGGCACGGGGCATGTCGGCCCGCAACAGATTAAGGGGAATGTGATTTTTTTTTCTTATACAACCTCCCCCCCCCCCCACACACACACACACTTTTTGTTTTTAATTTCTTTTTGCTGTAAGAATTGCTCCTATCAAAAGCTTGTCAATACAAAAATTGTGGATAATATTAAGAGGATTTATGATAAACTTAAGTGAATTTGATATCTTGTGAATTGACGAAATTTTATATTTTAATTTAGAAGGCTGTATTGTGTTTTCGTTCGAAAGAAATAAAAATTAAGATTTGGTAAAATTTTGATCATTTCTTAAACTTTTACACTATCAGAACATTAAAAAGTGACGTGGGCCAACTTACCCCGCAATCGGGGCAGGTTGGCCCAAGCGACTTTGTGTCAATTTGAGCTTCTAAACTAATACTTATAGTTAATATTTTCAAACTTTACTATTGTTACTTCTTCCTGAAAGTACACTGATGGTGGTAACATAAAAAGAAATTTAAAATGTTGAATTGTAATTTTTTTTTTTAATTATTAGAAGAAAAAGCGAGCCAACTAGATCCGGTCTACCGTACACAGAAAAAAGTTATTAAAAATATCAATTTCCCGAGACGATATTTTAAATATACAAATGCATCGAAAATCCATAGACTTATCATTACGGAGGAGAATTCCGAAGCTGAGTATCCAGCCCCCTTAAGAATACTGTCTATACAAAAAAAAAATTTCTAAGATTATATTGACATATGACCGTGAAATATTGTGCCTAATTTACATATATTTCTAATGAATTTTCTTCACGTCCAAATATTTTTGCCACATGAGTACGCTAATATGTTCCTGAATCAGTTTTTTGCGCTGATTTCAAACCTGGTATAAGTTTCCTTCTATCACGTCTAGTTTGAGAAAAAAAAGTGAAATTTTATTTTCCGTAAAAAGGCCAAAAAATGCTTTTTATGTTACTTTGTGGTGTACTTCTGCTAGTTAGGGCATATTTTACTGCTTTCTTTTTATATATATATACCGATTGTTTATGATGTACCTGATAGGATTCTTACACTGATCATCCTTTTGCAGATTTGAAATCAGCATAAAAATCTAGTTCCGAAAACATTACGTCAATTCTTGTGGCAACTACTTTAAAGTTGATAGAAATGTAAACATTACACCATTAAAAAATATGTAAATTAGGCTTAGTAACTAACAGATAAATGTTAAGAATATATGCACATTGCGACATTTATATGAAGCCAATACTCCAGTAGTCATTATGTAGAAAATTTTATTTTTATCTGACATTTATTGTACCTAAAATTTGCATAAAATGGCATAAACTTAAATATGCAAATTTCTCAAAAACTGGACCACCTAGAGAAAAACGGAAAACATATTCGGAATCAGTGCCAGAAACTGATATGGAATAAACTAATTTCAGTTCTGTGAAAGAACCATTGTTGTCCAATGTTATAATAAAAGCCACTTGAAAGTAAAAAAAAATATTGCAGAAAATTTTCAAAACAAGTATACAATACAGTAGGGTCTCGATTAACCGAGTTAATATGGACAAGCTCACCTCGGATAAGCAAAAGAGAAAAAAAAAAAAAACGAATAAACCGGATTTACACAAATCGTCACCAACAAAGGAGATGTAGTTGCTAGTACCATAAAAATTAATGAATTAAGTGAAAATTTATATTTCACGAAATATAAATTTTCACTTAATTCATTCATTTTTATGGTACTAGAAACATTTCTTTGATGTACATTTCCGTTACTTTTATAAGAAAAACGGGGAAAGAATTTTTTTAACCATTTGGAAAAATGGTTATTGTCCTCGTCAGGGTAGGAAATCAAAAGCATATCTGAAGCATTTCATTGGTTGAATTCGCATTTTATTCGTTTTCCGATTGGTCTATACAGTAATCTGTATTTCCCTTTACTTTCAACATAAATGGATACTTCTGTTGCCAC
This sequence comes from Maratus speciosus, assembly GCA_963932465.1. NCBI lineage: Eukaryota > Metazoa > Arthropoda > Arachnida > Araneae > Salticidae > Maratus > Maratus speciosus. The sequence continues at coordinate 184,902,406 of OZ010786.1, forward strand.
TATGACAAAAAAGTAATAAAAACTACAAAAACTCAGAAACAAATTGAGATAAAGCTTTCAAACAAATTTCATTTAAAAGTACATTTTTTTCTCTATACGACGGTGTAAAAAGTAATATTGTGGGATGTTTAGAAGTTTAAGAATGAAATTTCATTTAAAATTGGTCGCGTCAGATTTCGATGGAAAAGCCTTTTCCCGAACAGCCAATGAAATGTTTGGATAATACGTCAGTTTCAGGTGGATAATACGTAAGTTTCAGGAAATCTGACGAGTCGCAGGCGATTTTTGTCGCTTGCAATTTTTACGTGTAACAACACTATTAATGTTTAATTCATGGTGTACGTAATGTATGATCAACTCCGTGCGATTTTTTATGTCTTAAAAAATTTTAGTCTTTGAAAAAATTATTTTTCAAATGGTCATTGTAATTTGTTAAATTGCTTTTTTTTTTGTAAAAGCCCTTGATAGTTTTTTGTTTGTTGAATGTCAATTTTGCTGCAGTTTTTTGTTGCAGTATTACGCTACTGCATAGATACTAATTTCTAAGATTTTTTTTCTTAACGCTAAAATTTACCAGTAAATTTTGCCTAATTCAATCGCCGAAATCTAACAATTTTCAACGATTAAATACGACAAAAAGTTGTATTAAATTTTACAGGTAACAAAACTGTACAAATTGGCAGCTATGATGTGATTCTATTAGTCTCGTGGAAATTGCAAGTGTAGCCTCTTCTTTCTGCGCAAAGTATTAAATAGTTTTTTTCAATCGAACTTGTACCTTTGGCCATAATGATAATGGCCATATTTTTTATTATTATTATTATGGCCATCCCCCCCCCCCCCATTCTGACCAGAAAATCAGAGTTCGAACTTTTTACGGCTGCTGTTTCATCTTCACTTAACACTTCATTTATAATGGCTGTTTCATAATAATGGAAGTCATCAGTCCATCAAAATAAATAAATAAATAAATAACTCGGTTAAGCGGGACTCGGATAATCGTGACTCTACTGTAATGAGTTTTAAAAATTTGAAGAATTAAAATTTGAGTTTTAAAACTGTTTGTGGGGTTGGGAGTGATAAATGTAAGAAGTGGAAATTTCAGGCGGAGGGTGATTAAATTCTAATGAAAACAAAATTTAGAATCTGCAAAAGAAATGGAAGATTTTTTTCACCCGTAAAGGGAAAAAGCTTACACATATTTAGCGATGATCATCGTGAGATTTTATTAAATTCCCCGATTTTTCCGGATTTTAAATAAAATATTTAAATTCCCTGTCTTTTCCAGATTTTAGATAAAATATTGAAATTCCTTGATTTTTCAGATCAATTTCTAGATTCCCTGACTTTTTCCAAGTGGTGTGGAAACCCAACTGCATCCTGTAGGTTCGATTTTTATTTCTCTTTTATCTAATCTCATTCTTACACAGTATAACCAAATTCATCCTAACATGATAAGCAATGACAGACATAATATATTTAGTAACAAAGAAAAAAAAATCTGCAGATACGGATTACTGAGATATCTTTTTCCCTTCATGAAATTATTTTGCTTTTTCTTGGCTTCTGGAAGGTACATTTTTGTTTCTCTAAGCCCATTCCTACGCAGTATAACGAAATTTGTCTTAATATAACACTGCATACCACACATTTTATTCTATAAATAAAACTATGTTTTTAATGCATTTTTGATTGAAATTCACGAATCTGACATTTGTTTTCTTCAGTTTTTTTAGCGCATTTTTTTTTTTTTTTTTAATAGACATCGACCGAAAATTCGGTTTCGTTTTAGGCACAAAATCTGAGTTTCGCTGAAAAGGAATTTTCAGCGAAAATGCTGCCAAAAGCTCGGCCGGGTCGAAACTCGACCGAAACTATCTATATTCCAAAAATTTTGTTTTTTCCTTCGAAAATTTTCAATATTACTCATGGTATCGATTCAAATGAGACACTTTGTATTTATTGTTCATTATTATTGTTGTTTTTTTATAGGCTCCGATTTCAGATATTTTATAACACTTAAAAATTTTAATGAAAGAGGCAAAAGTTGAATTTCGGGGGAAGAAATTTTAAAAACAGTATCGTTCTGTTGTTCTGTAGAAAAGCGTTTGTCCCCTAATTATTATTTTACGTCCGATTTTTTTTCTTTTTTTTTTTTTGGGGGGGGGGGGGGGATCGATTCTAACATTTGAGATATTTGATAGCACTTTAATATTTTTAAAAATGTGGGAGAGTTGAATTTCGTGGGAGGGAGAGGGAGCGCGATAATTTTTCTTAAAACTGTAGCGTTTTTTACAATAAGCATCTTTTATATGTTGTTTTCTGACGGAAACCTCCGATAAATATTATTTATTAAATATAAAAATTTCAAAGCGGGCCTTGGGTAAATTCCAAGGGCTCGAGAGTGAACATACAGGGGGGGGGGGCAATTTTTAAACTTTTCAGAAACCCTCAAGTGATATATCATCGGAAAGCCCTCGGACCACTCTTTCATATTATAAACTTTTCTTCAGTATTGTGAATAACATATGCATTAATTTACGAGTGAATATGTACTTTTTTAAATACCAACAAGCTTTTCAAAATTTTAATTCAACTAATTTTATTTGGAGAATTTTTTTTTAATTGTTCTCTTCATTTTATGCTCTTACATGTACTACAATTTCCTCAAATGTTATATCCTTCCTAATTTCTCTTTTAACATTGTTCATTCTATGATTTTAATCTAGCTGTATGGACATATCTGAAACAAGTTACATAATTGCTTAGTAGCGGAAAAACTTTTTACATATATCATTTTTATACGTTACCAGAATATCGAATACTTATTACTGAGAGTTTCCAAGTATAAGATAATTTCAATTATTAAATACATATAAGCTATTTAGTTTCAATCAATTTTAAAAGTAAATAGCAGTATGTACGAATGTTTCTATTTTGATGTGTGACTCATTGTTTCACATAATCTTTAAAATGTGTAGTACATGTGCAGCTATGTAATAAAGAATTCCAAACCATCACTCTAATTTAATGTATTCTTCTGAATATTTATATATTTTTTTTTCGGGCATAATGCCTTCACAGTAGCCTTCTAGCAGTTAAAGATTTATTTATTTGACAAAGTTTAATAGAAGTTTATATTTGTTTTAGTAGAAAATATTTATGTATATTATTAAAAATAAATAAATCCAAACTTAATATGAATTATCTATAAACCACCTTTAAAAAAAATAAAAACCGGCTTGTTTTAAGTGGTTAAAACGAAAAAAAAAGCCAGTCGGCTTTTTTTTTGACCTGGCTAAAAGCCGGCAACCCTGGTTCACGGCCCGATTAGCCTCTGAAACCCCAAGAAGCACGGAATCATCTTGGGGCCCCGCTTCAAACGGGGAAAGTTTTCTATATCCTACATACATGGAAACTCATCCACGCTACAAATATTTTACTTGGGAGTACTTAGTCGAATTCCCATATATTTCATTATAATATTTTTAAACATTAAAATTTTTGTTAGAGTATAATTTTAGTATGTATACAGTTTTTGAATGTTCAGTTATCAACATGGTTTCTAACCAGTACATCAGAATGCCGTATAATAAATTACAACTTAACAGCCTATTGATCAATTCAGATTTTTCGTTCAAATAACAAAACGATCTTGTATAGTAAGTATATTTTCTCTTGCATTGGAAAAACTTTTTCAAAAAAGAAATTTTTTTTAAATGCAATATAAAAAAAATAAAAACAATTAAACCCCGTTATTTTGTGTCCGTTTCTAAATTTTAGATGATAATCTCGTGCTTCACTTGCCTTTTGAATAATCAGGCCCCTGGGGAGGAGGAGGGGAGTTCAGCGGAGAGCCTTCCCTTCTCTAAATCTTTGAAAATAGTAAGTTATAACTTTGAACATTAAGAGACTTTCTAAAGTACAGTAAACTCTGTCTAAGGCGGATTCGATCGGGACCAAAGAATTTTTCCACAGTAGATAATATTCCGCCTTAGACACATTTTACTCTATGTCTATGGATTCGCAGGGACTTGAAAATCTTTCCGGGTCAGACAGATTTCCGTCTTACACAGAGTCCGCCTTACAGAGAGTTTACTGTACTAGAAAGAAATCTAGGGAAGTGAAAGATTTTGGAAAAGATGTGCCAGGGGTCCACAGCATAGTTTTTATTTTTATTTTTATTTATTTTTTTTTTTTTCGCGGAATATAAACATGAAATAAGCTAAACTAAAAAGGTTTTAGCCAGAACTCCCCGTATAAGACAATTTTCAAATATATCGATATAAAAAGCAATACAAAAATTTCGCAACTAAGAAGTATTAAATATTCAAAAATAAGTTTCTGCCAACATTTTACAAAATGAAGAAATTAAAACAGTTCATTTTTTTCTGCCCTCCCCCCCTCCCCCGCAAACACCGAATCTCCCATTTAAATTTTAAACATGAACGTAAACGCAAAAAAGACAAAATTAAAAATTTTCTTTCACGGGGGTTGGGGGGCTATGGAGGAAAAACCCCTCTGACGAAAAATTCTTAATTTCTCTTGGTTTTTATTTATTCTAAAGTTAATTGTCAAGAATTATATATATATATATATATATATATATATATATATATATAAATCATATATATATATATATATATAGTCCAGACATTGTTTTATTGGGCGTAAAAGACATCTTAGACGGAGTCGCAGTCATCCAAGGCGACACTCGTTGGGGTCAATCCGAGCAGCCCCGATCCTATGTCTGTTCCCTATGGCAGCTCGTAGGAATCTGCGTGAATTTAAAGTTCTAAGAGAAGATCAGCACTAGAAGACTACTTTATTACAAATTATAGCCTTAGACTGTTACTTTATTACATTTTATAGCCTTGGAGTAATCGTGGATAATTAGTTTTCACTTTAGTAGAGGATACGTGTTCCTGCTCTCCTAGACTTAAAAATTATAAATATTTGATAATTGGGCCATGTGTTGCGAGTTACTTCTGAATTTGTGATTTGAAGTAGCCAAGAAAATATGATGTTTGAGAAGTGTCAAGACATCGAACACTGATGATTATCGAAAATAGGCTATACTTGATAATATCTCTTATGGGATTCTAACGATTTGAAGCGCTACTTGGGGCAGATATAGAAATTGAGTTAGCAACTAAGAAGAAGTATACTAATTGAAAAGTTTATAGAGCATCTTATCAATTTTATAGCATATATATATTAAACAACTAAAAATAAAGAAAATTTAGTTACTTAAGATCTTAGGTATCACTGTCCCTCAACCCTCCTGACGAAAATCCTGCGTACGCCCATGATTTCGGTGAAAATCATGTTCGCGTGCAACATAATTATTTTGCATTCAGTATTAACTAACTCCAGACGCCTCCTTCATCGATCTGTGGCTTGGAAAAAGGATAAACTTGACAATGAAAAAAAAAGTGGCCGATGGAGGAGGAAAGGAAAGGGGGAGGAACTTGGCCAGCGTGTTACGCGAAAAATCACGCAATGCTAAACAGGGGAAGGTAATCAGTGTTGACGGGAAAATTAATATTCAGACTATCACTTTCAAAGTCTGAGCGAGATAAATTAGAAGAGTTTTTTCTTTTCAATTGTTCTAGACTAGTACAATTATAAAAACTGGCACTGGATTTATTTTTAATTCATGTTAGGTTTTAATATTATGCTTTTTTTATGGAGGAGAGAGAAAATGCAAACATGTGCAGTAGCCGCACGGGCCGAAATTTCCAGGCCCGGGCCCGGCCCGTAGAAAAAAAATATTGGCCCGGCGCGGTAGAAAAGTTAAAAGTTCGGCCCGAGCCCGGCCGGCGAGAAAAAATTATTGGCCCGGCCCGGTATAACCAGCTAAAAGTTCGGCCCGAGCCCAGCCCGGCCCGGAAGAATGTTAAAATCTCGGCCCGAGGGAATTGTTACAAAACATTGATTTTTACGTCGATTTGGTTAAAAACTTGACTCTTAAGATAAATATTTTTGGTCAGAACTCCTCGTAACTCTTTTTTCATGTTTCTAAACTTCATTTTTATATAAGTGCCGCAGGCTGCGATATTTATTTTTTTAATGAATCGCTATCTCTTCTATGTAAATGTTTCAATTATTATTAATACTGTTAATCCATATTCCATGCATTGAATTGTTAAAAATCTAAAAAATGCTATACAGTAAAATCTTCTAAGACTCAATTACATAGAAAAGAAAAAAAAATGCGTTATAGACAAGTTCCCTTCTTAGCAAATGTAAATGTATTATATATTATTTTCTTACGTATTAGTACATTAATTTTGCATGTATCAACACATTTTTCAGTTTAAAACAGGATTCCGTCATAGGCAGGTTCCTTTTCACACGTTTTACTATATTTTAATTAGCGTAGAAATTTACTATTCTTTAAAAAGAATAAATGTTAATGTTTAATTGTAGAATAATGGCGATTCAAAAATGTATGCATATTTTGCAAAAATCTTTGGGCCAGGCTTAATTTTACTGACCTTTGAACGGACAGGTCACACCGAGACAATGATTTTCATATGGGCTGGCTCAAAACTAGGACTGAAAATTTTGGGTCGTGAAGACCAGAAAAGAAACCAGTCCCGGTTCTGTACAGAAAAAATAAGTTAGGCCCGGTCCGATTCTTCCGGAAAAAAGTAAGGCCCGAACCCGGCCCGTAAAGAGTAGTCACTAGGCCCGACCCGAGCCTTCAGAAAAAAGTATAGCCCGGGCCCGGCCCGAGTGCCACAAATGAAAACAGGCCCGAGCACGGCCCGCGGGCCGGCCCGTGCAGATCTCTAATGTGCAGATGCAAAGAGGAATAGAAGAGGACCATTGTCCCTGTCTGGACTTTAAAATTTAATTAAACTGTCTTTATTTATAACGATTTAAAAAAAAAAACATTCTGCTCTATGTAACTAAAAAAAATAAATAATATACTTTTTTTTGTATGTGTGTGTGTGTGGGGGGGGGGGGGGTCCCAGAACCTCCCTGGTGAGGAAAAAAAAATCTCGGTTTTGAAAAAAGCTCGTAGAAGTATATTTTTAGATTTTTAACATTATTTATTTGTTACATTGCGTTTAAATTGTTTTAAATATGTGCGCACTGGCAAAAATCTTAGTTTATCTTATTTCATGCTTATAATTTTCCTTTCAAAAAACACTAGCCTAGGCCGCGGACCACATATATGTATATCTGTACCAAAATCTTGTATCTCCCTGGATTTCGTTCCGCCGGCCTTGATTCGCAAACGAACATAATTAGAATATCTATATAACAACATCCGAGAGTCATTTTATTTTATATAATGATTCTCAATATTTTTGTATATAAAAGTTATTACCCAATTATTGACATAATCAGGGGGTGAGGCATTTTCTGAAAATCTTACCAGCCAGCAGAATGCAACGTACAGTTGAAAATTGATATGACAAAATTTACGCGACTACAAAAATAGTTGATTACTATTAAAACAATGCATTTTCATATTTTCTTTTCCATAAAATTAAGAAATATATACAAGAGAAGAAAGTTTAATAAAGAATAGAACTTAGTACTGAGTCTACATTGCAGTAATTTGAAAAGTTTCAAAATATAGCTAACTAGTACAAAAAAAAAAAAAAAAAAAAAAAATTTTTTTTTTTGGCATATCTTCTATAACATGGGATTTTTCAAAGACTGCCTAAAAATTCATTCGCACGTCAAAAAATCCACTGGCCAGTGGCGAGTAAAATGATGTGTATTTCCCCACCCTGGTCATAATGTAAAACGGTATGGTATAGTTGAAGTAACTTTTATAAAGTTTGAATTAGAGATGCAACGAATATTCGGCCGAAGCCGAATATTCGACCCATTCGGCCTGTCTACGAATACTCGGCTTCGGCCGAATATCATGTCCATTATTCGGCCTTGGCCGAATAATACTGTAATAAATGTTTTTATATTTACACAGTATAACTTTTTAATTTGACAATTTATATTGATCATGTATAATGAAAATTTTATTCGAAATTAACACTTTTTTTTTCCGTTAACTTTCATACCCCGAATGGGTTTTATCTACCCATTTTTATATAAGAGACTAATTTAGGAATCATGTTAAAAAATTTTTATTCTGAATCAGTAAGTACAAAAAGTATCTGTAATAAGCTAACATAATCTGTTAAATTTAAAATTTATCTATTCAAAATTGTTTTAATACAGCTGTACAAGCAAATTCAATTTTTTTTTTTTAATCATAATGGGAAGTTTAACATTTATCCCTTGCTACATAAAAAAAATATTTCTTTCAATAATATTTTGAATTATACCTATAAAGAACATAAATATATGATTGATTAGATACAGATGTGTTATATGTATAAAATATTTAATTCGTATATGTTGCAATACTTAAAGGGTTTTTTTTTTAAAGTAAAATACGCTTAAAAGTTAAATATAATATTGAATAATGAAAGAAATGTAAGAACTAAATTCTTTTAATTTGTATACAATTGCGTTTTACATATTTTTTTCAAGAATAGCATTGTACTGTTTATATTTGCCTTAAAAAACAGTTAAAATGTTTAAACGTAGATTGTGATGCAGAAATAATAATTTAGCATTCTCAGGTAATAGTCTCTTTTTTTTTTTTTTTTTTTTTCGTAAATGCTACCTGCTTCTGAAAATAATCTCTCACTACATACTGTACTTCCTGGTGCAGAAAGGTACTTTTTGGCTAATTGTGAAAGGTTTGGAAAGTCTTCTGAATTTTTCGCCTACCACTCCAAACGACACTGTTGTATTTCTAGTAGTGACTGTGAAAGAAAATTACTAATTTCTTTTACTTCTTCACATTAAAAGGAACTTTCTATAGATCTTCACTCTGCGATTGGCTTGCAATTTCATTAAAGCAAGCACACAAAGAATTTGGAACTTGTGAAGATGGAATGGTTATGTTGGAAATATTTTGTTCACATTCTGTTGCTGATTTCATACTAGCCTTTCTTAGTCTTACTAAAGCAGTTAATTTGGACTTCACTCCTACATCCTTTGCTTCATCTTTGTTGAAAAAGAACACTTTAAATCTGGGGTCCTAAACAGTTGCAATGGAATAGTGCTCATTGTCTTGAATCGAGGCAAAAGACTTCTCCAAATTTTGTAGAAGAGTGTCTTTCATGGTGCCTACACCAAAAAAATCTCCAGATTTAAATAAATATGATTTTAATGCTGTAACTATTGGGATGACTTCAGAAAATAATGATCTCGATGAGGCAATTTGTTTTGTTATTTCTAAAAATGGTTGTAATAGATTGAGCAATTTTTCTAAAATAATCCACTGGTTTGCTTTTAGATTATTTCTCCAAATTTAGTTGCATATAGAGAAAGTGCATTTTTTTTTTTTGTTCCAGTAATCTCTCCAACAAATAATAGGTGCTATTACAGCGTGTTGCTACACTTTGAACTAATTTCTGCTTAGGAGCTTTTAACTCATCAATTTGTATATCAGTTAATCTTGAACATGCTAATGGCGAATGATTAAAATGTGTAAACGATTTTTTTACGTACAACAATTAAATCATTTATTGATCTTTGGTATGTTAGAGCATCAGATACTGTTAAATGCAATGAATGTAATTTGCTTTTCCTTACAGATATTTCCTTCCTCTGAATCTGAAAACATTCACTATACACTTCTTAATAGTGCTATCTGCTGACAACAAAGAAAAAAAAATAATGATAATAATGATAAAAATATTTTTGTTAATTGTGAGCTTTATAAAGTCTACAATGATCTCTTTTCACCATTTTAGAGGATATTCCTTTCATCCTTTCTATCAGTGGTTTTTCTTAAGATGATAAGATTTCTTAATTTTTTATTTTATTTCATCTGAAAGCTGAAACTTATGTTTCCTAGTACTTTTAAAATTTTGTCATCATTTTAAAATGTAACAACGCACATAATATCTATTAAAATGTAACTAGACAGTACCTGATGAGGAACTTTTGCTAAGAATTTCTTTTTTTGGCTGAATTATATTATTGAGGCAATTTTTAGGCCGAACATAGCCGAATATTTTTTCAGAGTAAAATAATGCTTTCAAAGATTAAAAATTTGTATATAAATAATTTTTTTTAAAGAAAACAATACATTTTAATTGTGAAATATACAAGAATTGTGCATATAGTGCATACTATATTTTGTTTTTAGGCAAAAATCAGTTCATTATTCGGCGGCCGAATAGGCCGAATATTCGGCTGTAACTTTGCCGAATATTCGGTATTCGGCCAAACCACTATTCGTTACATCACTAGTTTGAATAATAGTTCATGAAGAATGTACTAACCTTTATTTTAATCTTCTAAATTGGTAGTATTCTTTAGATGGACACTTCAACCAAGATGTCATCATCGCGTTGCTACGGATAGAAGTCGAAAACATGAAAACCCTGCAAGAAAAAGAGTGAATATATATATATTAGCTATTACCTTACTAAATTTTCTAGACTTAAATTGCTGCCTGTTAATACAACAGCCCAGAATTCTTATATGAAATGTTTACCATTTAGAGTAAATTTATCTAGCTTTACATTAATATATATACACTGGTTTCCAAAAATTAAGGAAAAACAACAAAAGTAGCGATTACTCAAAATGTTACAAGTAGATTTTAATAAAACTGAGACACAATTTACAACACATAGTAAGGTATAAAATAACATTAAAAGAAATTACGAGGCGATTGTGGTATTTCAGAAATTAATACAATTATAAAATAAACAAAATAAATGTCCAGTTTGGTATAAGAAAAGTACCTTTAATATGGAGTATGGTGACCCCTAGAAGCAATACAGCACATACAGCGAAGTGTGATACTGTCAATTATGCGATCGATAAGTTCGCTGGGAAGTGCGAGCCATTGCTCTTTTAAAGCAGTTGTAAGCGTGGCAAGGGTCTGAGGAGGGGGATTGAAAGCAGAGACACATCTTTCTAAAGCATCCCAATGATGCTCGATGGGATTCAAGTCCAATGACCACGCTGGCGATCCCATGCGCTGAATTGTTTGGTGCTAAAGATAATCTTCTACGATGTGAACCCTGTGCGGTCTAGCGTTATCGTCCTGTAACAGGAAATCATTACCTATTGCACCGGCATAAGGGTGCACATAATCATCAAGAATGTCATCTCTATAGACGTGAGCATTCACAGTTCCACGTGGAAAGAAATGGAGGCCTGTACGCCTGCCCAAAGAGATACCATTCCAAACACAGACACTGCCTCCTCCATACCAAGCTCTTTTACGAATGGTTGATGGATGGTAGCATGTTCCCTGTTCTCTCCAAATCAATGCTTACTATTGCTTTGGAGGCTAAACTGGAACTCATTTGTGACGAGAACACGCCTCCATTGATCAGCCGTCATGTGGACATGTTGACGTGCCCACCTTAAACGTCCCTCCGGAGACATGAGGTGAGCGGCACACAAATATTTGGTCGCATCGCGTAAAGACCACCTTCATGAAGCTTTCTACGCACAGTAGACGTTGATACCAACCTTCCAGTGGCTGCAGCAAGGACGGATTTAAGATGAGAGGGGGCTGCTGTTCTATTCCTTCGTACCCATAACCGCAAATATCGGTCATCGGTGCTTGTCGTAGCTCTTGCTCGTCCTTCGCTAAACCTTCTGGAGGTCGAACCAGTGGTTTGAAATTGTTGTCAAAGACTATGAGCAACAGAAGGACACATATTTAGCCATCTGGTCACCTCTGTTGGACTTTGGCCTATATCCAATCTTTCAATAGCTCTATATCTCAGTTATGCGGGCAAATGATACCTCAAGGTCATACTAATGAATTGCTATCTCAGTTTTCTTATTTTATAAATCACAGCGACACCAGCAGCCGTACTCTCTATCATGCATTTTTATGCTCCGCACAGATGACGCAATCCAACTGCAGCGCCACTAATTTTCATTTTGCAATTTTAATCAGCATCTTTTCGTTAACAACATATCCAATTTTCATACGGATAGGTTAATTTTTGAACGAGTTATCGCTCTTTTTGTAATTTTTCCTTAATTTTTGGAAACCAGTGTATATATAATCATTCTAAAAGACTTACATTCTATTATCAATACATTATTTATAGAATATTTTCCTTTATTAAATTTACCTGATAACATTGATACTGACTACTTCACATCTTTGACTAACTTTCTACTATTTCATAATTTTATTTTCCAAAACAATCTTTTTTATTCAAATACAGGGCATCCCCCAAGGAGCTACTTCATCAAGCATGTTATCCGATTTATATCTTTACTTTTATGAACTTAAATTTATTAATAATAATATATTGCTCTACAGATACATAGATGATATAATTATTCCTTCTGTCAAAGACAATAATTCTGTATCTCTTCCTGTAAAGTACCCTTCTAATCTAGAAGGGTACTACCTTTTCAAATAATTCTAGTATCAATTTTATGGATGTTAAAATTAATATTCTCCCTAATAACACCCTAACATTCAACATTTATGATAAACGCAATGAATTTTCATTTAATGTAATTAATTTTACGAACTTCAATTCCTGCTTACATATTTCAGTATATAGAAATATTCTGCTTAATCATAGTCTTCATATCAAACGTTTATGTTCCTCCCAATTCTTACAGCCTAACATTTTTAAATTAAAGCAATTAGCTTTGTCTTATAATTATCCTATCTCTTATATCTGCATGGCTCAAATCTTAATATTCATTTTTTTCTACTTCTTACCAGTATAGGCCTCAGAGTAAATATTACTATATAGAGAGCTCATCCCCGTTACTTTCGCCCGTAAAAAGTGGGGCCAGGATGACCCACGTGACAGTTGGCATTTGGCGATGAAAGGTTACCAGTAGCAACGCTAGTTTTGTTGCTTTATCGCAGCTCTTGGCAGGAGTGCAGTATTTTTATGCTGTGATTCAGAAATTTGAGAGTTGACAGAAATACAAATCAGTAGTAAAAGAAATCTGAATGTACACCGGATATTTATTCTAATGTTTTTCTTTATCATTCAAAAAATGGCTCATCAGTAATAAATAAATAATGAAATTATGAAACTTTTATTCAGATAAATATGTATGTATATATTTAATTAATAATTTAATCTGTTTTCAAACTTTGACATGGTTTTGTTTATATTTAATTTCATTAGATACTTATTTTTTTTTTTATTGTTAATACAAAGTAAAAAATAGGACAGAAAAAAATAAAGAAATTAGATAAGAAGTTTAACTTTGTGTGTTAGAAGGCCAAAGGGTAGGGGGAGAAAGGTGAAATTTCAGGGGAAGTGAAATTTAGTTGATGAATTATTTACCTATTATTACTATAATATTACAATCTTAACAAACAGGTCTTTTTTTTTTTGTAAATTAAAAAAATTTTTAAAAAATTAATAATTATTTTAATTGGAAAACGCTGATATTACATAAAGGACATTTTAATTGAAAAAAAAAATGTCAGCTTTAAATTTTCTGAATTCATGAAATGTTTATTGTTTTTCTTTCCAAAAAAATACATCTATAACAACACATTCAATTAATGGAAATGTTTAACTGAACTCAAACTTACACACATAATTTTATTTACAAATTTTGCTTCATGGATGCAAGTTTATAAATAATAACTTAGTACACAACTATAACAAACATACAGGAATTATTTTACAATACAAATTGCATAAATACACACAAAGTAGTTAGAAATAGAAAGAGTCCAAAATGCAAAATTTCAATTTCAGAAATAATACAATTAAAAAAAAAGTTATTTGGCTATGCTTAATTCATTTATAGTAGCTGTTGCCAACTTCTGAACCTCACGGAACACTAAATTCAAAATTTGAAATCACACGGACTACTAATAAGAATTTTTTAACAATAAAAATGTATTTGTACAATAATTATCACAGAATGTTTATTCTATTAAAATGAAATGTACTTATTCAATAAAATAAAATTATAAATGTGGGGCGTCACTTTCTTGCCTATGTGATTGATACCACTATTTTTTAATAATAATCACCGTCTTATTTAATCATAACAAAAAGCTTCAAAAGTTTGTTTAATTGTATCAAAATTATTAAGGCTGTTCTCAAATCCAAATAGAAACTTTATGACATAAGTTTTAATTCATTTTTGTTCGGGAATGTATGAAAGTAGCAGGTTTGTTGTTGATGTAACTACTACGATGTAACTGTGATGACTATGTAATCGAGCTGTTTCTTCCGTTTTTTTTGCAAACGCAATAGATCTTTCAAAAAATAGTGTCAAAGTGGGCGTTTTGAACCGCTTTTCCATGCGAAAGAAAAAATATCCACTCAAGAAAGGATGAAAAACATATTTGTCACGTGATCAAAATCACTTCTAACTCAATAGGCAATTTATGGATCAAAAAATGGAAAACACAGTTCGATTCCAAATCACTTCCATGGTCGGGCTTTCCAATTTTATATCTTTCCGTTACAAAATGAATTTGTAACTGCGTAAAATCGTTTTGCGCTTGTTGAGCAGAGCAGTTGAGAACAGCCTTAACGTTAATTTCAACCTTACAAAATAATTGAAGCTTATTTAAGAATCACGCATTTTGATGTGATATTTATTACTGTTTGTTTAAAATAAGTTCATATACGGAATCAACGACATCGCATGAACACAGAGAGTTCTTATTTCACGCTGAGACCAGTAACGAGTTTTAATTGCTGTGACCCAATCATCAAAATATTTGTTTCGCACAAATATGTAGTTCAAAATTAAGCCAAAATTTTCGTTGTTTTTCCAGTCAATAATGCATATTCATATTTTCGGGAGAGTCCAAAATTAATACTTATCTGTGTTAATACAATACAACAAATAAAGCATATACTAAATAATCTCTATTAATATAATTCCCAATGCCCGCTATAATTTAAATTTTCAAAACTACACATCTAAATTTTTACAAATACAGGAATTTTTTAGAGTATTATCATGTTATCATTAATAGTTTTAATATTTATAAAGTACAATTATTAATTTAACATTAAAAATCCAAATAATGTCCAAAATTTTCTGAGGAACACCGAAATTTTCTCAAGGACCACCGGTTAGCAACCTCTGATCTATATAACAATGAATCCTAACTATTCCGCAAAAAAATCCGTTAAGAAATCAAATTATAATCCACAAACCAGTTTTATTAAATGATATACAGTAAAACCTCTGAATAGCGGCCACCAGTGGGAGCAAGGTAAAGTGACCGTACTTCGGAGGTTGCCGTTATTCAGAGATTCCACATTTTAAACCCTCAAAATTATATTACATTAAAATAAAAATAACTGACCAAAATTATTTTATTTTTACAGTTAAAAAATACATACTATAATTTTACACTAAAGAAATTACAGTGGAACCTCCCTGTGCGACCATTTTTTCAAGGAACTAAATTTATTCCCATAAGCTCAATACTAATTTTACTTCTATTCAGAGACCACCCGAATTGAATTCCCTCCATGAACTACCCATTTCTTTGAAGAAAATGAAACAAATTCCATTTTTTCCTGATCGCTTGAAGAAGGTTAATAATTCCGGAGAGCACATTATTCATCAAACTTCTAAACTAAGTTTAGAATTTTTATTTATTCCAGTAACTTTAAAGTTTTTAAACCCCTTTGTGCATTTTTATGCAATGAATTTAACTGTGATGACAAAGTAAGATGATGGTCAATAAACTCCCCTGCCCTATTCTGTCAGGAAACTCTCAAAGAAATAGATAAATTAATGAAATCGTCAGTATTTGTTCCCGTCCAAGAAAAAATTGCATTTATTTACTGAACTTCGAAAAGACTTGGAATAGATATAAAATAGCGGTTCTATGCCAGCGGCACGGCGGCACGACCTCTGCATGCTGTTTGAAGGTTATGCGGCGTAGGTGAAGGTCATACTCTGGGAGGCGGGGTCAAGGTGATGCGTCATCTTATAGTATGAGGGGTAATTTTGAGTTTGATTTTTTTTTTAATGATAATTAATTTTAATTGGGGGACTAACTTTTTTCGGGGTAATTTTTGAAGATAGAAATTTTTGTGAGATTGATTTTTTTTTTTTCTGACCGTACTACAGTACGAGGGGTTATTTTAAGTTTGATTTTATTTTTAATGATAATTAATTTTAATTGGAGGACTTTAACTTTTTTCGGGGTAATTTTTGAAGATAGAAATTTTTGGGAGATTGATTTTTTTCCTTTCCGTACTACAGTACGAGGGGTTATTTTAAGTTTGATATTTTTTCATTAATGATAATTAATTAAGAAATTTTAATTGGGGGACTTTAACTTTTTTGGGAGTATTTTTGAAGATAGAATTTTTCGGGGAAATTGATTATTCTTTTCGTCGTACTCCAGTACGAGGGGTTATTTGTACTTTAAAAAAAATAATTAAGAATTTTTAATTGGGAGACTTTAATTTTTGGGAGTAATTTTTGAGATAGATTTTTTTTATGACATTTATTTTTTAGAACACTTGAGTTTTCGGTGTTTTTACTGGCAACGATTTTTAATTTGGGAACTTTCAAATATTTTTTTCGCGATTTTCCTTTAGCAATCGAATTTTAAACATTCATTAAAAATTTTAATTGGGAGACTTTATCTTTTAACGTGAATTTTTAGATAAAAATGGAATTTTCAACATAAATTGGATGAGAGGACTTTACGCGATTCAATTTAGTGACGTATGCGCTTGACTATTGAGTATTAATTAAAATTTTGAATGAGGTCACATGTGAATTTTGTTATTTAGTGTTAGAATTTTTGTCTGCAAATTTTAAAATAGTACTGCCCCCACCAGTGGCTGAGAGGTTCTGCTCACGAAGCTAATAGACGGGAAGTGCTGGGTTCGATCCCAATCGCACCCGTCGTTCTAATCGTTCGGAGTTTTCTTCGAACCATGGATTTTCGTGCGTAAATTCGGGTTAGGTTACCTTAGAAAGACCTTCACGAAGCGTACTCCCCCCTATATCCCTAGTGTAGATAATTAATCGAGCCCGTCGGCCTAATCGTTCGGAGTTTTGTTTGAGTCATGGATTTGCATGCGTAAATTTGGGTTAGGTTCCCTTAGAAAGACCTTGACGAAGGGCACTCCCTCCCTTTATCCATAGTGTAGATAATCGGTCGTCAAAATTAACCCACCTTTTTAATAGTGTTAATAAATTTTAGAATTTTTTTTTTCTGAATATGTGTTAGATCGGTGGTTATGTTTTCGCGGATTTAATCATAAATAGAAATTGTTAGGATATTTTTAAGGATATCAGTTTTCGATTTGTTATGCAATTTTTAGGCATGTATTGCTTAATTTATATGAAAATATATTTTGAAAAACATGAAATGCCATTCATAAAGATATTAGGAAATGTATACCCCCTACCCATAAATGAATATCTATATATTTGTAAAATATGGGGTTACCTATTCAAAGGTTCGTTTGAATTTGTCCCTTCAAATTTTAATGACGCATGTTTTCTATTTTTTAAACAGTGCCATTATAAATTATCTAGATCTATTTTTCAAAACTAGAAAATCGATTTTTAAACATATATAATTTTTGAATGTTTCTATTAAAATACTTTGAATTTTTAATAAGATTTTGGGAAAAAACGCATTTTTTACAAATTTTCGCTAATATTACGCTTTTTAGAATAAAACTATTAAATACATAAATTTACCAAAAATTTAACACACTTACTTTACTTAAAATGACTTTCAGAGCCTAAAAAACGCGTGTTTCTGTAGGAAAATGTCTACTATACTGAACCGTGGTCATCGTGCGTTATCTTTGGGAACACTCAGAAGTAAATCACTTTATCTAGATAAGGGGTTTTCCTTTTTATCGTGATAGGATATTAGATTTTAATTTCGATTGACTAATGGTGGGGTACAAATTAAGATTTTCAAATAATTAATTTAAGATTTTTATTATCTCACTGATTGCGAATTTAATGAATGAATAATTAATATTACGTCACACAAAACGAATTTTTTGAATAATTATGATTTAATATTGCGTCACAATTTTTAAATGATAATTTTTATCCAATTGGGGGTCATTTTTTCTCATAGATTTATTTTAAATAAAATTGGAATATTCATTTAGTAATACTATATTAACAATTTAATGCATGTGCGAAATTTCTTTTGGATAAAATTAAAACTATTTTCTAATGAGACCTTTAAAAACGGATACTTTTTTAACTGATTCATTAACCGCGAGAATACTTCAAACATGTCCTTGATGAGTCATCACGAATAACACTCGAAAACATGAAAGTTTTAATAAATATATTGAGGTTTATGAAAAGTAACACTTATTGAAATTTATTTAATATTTGAAATAAACATTACGCGCAGTGACCGTCACGCATACATTTTAAAATATAGATTTAGTTTAAATTTTACTAAGTTTCGTAATGGAGGTCACGTTATACCCTAACCAATCATACTATTTAGTCAGGGATTGCTATTTTGGAATTATCTAAATTAGTTACAAAACTTCTCATTTTTTAATAACTACACTAATCATAAGTCTTGTTTAATCAAATAAATATAATTTTTATCGTTTTTGTTACTTAACAAGATATAAATACCTTATACATATGCTATATTGATTCTGGTTTAGTTTAGTGCATATAAATTTTAACTAATATTTTTCTTTTAGTAGATATAACAATATTCGCCAACATATATATATATATTTTTAACATTATTCAAATTTCGCACAAACCTTTAAATAATTTTGGAAAAAATATTTCATTTTTAGAAGATTAACCATAATATTAATTTTAAACCCCTTAATTCTTTTTTAATTGAGGTAGTACGATAGAAAATTAATATATTCGACACAATAAAGAAATTACTAATTCATATTAACAATGATTTTTAGCATTATGTTAAAATTCGAGATTTTTCATTTACAAATAATTTGAAAAATAAAACATTTAAAAGTAAATTGACTTACTTGTATTAATTTTCCATCTAAATCCAAAAGGCTTTCAAACAGAAACAACACACCACATACAGTTTTGTGTCACTATATGAAATGAATTAGGATTTTTCACCCCAATCTCTTATCTCTGGGGTAATTCCTAGAACTGACTCATGCGATTCGCACAATATTTCATCGTAATTTGAATCTAAGAACAGTGTTAATGAATTTAATATGATGCGTTATTAATAAGGGATTAAATATAATGTGTAATTAATAAGGGATTTAGTTAATTTGTTTCGTTATTAATTAAAACCTGAATATAATTATGTCTTTTTAAGTCTTATTTAATAGAATAGGAATACTTTTAAAATTTTCAGGAGGTTTTTTTCAGAAACACTTTTTAAGAATACTTTTCTTAATGAATGTGTAATTAACATTTTTTTAAATTAATTAATTAATACGTAATTAAATTTTCAAAATTAAAATAAATATAAAATAGAAGAGAAATTCTTTTCAAATTTATTAAGCAAAATACAAGTTATTATTAGGTAATATTTCAAATTGCTGCAATTTTTAAACATGTTGAGTTATCACTGAGAACTTAATATCGAGGTATTTGAATAGTAATGCTAATCAGAATTTGAAAAAAAAGAAAAATAGTAAAAATAATTTTGATATTAACTAACTTGCATAACTTGCTACAAACATGACTTTCTTTTGAACACACTAGAATGGGATTGAACTTTTAAAGACATATTTATCTCACATATTTAAAATAAAGACTTGTGCTAAATTTTCAACGAAAATATTTCTCATTTTAAAGTTAACTTCTTTCATTGAAAAAGTTCTATACTTGGAAATTTCACATACAAATTTTTCTCACATGGAAAAAGACTTAAGTAATTGTATTAGAATAAAAACTTATCATATGAAAATTTTACTTGTGTAAATTGTATTTTTTAAAAAAACTTATCATATGAAAATTTTACTTGTGTAAATTGTATTTAAAAAAAAACTTATCATATTAAAATTTTTTATAAGTTAATTATTATTATTAAATCTATGTCTCCCACCACTCACTTTTTTTATAAATAAATATTTATCACTTTTTAATGGAAACAAGGATGGTAGGTAAACCTTTCGTTTTATATTTTAAAATTAATATGAGCCTTTTTTTTCAGTGCGACTCCTTCAAATTTAAAACCCTTTGAAAGCTTTTATAGGGATAACATAAAAAAAAAAAATCGAAGTCTCCCATTTCACCAATAAAGGATTTGTACTAAATACACTACAGACATTCTTGTTTTCACATGATTTGAAAAATTTTAATTCAAGTTCTTTTGAAAACTTTACTTATTTCATAGGGAGAAAAAAAAAAAAACATGCATTTATAAATTTTTAGTTTCACATATTACACACTAAATAAAATATATATTAAGATAAAACATTTGCAAACTTATTTATAAAAAGGAAAGACATAACCTTATTTCACTTTTTCGTTAAGCATATTTTTAATTCACAAGCAGGCTTCACACATATTACTTAGCACACAAGTTACTTCAGCGAAAAATCCCCTTTCCTTATCTAAATGATTCATACCTCCCTCATGAATACGTTATACAAACGATGTATTAGTTTAATGAATATAAATTTTAACTGAATCCTTTAAACTTTATTTGATAACATTCGATCATTTTTATATTTCAAAACGAAGAAAAATTATTGAATATCACCTAACAAGCATATACTTTTACACTAACATGTTATAAAAACACTTCTCAATATTCAAATTTTATGATATTTCGACATCTCTCGCCAAGCTTTTTAAGAATGAAAGACTATTTCGTTAGAATATTTAGCTTTTTGTATACAATTTTAGCAATAAATACATAATGCACTCAACTTTACTTTGTCATTAAACATTAAATTAATCCATCGCATAGCAATTCAAACTTAGGATTTTTTTTTATTTAGGGTAGATAAGTATACATGTATATATATATATATATATATATATATATATATATATACATGTGCATATATGTGTGCATTTGTTTATGGGGGGAAAATTTAAAAGGTATACACATTGAAAGTTAATAAAATTATTTAAAAAAATTTATAAAAATATTTCAAGAGAGTATTAAACATTTTAAGACAGTATTAAAGATTTGAACAACTGATAAAAATGCTTTGAAAAACATTTAAAATTATTTAAAATGTTTTTTTCATATTTTAAAGTAAACAAATTTTAATACATAGCTATGTACATACAGGCATTTGAGCTATATACATACATGCATTTGACCCATGTTAACAGAACAAATGTTTTATATATTTCGATGCTATTTCCAAGTTAGTCAATTTATACTTTTTGAATATGCATATACATATATTTGTAAATTTTAATGTTTTCTCTTAAAACTGACTAGTTATTTATCCTAGCATTATCCTATTATTATTTATCCTACATTTATTAACACAAAAAAACCAACTGCTTTTCAAACGACTGTGTGATTATCAAAACAACCCAAATCCTTTTATGTACACATATGCAAACATTTTAATAAACTAGAGGCCACATTTTCAATCGAATAAAACAATGACTAATCAAATAGGTTATATCCTAACTTAAATTATACCTTTTATGTGATATTGCTAAATATGCTACTACAATGTCTAATCAAATAGGTTATGTCCTAACTTGAATGATACCTTTTTTGTGACATCGCTAAACAAACTTCTAACTTGTAAAAATAGCATGATAACTTGTTTTCACTAGACAAACTTAATAATTTTCGTAGGTTTTATAAAATAATCGACATGTTTGGTTATCTCTCATCATAGTTTTCTAAAATATATCCAAAAAAGTTTGCTACTATTAAAAAACGTGCTTTTAATTCAGATAGTTTTCACTCTTATTATTTAAAAACATATAACACAAAATATTTTTATTAAATAATCACTATTTTTCACAAGTTTGCAATATTTATATGCTAACTAGGGTTAGTAGTATTCAGACTTGAAAATATCTTTATAGATTAAACATGAAAATTTATATGTCTGACAATCCTTTGACTATTTTTAGTTAAAGTTCGTGTCATGAAATATAACCGCAAAGCTTAAAATTATACTTTGCAGTTTTCTAACTATTAAAAATTAATGTTTTAAAATTCATTAAAATTTGAAAAATTATTAAATACTATTACATTTTAATTTTTAAATTCATTTTTATATAAAAACACACAAAATAATAATACTTATCTAATATGGCAGCTAGCAGTCTTAAGCGCAACCTTCTCTTTCAAAAACTAAAAACGAAATGAATAATTCTAAGTCCTTATCAGCTAATCTTATCAACTGATTAGATCTAGTCACGTGGTATATGATAACGTCATTAGTGATATCATATATTACGTGATTGGGATTCCCGATCACGTGATAACCCCTACGTCATTAGTGATAAGTGATGTCATATATGATATATATATATATAACCATTATAAACCAATACAAATTATCATCAACATTTGCGAATATACAAATTATAAAGGAATTTTTATGCAAATTGAAAATGAAGTATTAACCTTTATAAAAAATTTTTGAAACAGATCATGCTAACAAATGAGACAATACGGTCGGAAATACAGTAGACATTGGAAAAATGGGAAAATTTGCGAAACTCAAGGCAGAATCCTCAGACCCAAATTACCTTGAGTTTCACAAATAACATGTACAGTTCCATTGTTGTATAAGCCATAACAAGCTACAAAATGCATTATTTGGGATACCGTACACAATAAATCTTGATAAATGAAGCCAAAATAACAATAGATTATTAAATAAATAGATTAGATTATTATTATTAAATAGATTATTAAATAAATAAATGTCCGAAACAATAAAATTAACCCGACCCGCAACGAAAAGAATTAGCGTGAACTCGAAACGAAACGACGGTCGGGTTTTATAAAATCGTGTTACCCTACGTGATGCAAGACTAATTTAGTAGTATCAGACGTTTTTATAGCTAAACTTCTAATGTATCTTTTAGAAATCCTGGCGTCTTTATGACTAAGTTTCTAGTTTATCTTTTCGAAATTAAAGTTTGACTAAATTTTAATTTATCTCTTTCAAAAATTCTGAAGTCTTTGATTAAATTTTAATTTACAAACAGTCAGAAAATCTGAATCAAAACTGTGCGTTATAGTTTTTTTTTTTTTTTTTTTTTTTTTTGCGGGGGGTTGGGGGGTTAATATCAACATAAAAAATATGCATCAGAAACACCCTTCATTTAGAAAACAAAAATTCACTGTCAGCCTACGCAATTGGTTTAATATTCATATTAGTTCAATTTATTTGAAAATGATTACTAGAACTAGAGTCCTGGATCAGGTCGAGTTAACCGCTTTTAGCCACAACCGACCCGGTCCGGGCGCCGCTATATCTTTTTTTAATTGTGGTTCGGGGTCAGGTTGACTTTCATTGTTTCGGGTTGGATTTTCACACTTGCGGGTCGGGTTGACCCGAATTTCAGAAGAATGTCCAAAATATTTTTTTCAGGTTAAAAATCTATATACAATAAGACATCCACAATGGCTTTTCTTTCGAAAAGCAGACACTTCTATTTAGCGAAAACTTTTTCAATTCTTAACATTTATATATTTTGAACGCTTATACCTCTGAATAGCGGGCATCTCTCAATCTACACAAACGTAACATGTGTATGTGTACATAAACTATCACAAATATGATACATGTGCTTTTGTGTGTATCAAAAACGAAATGATATTTTTCATTCTTCGAAAGAAGAAAAAATAGTTCTTAAACAAAGAAAAATCCATGATCATATTCTTATACACATTTTATTTTTTATGCTGTAAACTGAATATATACTTATTCATATTAAAATGCGTAAACTTATTTTCATCTGAAACATAGTTGTGCTCAAAGTTTTTGTGAAAATCCCAACAACCTGACTTGCAAAAGGCTAAATATGACCCGCTAGTATTCTTCTGTGTGAATCCGATCCGCAGAAAGGAAATTATATTCATTCCGAGCCGAAAAACGTAAATTCGGGACAACCCAACCCGATGTTTGACTCTATTCAACGATCCCAAGGTGTCCGATATTCAGAGGTTTTATTATATTTGAATATTAAAAAATATAGACTTGTTCATTCTTCTATGTAAAACATAAAAAGGGTAACAATGTGATTATTTTTAATAATGACATTAAAAAAATAACAGTGATCTCTCACTTATGCGCGACAAAAGGGGACAACGAAAATTTCGCGCAAATTTGAAAAACCATAAAATAAACTTTAACGCGAAAAGTCAACATAACTAATACTACACTTCTAATACGCTAATAAATAAATAAATACGCACATAATTTTTCCTACTTAGGAAAAAAGCAAATTTTGAGTAATGAAATTAAATTATATATTTCTGTGAGTTTTATTTCCACACATTTAAATTAAAAAATATGGTAATAACTTATTTACCATACCACCTAAAATCCCAATTAAAATTAAAATGTAATAAATAATTGAATAAATGAAAATTAAAGCCTGCGTTACGTATGTGACTCTCTGCACGGATCTGCTTATGGAACACTTTTTACAAAAATAAGAAAATCAACTTTCTTTGACACAAAAACGAAAATTTCGATATATAGAATACAAAATGAAACACTTTCTAATGTCCTTGAACACTATAATAACAAAATTTGCAGAAACAATTTCATAAATAAAGAAATTGAAAATTTCAAAATGCGTCCCATCAGGGTTCGTTGATATATATCAATCGATATATATCATGATATATATCCGATATCTATTTTGAAAATATCAAGATTTTTGATATTTTCGATATTTTCATATTATTTTGATATTTATTTTTAAAATATCAAGATGTGTGCTATTTTCAATATTTTTCTATATTTGATATTTATTTTCAAAATATCACTGTGCAATATAATTTTGACATTTTCAGACAAAACAAGTGCAAATGAAATTTCTAACTGTTGTTGACTGTGTTGTTCTGTAAATAAAGAATTTTTGTCTCTGATAGTGACTTTTTTAGCTGAAAAAGAAAAATATCTTTTCCAAGCTTTATGTTTGAATTTTTTACTTTTAACTATAGATTATGAGGGATATTATTAATTCAGAACAGACACTGAATAATAAACTGTCTAATTCAAATACTCATATATATGTATATATATATATATATATACAGCTTCATTAGAAAAGAATATGTTCTGGTATTGATTTAGTTCAGTTTAAATTGTATAGCATGTTAGGGAATAAAAATTTTTAAAAATTTTCAGTTAAAACAATATTATGTATTTAAAATTTTGTTTTATAAATTTCTGATTTCTTGATAGTTAATACTAAAACCCATAGCTTTTTTTTTTTTTTTTTTTTTTTTTTAATGCAAGTGCATAAAGCAAATTGTTTTGGTTTTCAATTAGTTGATCTTCAATTTTGTTCTACATTTCTGATTTCTTGATAGTTAATACTAAATCCTATAGCGTTTTTTTTCTTTCTTTCTTTCTTTTAATGTAAGTGCATAAAGTAAATTGTTTCGGTTTTCAATTAGTTGATCTTCAATTTTGATAAGTAAAAAAAAAAAAAAAAAAAAAAGTGCTTTTAGTACATTGTTTAAGTTTTCATGTTAAGTGCAATATGTTTTAGTTTCTAATGTATATTATGCTTGAAAATATTTATTATCAGCAAAGTTGACTATTTTGAAAATGTCGGATATATATCGAAAATATCGGATATTTTTGATATTTTCGAAAATATCATGATATTTACGAACCCTGCGTCCCATACCTCCCCCCCCCCTAACAGGGAGGTATGGGACAGCTATAAAACAATGCATGATAAGGCACAAATTGTCTAGCTATATATACAGTCTAACAAAGATTGTAGGTTCATAATGTCTGTTCTACAATATCAAATTCCAATACCTTCATCACTGGAGAAAAAAAAAAATCAGGATTGTTATTCAGAGATGACATTAAAAAGTCATCAATTTAATTTATTTACATTTTGAAGTAAATGAATATATTTATAATGTTATAATTAATATACTACCATCGAAAAATATTTGCATATTAGCAATTTACATTCATCTTATTAAAAAGAAGGAATTAGACACGTCCCATTCCTCCCTCTACCGTCTTTTATGTTAAACTTCTTGTATAAACAAAAATGCTGCTTTTAAGCATAGTTTAAATTAGGGATAGTATAATGTTCCATAAATGAGGAAATTATTACATCTACGCATAAACAAGTCATGAATATACAAAAAAGCATAAAAAGTACATGAAGCAAATTTACTTTTCATTCTTGAAATAATCTTTTTCTTTATACAATCGAAAGCTTATGCAGATCAGCTACTTTTTTCAGCTGAAGCTTGTGGTACCAATGCTTCATTTAATGTGTGATTGATGAAATGATTAGAATGATACATAAAGAGAAAAATCTACTGTCTCATTCCACCCCACTCTCCCCTATCTCTCTCTGTTCTAAAAAAGTAACTAACGCTGTCACCGCTGCCGTATACGAATTTTTTGTGACCAGGAAGTCTTTCTTCGCTAATATTAAGGAAACTACTCCATACAAAAATATGAAAATTGGTAGCATTAGCATTATAGAGAAATGTTCGATAAAGACGCTGAAGCATCAGTTTTTAAAATCAAATAATTATTTTTAGAGATATTTAATGTTAAAGTTGATCAAAATCGTTCTATTAAAATTTTATAGGACAAAAACTATACATAGGAATTTAATTTCTTCTAAGGCATTTTCTATGAAAAATGCCTTATTTCTTCTAAGACATTTCTGCATTACAAACTTTCGGTGTGCATGTGCAGAATTATTTTTTTTAATTTGACTGGGTTTTGAGGGTTTATAAAAAATTTATTCAAATTTTCATCATTTCAAGATTTTTTTTTTCATATTTTAGAAAAGGTTATTTTAAAATTGTTGCCAATTGTAAAAAGTCCTTCCGGCCAGTGCCGGGAGGAAGAGGTAGCTTTCATATTCCTTATTTTAAAAAAGCCAACTTATATCATTCAAACACACGAAACTCAATTTAGTGGAAACCGAATATAGGTGATTCAATACTAATTTTTATCAATATAATGAATGAGAATTTCGCGAAATTAGTCAGCTTTATCCAAGCTGCTTTTCTTTAAAGTAACTTATATTTCGCTGCCAAATTCGGCGATTTCTTAAAGTGCCTGCCATTTTAAGACAATATGGTGGATGAGGCTAACCAGTGAACTTGATCGAGACCTTAGTAATTGCTGTGCACATGCTCACTCACATCGGAATCGGTTGATATATACGAGTGCTGTCGCATGCAAAAAATCAGATTTTTCAAAATGTCACCCACAATAGAAATTGAAACTGCTATATCTGAGCCATTTTTTAAGGTAAAGACAAACAAAAAATGCTCCCGAAACTTATATCAAGGTCAAATACTTAAGAAAGAAACCTTTTTCAATTTCTAATTTTTTTGCACCTCACTTTAAATATATATATATTTTTTAATTTAATGGTCGCCATTTTGAAACAAGATGGCTGATGAATCTGGCCAGCGAACTTGGTCGAGGTATTGACGTATACTATCCACATGCCTTCTTAATCGAAATAGGCGAATACGTGTGTTATCGCGTGACAAATACAAGATAGTTTCAAAATGTTAGCCATGCTAGAAATTCAAAGTGCTATAATTCAACCATTTTTGTAAGATATAAACAAAAGAACAAATTTTCAGAAACAAAAACTGCTCCGGAATCTTTGTATCAAGGCCATACACATGAAAAAAATCTTTTTCATTTTCCAATTTTTTAATACCTCATTTTAAATTTTAAATTTAATTTTTTTTTTAAATGGCAACCCTTTTGAAACAAGATGGCGAATGAAGCTGGCCAACGAACTCGGTCGAGACATTGGTATGTACTATGTACAGACCAAGTTACATCCAAATCGGTTCATAAATACGCCTGTTATCGCGTGACAAAATTCAGGACGTCTCAAAATGTCAGCCACGCTAGAAATTCAAAATGCTATTACTCAGCCATTTTTTTAGATATAGACGAAACAAAAACTGTTCCGGAATCTTTGTACACAGGTCAAATACATAAGATAAAAATATTTTTCCATTTTTAATTTTTTGGTACCCCATTTCAAATTTTAGATTTTTTTTTAAATTTTAAATGGCCGCCATTTTGAAACAAAAGGGCGGATGAAGCTGGCCAACGAACTCGGTCGAGACATAGGTAAGTACTATGTACACACCGAATTACATCGAAATCGATTCATAATTACGAGAGTTACAGTGTGACAAAGGTCATATATATATATCACTTTTGAACGGAGGGTGGTTTCGGGGTCTGGGGGTCATGATCGATGAAAATATACCAAAATTTTTTGAAATCGCTTTCCTCCGAACGGCTGCAATAGGTAGCTTTTTGTAATGAAAGCTACCTAAAAGAGCGTAAAGAATAATATTTCCTTTCAATTAAAAGTTTGTTTACCCGTGACTATTAAAAACAGAAAAAAGAAACTTTGAAATTAAAATTAAACGATTACATATTAAAAGCAGGAAAATATTGCAAATTGCGTCAGAAAAATTGTATTTACACGTGAATATTAAAAAAGAAAAAAAAACTTTAAAATAATATAAATCCATTAATATGCGTTAAAAGCAGTAAATAGGAGAAATTACGTCTTAATTAAAAAATAATGCGAATCAGTTTAAATTTACAAATATATTTACACGAGACATTTCTTTCATATTTCGAGATGATCTTTCTAACTATTTATTGTTGCCAATTCTAAGACATCACAAACAGTAATATTTCCTTTCTAACAACAAAAGTATTTTTACGTGAATATTAAAAAGAAAAAGAAAACTTTGGTGAAAAATACCTCAGATTTAAAACGATATATTTCAAATGTCTCATTTAAAACAATTTTCTTATAGCATTGTTAAAAAATACCGGGAGGCAAAGACTGTTTACTTAGTTAAATTTATATAAACTTTTTTTCAAATGTTTAACTGATCTTATTTAATTAAACACGAAAACAGCCATTAGGGGTCTTAACAGCAGCTGACTCGACTTTAAAATTCTCCAATCAAAGGGAAATGAATAGAAAGCTATTTACAGGTAGATCGCCACAGGATTTGTAATTATAATTCAATCTTCCGTAATCTTTTAAAAGCCGATCAAATTAGCATGATTTTATTACAGTCTGCGGTGTCTGGATGGGGGTTGGCGAGCGTAGCTCGAAGAGGCTGACCCCCCTAGTATATATCAAAATTAAAGAGGTACAGTCGTGGAAAAAAAAAAAAAAAAGTAAACACCCCCTTCTAACTCCTCAATTGGAAATAAAGTCTATTGGAAATAAAGTCTACTTTTAAATGATGTATATAAAATATGCTTAGGGGGGCAACTACATATTAAAACGAACCATAACTTTATTTTTTTCAATAGCAGTACTCAATTCTGACAGCATAAATGAACTCTACACCCTTCAATTAGCCTAAAGACGAATTTTTATGCAATTCATACCATAAGTTTCCGAGAAATTAATTATTTTAAAACGAGCGTATTTTAAGGGCTGTATCCAAATTGAAGTTCCGTACTGGATTGTTCACCGAGAGAGCCGCCTTCTTGATCAAGGCACGTTTAAGGGTGAATGAAACCTGTTTGATTACAGTACAGCAGAATAAATTTCAAAATGTCTACTCACTTCCATCATAGACGGCCCCTTAAACCATCATTTTGCCGTTTTTTAAGCATCATTTGAAAACTACTTGGAAGAAAAATGTGAAATTCTTGAATTTCCATAAAGCAAGACTTAATAAATCTAAATCCATCAAAATAATTGTAGGTTGCAATTCATAATTTTTTCGAATATTAATTTCATAATTCATAATTCATATCATAAAATTATAAAAATTGCAAATTCAGCTTATTTATGTTTGGGTATATTAGTATTATTACTACAAAAAAAAAATTAGCACATTAGGAGCATAATTTCGGGAGATATAAATAAAAATATGAAAATGTAATTTAACATTAGAAGCACTAAATTTTGAATGTTTATAATTCAAAAACTTATCATTCAAATGACTTGAAATTTGGTGTCTAGGCATAGTTTGAACCGAAGATTTGAAATATCTCGTTAAAATTGGGTATTGCCATTGAAAAAAAATGAAGTTTGGATTCGTTTTAATATGTAGATGACCCCCTAAGAAAATTTTATATACATCATTTAAAAGTAGACTATTTCCACTCGTTCGGTACCAGTAACTTTCTTCTACGATGATTTGCTGAGGAGTTAGTAAGGGGTGTTTACTTTTTTTTTTTCCACGACTGTACCTTCGCTCGCTGTGTGAGAAAAATAAACAGATTAAATATGAAAGGAAAAAAAAAATATCAAAAATGTTAAAATAGCCAATTTTGTCCACCAAAACAGATCTTAACAATTGAAGTTCATCTAAATATTGCATAATATTGAATAGATATAACAAGTAATAAATAATATAAAATTTTTAGAAGAAACTTCTATACTCAGCGCTAAAAGGGGGCCAGTTCCATAGCCCGGTCCTTTCACTTACACTGCAGCAGCGAAGAAGGGGGAAATTTAAGTCTAAAAACCAGGGCTGCGAAGTCGATAGGAAAAATGACCTACTCAGACTCCTGGATTTTTGAAACAATCGACTCCGACTCTTCGACTCCGGCATACACATAGGGTTTATCAAAAAGATTGAAATGCGCTTTAATTTTTTTACGTGTTGGAGATATATAGATAATGCAAATTGAAAATGTGTTCAAAATAAAATGGTAATTAAGATTAAGGATCGACCGAAACCGAATTTCTAATATTTCTATTTTCGGCCGAAAGCGAAAATTTCCAAAAAAACGTTTAAGTAATTAACACATAATAAATATACATAGTTATTAATTAACTATAGATGTAATTATGCCTGTGGTCCAAGTTGGCTCTCTGTGACTCTGACCAAAACTTTATTTTCATATAAAATAAAATGTAATTAGTCATTCATCAATGCTACGAAATGATTTTCTAATTATGAATTGCATCTAATTAAAAAATCTTTTACGTATACATACCTCGATTTATCTTTTATAATGAACTTTGTAAAGGATCATCTGTTCTAGAACTTTCTCAAAGAATATTTGAAACACTTCTGTTTCAAACTAAAAAAATTCTATTAAAGTTAAGTCTGCCGCTTTTCATGAGCAAGTGAAAAGAGTTTTCAAAGTTTAGTCATATATACATTTCTTGCCAATCAAATTTTCACTCACATCTTGAGTCAGTCCTGACTGATAATTATAAACAGTGAAGTTCATATCAATGAATAAAGAGTGTCTCATATGAGTCAATACAGCTCGAATCAATGAATCATGTTGAAAATTTCCTAAGGAAAATTCGAGAGTTTGGGAATACAGACAGTTTCGGTCAATAATTTTCAGTTGATCTCTAATTAAGATTATATCCATTAAACGTTTTTATTGAGTTAGAGTAAGATTATACTGGGTTCGGCCACTAATTTTTAAAAAGCTATCCTTTTAAAACAATTTTTTTTATACAGTCCCGAATCCTAATGATCCTGTTTCTAATATTTTATTTTTATAATCGCCGTATAACGGACGTTTATAAACTTCGATTCGGAATATGCAATACATTAAATAAAAATAGTAATTATTTTACAATTAAAAAGATTCACTTACCTAAATAAAATTTGAAGTTACGGATATTGGTCTGCACGGGCCGGAATTTCCAGGCCCGGCCCGAACGAAAGCTATCTTGGCCCGGCCCGGTGTAAAAATTGAAAGTTCGGCCCGAGCCCGGCCCGGCCCGACTCAATTTCTACAAAATAAATCCATTTTTCCTGACATACAATTAAGATTCTTTTAATGGATACTACATACATATTTATGGGAACATTTTACAGTACTATGTGGACAGTACATTTTACTATGTGTTCGCAAAACAGAAAACACACAACAGTAAACATTAACGATTATTTACAGTGTTTTAATCATCGTCTCTCAAAATTCAAATAAGGATTCATTAAAAGATTAATGCAGTTCAGAATAAAGGATTAAAAACATGATAACTTTTGAAGCTGTATAATAAAAAGTAGATTTGTGAAAATATTTCTCTCATTTTTAAGGCTTTTCTCAAGTCCAAAGGAGCTACATTTCGACACATTTATGAATTCATTTCTTTTCGGAAACGCGTAAGATTGGCAGGTATTCTTATTCAGAAACTACGTAAATGCCGTTTTTTCATAAATAAAAGCAATATATCTTTCTGAAAATACTGCCAAAGTTAGCGTTTTGAATCTAATTTCCGGAAGCGATAGTAAAGGAAAGGAGTCACGTGACAAGAATCTCTGTTATCTCTGTAAGTAATTTATCAATTATGGATAAAGCTATTCGTTTCCAAATGCCTTCAATAGTCAAGCCTGCTTTTATGCTTTTATAGTTAAAAATGAGTCAGAAAATGCGTCTGAAAGTTTCACATTGTTGAGCAGTGAATATGAGAACCACTTTAAGGTATATTTCCAAAGATACTGTTAACATAAGTTCATTATCACTATTAATACTTTTACAAAACGTAATGCCTGTCCTACACATCCTGAGATCGATTAAGACCAGTTCCGTAGCGACACAAGTCTGCTGAAAAAAATTAAACCCGTAGTCAGACATTTAGTAACTGTATGATGCCGATCTCTACGATGGATATGTTACATTTCTGTATTGATGTTGTTAAACTCGCATCGGTTTGTGACACACATTTATACTTCGAGAAAATCATATTCATTGAAAATGGCTCGTATTTTATCTGCTTCGCTTGAATTCTTATATCGGGCCGATAGGCCCGATTAATTTTTTTATCGGCCCGGCCCGTTGAAAAAATTATCCTTATTCTGCCGGGTACGGGCCTCGGGCCAAGAACGGGCCCGTGCAGACCTCTAGTTACAGATACGAATAAAGGATTTTTATCTTGTCAGCTGAAAATTAAAGCCAAATTACGCGAAAAGAACATATGCCTGCTTAAGAAACAAAGATATTTTCAATTTGAACTTTGAACAGAATGAGTAAAAGAAAATTGTGCTTCGACCACACTTTATGTGAAAGATTGGCAAGTTGTCATTGCCTTTCATTCATAGACGTAAATGCTATTTATCTACATTTACACTATACTAATAAAATCTTAAATAAATTAATACCGATTTCAGTGGATTGGGGGTAAAAAATCGACGAATAAGGAATAATCATGAAAAAAAGTGAAAAAATAGAAAAATCTTTAAAAACATATACATTACAAAAGACAGTGTCATTCTGAGGCATGAAATGAGTTTCTTCACTTTCCTCTCAAAATTCAGTAAATAATTGTTTTTTCTACAGTAGTTTAGCATTACGACCCTCCATCGGATAGGATAACCAAATTTAGCCGGAACCAGATAGACTTTAAATGCTTCGGGTCAGATTTTGACACTTTTAATATCGCTCACCCGCAAGAAAAGAGACACATCTCGCAAAAATTCCATTTTGCGTTTTATTGCACTAATAGGTCTGTCATAGGTGCGTCTTGCTACACAAACAGTTTCATAAGAGTAGTTATACGGAAAATCACTTTATTACGCTATATGTCCATTCGTGACCAAACATGAGGGGTGGGTTTGTGTAGAAAGGTAAAATTACCTAACCCTCCAAATCTCATCCTAAGCCTTCATTCTTAAAGGTTTTATGCTTTTATGCACAATTTTACTGCTGCATGCAGAGAGAAGTGCTTTAACTTCACCTTACAGTAAAAATCATGCAAATTTTCTTTTGACTCCTTTAAAATTTACTTTTGTCGAGATGTGTCAACCTTCTTACAGGTGAGCGATATGATCTGATTTTTCAAAAGAAAATATCGCTCACCCGCAAGAAAAGTGACACATCTCGCAAAAATTCATTTTGCGTTTTATTCCACAAATAGGTCAGTCGTAGGTACATCTTGCTATACAAAAAGTTTCACATGTGTAGTTATACGGAAAATTACTTTATTACGCTATTTGTCCATTTGTGACCACAGAAGAGAGGTGGATTGTGTGGGGAGGAAAACTTATCCAACCTTCCAAACATCATCCTACGTTTTCATTCTTAAGGGTTTTATGCTTTTATGCACGTTTCTATTCCGGCATACAGAGCTAAGTGCAGTAATTTCATGTTACAGTAAAATCATGGAAATGTTCTTTTGCCTCTTCTGTGAAATTTACTTTTGTCGAGATGTGTCACTTTTCTTGCGGGTGAACGATATGTACTGAATATTTTTCAAATGAAAAATCTATACATTTGAATATTAATAAGTGTATTTAAGTTCATCCTTCTATATATAAAAAAATGTTTGGCTTTGTAAATGGACCAATGAAAATCTGCGTAGATATTCCCGGCAGATCGGCATCCAATTTGAATGCTTAAGCATGGCCTTTCTTCGTTAATATTAAAAAAACTGTTGCATACAAAAATATGAAAATCGGTAGTATTATAGAGAAATGTTTGATAAACACGCTGATACAGACAGTTTTCAAATCGAAGAATTATTTTAAGAGATATTTAATGCGAGGGTTGGTCAAAATCGTTCCATTAAAAAAGTTTCATAGGAGCAAAAACTGTACATAGGAATTTAATCAATTTTAGATCATTTTATGCGTCAGAATTTCCCGGTGCGAAGACTGCATTTAGTTTTTTAATTTGACTCATTTTTTGAGGTTTTATTTCTATTTTAAATTCAAATTTTCAGCATTTCGAGAAATATTTTTTTCATATTTTAGAAAATTGTATTCATTTAAACTGTTGCCAACTGTATAAACAGCGCAAACAATAATGTTTCCTTCAAATTAAAAATTTATTTTACACGTGACTATTATAAACAGAAATTATAAAAAGCATGAACTCATTGAAAATTCTATATTGACACGTGAATTTTAAAAGAGAAAGGATATTGTAAAATAATAAATTCATTAGCATGCGTTAGAAGTCTTAAATAGGAGAATTTACGTCACATTACACTTATTACGTAAAATGAACAAAAAATAATGTTGCAAAACAGTTTAAGTTTAAAAATTGCGCGAGACATTTATTTGATATTTTAAGATGGTCATAATATTTCATTTCTAACAAAAGTACTTTTACGAGAATCTCTCTATTCTAAAAAAAAGTAACTACCGCTGTCACCGCCGCCGGTTTTGAATTTTCTGTGACTGGAGGTCTTCCTTTGTTAATATTAAGAAAAATAATGCATACAAAAATATAAAAATCGGTGGTTTTATACAGAAATGTTTGATAAACACGCTGAAGCAGACAGTTTTCAAATCGAAGAATTATTTTAAGAGATATTTAATGCTAAAGTTGGACAAAATCGTTCCACTAAAAAAGTTTTATAGCAGCAAAAACTATACATGGCAGTGTAATCATTTTTAGATCATTTTATGCGTTAGAATTTGCCGGAGTGCAGATTGCATTAATTTTTTTATTTTGACTCATTTTTTGAGGTTTTATTTCTATTTTAAATTCAAATTTTCAGCATTTCTAGAGATATTTTTTACAGATTTTAGAAAGTGATATTAATTTAAACTGTTGCCAACTGTATAAACAGAGGAAGCAATAATGTTTGCTTCAAAAAAATAACCAACTTGTAAATAAATTAAAAATTTATTTACACGTGACTATTATAAACAGAAAAAAAACATTTGGAATTAGAATTAAATAATTATGTGCAAAAAGCAGGAACTTATTAAAAATTGCGTCATAAAAACTATAATTACACCTGAATTTTAAGAGAGAAAGGAATTTGTAAAATAATAAATTTATTAACATGCGTTAGAGATATTAAATAGGAGAAATTACGTCATATTTACGTCACATTACAGTTATTACATAAAATGAACGCAAAATAATATTGCAAAACGGTTTAAATTTAAAAATTGCTCTAGACATTTATTTGATATTTTGAGAGGATACTTTTCAACTCGTATTTTCACGTGAATATTTAACAGAGAAAGAATAGCTTGGTAAAAATTACGTCAGATTAAAAACGATTAATTTAAAATGTCTCATTTAAAAGAACTTTATTTTCGCTTTGTTAAAAAATACCAGGATACAAAGACTCTGTTTACTTAATTCCTTTTATATTAGCTTATTTTGAAATGTTGTTACACGTGTCTACGTCATCAAGTTATTTTTATTTCGACGTTTTATTTGTATTTTTATTAATGTTGTACTAATTTATTTGTTCTTTCGTTATTTAAAACAAAAATTATGTCAATTTGTATAATTTGGCGAGTGGTTAGGCGATTTAAATAATTTGGCGAAATGGGTCGACGGGATAATCAAGTAGTAACGCAGCGGATTTTGCGTTAAAATTCCCCAATAAAAGAGAAATGAATAGAAATTCGTTTATAGGGAGATCGCCACTGTTTTTTAAATTATAATTCAATCTTTCGAAATATTTTTAAAGCCGATCAAATTAGCATGCATTTAGAGTCTGCGGTGTCTGGACGGGGGTTGGCGAGCGTAGCTCGTAGGAGGCCGAGCCCCCTAGTTTAGAAAAAAAAAATCATAATTCAACAAACTTAAAAAATATAACAATGAAAAAAATATTAAGAATGTTTATTGTCATTCCGTTTATTTGTATTTCTTCTTTTTACTAAAATATCTAAATGAATTGCATTGCAATACTGTCAGAATTTTTAAATTGAAAATATTAATTTAATATATTAAAAAAATAGATCAAGTGATTTTATTATTGGAATTATAAATTATTTTAGGTATATTTAGCGCCATGCAGTGTCATGCCATTTTTCAAGCACACAATATTATTTTTCGCTTGCGCTGTTCTCTTTTCCAGGTGTACCGTTCTATTTTTTACGATGAATAAGGTCTCATTCGGAAGGTTTAAACAGAATTTTCATATCGTACATTCACGTATCGATTCATATTCGCCTGCTTGAATAAAAATCTCTCTAATCTAAAAAAAAAGTAACTACCGCTGTCACCGCCGCCGCCGCCGGTTTTGAATATTTTGTGACAGGAGGTCTTTTTTCGTTAATATTAAGAAAAATATTGCGTACAAAAATATGAAAATCAGTGGTATTATAGAGAAATGTTTGATAAACACGCTGATGCATACAGTTTTCAAATCGAAGAATTATTTTAAGAGATATTTACTGCTAAAGTTGGACAAAATCGTTCCATTAAAAAAGTTTTATAGCAGCAAAAACTATACATGGGAATGTAATCATTTTTAGATCTTTTTATACGTTAGAATTTGCCGGTGTGCAGATTGTATTTCTTTTTTTAATTTGGCTAATTTTTTGAGGTTTTATTTCTATTTTAAATTCAAATTTTCAGCATTTCTAGAGATATTTTTTACAGATTTTAGAAAGTGATATTAATTTAAACTGTTGCCAACTGCATAAACAGCGGAAACAATAATGTTTTCTTCAAAAAATATATATATTTATACGTGTAATAAATTAAAAATTTATTTACACGTGACTATTATAAACAGAAAAAAACATTGGAATTAGAATTAAATAATTATGTACAAAAAGCAGGAACTTATTAAAAATTACGTCATAAAACTATAATTACACGTGAATTTTAAGAGAGAAAGGAATTTGTAAAATAATAAATTTATTAACATGCGTTAGAAGTCTTAAATAGGAGAAATTACGTCATATTTACGTCACATTACAGTTATTACATAAAACGAACACAAAATAATATTGCAAAACGGTTTAAATTTAGAAATTGCGCTAGACATTTATTTGATATTTTGAGCGGATACTTTTCAACTACTTTTCTTAGGAAAGCACAAATAATATTTCATTTCTAACACAAGTATTTTCACGTGAATATTAAAAAGAGAAAGAATAGTTTGGTCAAAATTACGTCAGATTAAAAACGATTAATTTAAAATGTCTCATTTAAAAGAACTTTCTTTTCGCTTTGTTAAAAAATACAGGGAGACAAAGTTTCTGTTTACTTCATTCCTTTTATATTAGCTAATTTTGAAATGTTACACGTGTCTACGTCATCAAGTTATTTTTATTTCGACGTTTTATTTGTATTTTTATTAATGTTGTACTAATTTATTTGTTCTTTAGTTATTTAAAATAAAAATTAGATCAATTTGTATAATTTGGCGAGTGGTTTGGCGATTTATATAATTTGGCGAAATTAGTCGACGGGATAATCAAGTAGTACTGCAGCGGATTTGGCGTTAAAATTTCCCCAATCAAAGAGGAATTAATGGAAATCCGTTTATAGGGAGATCGCCACTGTTTTTTAAATTATAATTCCTTCTTTCGAAATCTTTTTAAAGCCGATCACATTAACGTGCATTTAGAGTCTGCCGTGTCTGGACGGGGGTTGGCGAGCGTAGCTCGTAGGGGGCCGAGCCCCCTAGTATTAAAAAGAGAAAGAAAAGTTTGGTGAAAATTACGTCAGATTATAATTGTAAGATTCAAATTATAATTCAATCTTCCGAAATGTTTTTAAACCCGATCAAATTAGCGTGCTGTTAGTCTGCGGTGTCTAAACGGGGGTTGACGAGCGTAGCTCGTAGGGGGCAGAGCCCCCTAGTTTTAATACAAAAAAGATAAAATTGTAGGCTTTTTTCATAATTGTTTATTCTATAAAATATGAACTAACTTTCTTTCGTTTCGAATTAGGGTCGGATTGACGATTTTTTTTTCTTCCATTTTCGGATTTGGTTGACGAATTCCTTTTTGTCGGGTTTCGGGTTGACTTTCAGCAGAAATTTCAGATTCGGGTCGAGTGCAACCCGGACCTTGGAAAGACTATAGTTGGGGCTTAGAAATAGAAGAACGTCTAAGTTTTTGGTAAGAAATGTTTAAGAAGATGAATGAGAAAAAATGTTTTAATGAGAAAAATTCTGTACGAGTACAGTTGTCCTGATACTGTAGTGGTTGGTTGTGTTTATGACGGCCAATTATCAACACGAGGGATATAGGCCCTAAGGGGAGGGGTGCCCTTCGTGGGGGTCTTTCTAAGGGAACCTAACCCGTATTAACGCTTGGAAATCCAAGGTTCGAAGAAAACCACGAAAACTCCGAACGATTAGGCCGACGGGAGCGATTGGGTTCGAACCAAGCACCTCCCGTCTACCAGCTTCGAGAGCAGAACCTCTCGGCCACTGGTGGGGCGATACTGTAGTGATAGCGGCAT
The DNA here is from genome assembly GCA_963932465.1 of Maratus speciosus. Taxonomy (NCBI): domain Eukaryota; kingdom Metazoa; phylum Arthropoda; class Arachnida; order Araneae; family Salticidae; genus Maratus; species Maratus speciosus. The sequence goes on from OZ010786.1 coordinate 184,941,675, forward strand.
TAATCAATTTCATATTTTTCACACATTCTCTTTTATCGGAAATACTGAAAAATAAGGCAGTATAAGTTGGACAAAGGATCCATTGTTATCTGAAGTAGATTGTTGCATTCGTTAGGGTCCGATTCAAACGGTGGTTCGGATTGAGTTGGTGCTAAATGTTTTTCGTTGTGGCCAGTCTGATAATTATTATTGAGAGTTCAGGTCAGGTTCCAGGGAGTTGGAGGGTATACGGATGCATACGCCGTATACCCTCTGGATTTTTTTTTTAAGGAACACCATATACCCTCTGTTTCTCAAGAAAGCTACAGCATATATACACTTAGGGTATACCCTCTGCCTTAAGCGTAACCCTCTGCTCAGAACGTATACCCTCTGTTTTTTTTTTTTTTTTTTTTTTTTTACGACTGCACCACTGAGGTTGACCCGATTTTTCAAAAGGAAATTCACATTAACTTATAAGTCGAATAAGTAAACATATATTCCTTTTCCTACACAGAAGATAAAAGTGCTGTTAGAGATGACTATTTTTCATAATTCCAAACTTTTTTTTATTTTATTTAATTTCGAATCGGATTCAGGTTTCTTTCCGATTGACTTAAAATATAAATTTCAGAACCCGACCCGAACACGGATGGACAGAGGTTAAATTGATACATCTATTTTTGTCTGAGATAGATTCCTTCATTGGGTTGGGTAGTCGGACCTACACGGGGTTCGGGTTGAGTTGGACTTAATTTACAAAAAACAATAAAGCTTTCAAAACTCACTTTAATTATTGTACAATAGTGTCGTCTATGAGCTGAAGAAGTAAGTAAATGAATCAATTTAATGACTGATCAAGGAAAAATATCACATCCGCCCTTTTGCCTTATATTTACTCATTAGCATGTCAATAAACTGAAAAATAACTAAATATTTATTAATGTATAGAGTTAAAAAATAAAATAATAATTCAGTTCATAAATTTAAAATTAAGCATGATTGGTTTTATTACTTTCTTCTTTCTATCTTTAGAAGAAGAAAGTATTGGATTCGTGAAAATTTTCGACATCCGGTTTTCGACGGATTTATACGTTTTGGAATGTCCTGAACACAATTTTATGATTTTTAGAAAATGTCTGTCTGTCACTCTGTGAGTCTGTATGTGACAAAAATTTTGTGGGCGCTCTATCTCAAGAAATAATGCACGGAATTTCACAAAACTTTAGATTTAGTTGGACCTTAATATAAACTGGACCTGATTAGATTTTGGTGAAAATCGCCCAACAGATGGCGCTGATATGCGGCATTTTCCCCGATTACAGCAATAGCTGTATCTCAAGAACTACAGCACGGATTTTCATAAAACTTCAGGTACAGTTACTCCAGGATATAGTTAGATGCTGATTAGTTTTTGGTGAAAATCGCCCAACAGGTGGCGCTGCTATGCTGCATTATTCATGATTATCGCAAAAGCCCTAACTCAAGAAAAAATGCACGAATTTTCATCAAACTTTAGATTTAAATAGTCCCTGGTATAAATTAATGCTGTTTAATTTTTGGTGTGAATAGACCAATAGGTGGCGCTGCTGTGCTGCATTTTTCACGATTTCCGCAATAGCTGTATCTCAAGAACAAATGCATGGATTTTCCTCAAGCTTCAGATTTAGTTACTTCCTGATACAAATTGGTCCTAATTAGTTTTTAGTGTAAATCGCCCAACAGCTGGCGCTGCTAAACAGAATTTTTTACAATTTCCGCAATAGCTCTATCTTAAAAACTAATGAACGGATTTTGATCAAACTTCAGATTCAGTTACACGTTAACATAGGTTGTTGATTATTAGATTTTGGTGTAATTCTACCTATCCGGTGGCACTGATATGCTGCATTTCGCATGATTTACACGATTTTAGCGATAGTCCTACCTCAAGAACTAATGCACAGAATGTCATGTCTTTAAATCCTCATGATGGGCATAGATTGCCCTTTAATTTTGCCTCTGTACTAGAGAATTTTGAAGCATTAACATGTATGAGATAGAAGAACATTTTGGGATTGGCATATCCGACTAGTTTTTTATTTCACTTCAAATTGTTCAACAAAAATTTTTGAGTCTGGGTCGGCATATTTTAGCGACTCTTTTCACCGAAAAATCAACTCCGACTCCGCAGCCCTGCTTAAAACCCTCCCAGAGCAACTAAAAACTGGTAAGATGCATACAAAATACCTTCTATTAAGTTGGATACATCGTGATAAAAACAGATGTATAGAAAACAATAACAAAAAACATTTTAGAATTACAACAATTTCAAGGATTCCTAACAGGCTTCATCTCCATTGGATAATGAATGAAAAAGAACGAAAACAAAATTCAACTTTTTATTTTTCTGTTGCCTCTTACGCTGCTTTATTTTGCTTTAAATGTTGAAAAGGAGACCAACTTCCACGAAGCCTTGAAACACATGAATGTTAAATTTATTTGAGCTACTTGTGCGTTTCATAATATTGTTACATGTCACGTATTTACTAAGAAATACTTTATAAACATGTAAAACAGCGAAAATCATAGTAATGATAATGATTCAAAAGCAATTCCCAAATGAAAATATTGACTCCGCTATTATTCACTCATAAATATCAAATAGAAAATACATCATGCTTTTAAAGAAGCATCCACAGGAAGCATCTCCAGTATTCAAGATGGGCAGCGATCAATCTTTTCCGGTGTACGGGCAAATATGACACTTTTATAATGAACTCCTCCCTTTCTCTGTTTCAATTTATTCATCAGGTTATGAAGAGAAATAAACGCGCGAACAACGATGTTTTGCAAAAACAATTTCACAAAAGTAATTTCGAAAAAACAAATAATCCCATTTAATGCGCCAAGAAAATCAAATTTTAAAATTTTTATATTTAACGAAAACCTTCTTATAGTTCGGAACATTTCGATACGAAAGGATTAGGGTCTATAAAACTATGAACCTAACTCCTTTCAATGGTGATGATCGCAGAAGTTTCTTCAAAAAAGTTATTTTTAATTTTACATATAGCATTTAGATTCACTGAAATTGTTAAACAGAATATTTAGGTGTCCAAACTTGGCTACAGGGACCTCGCTAAGTGTGTGTGTGTGTGTAGGGGCTGGGGGGGGGCTCCCCCCCCCCAAAAAAAAAAAGTTTGCGAACGCTGTTACACTTGGCAAATTTACAAACTTAGTTGTCAAATTTGTTTAAATCTTTAATAAAAATTATAATACACTTTCTATTTCTGATGGACTTGGCAAAAGTTACAAATCTAACTGGGAATATTATTAATTTTTTTACAAATAAGAGCTACATTACATTCTTTTAACTGTAGTAACTTGGCAAAATTATAAAACTAGTTGGCAAATACTGAAATTTGACTTGGTAATTTAATGTCTTCTCCCCCCGAAGAAAAAGTCTTAGCGATAGCCCTACTGGCTATTTTTACGTTTTTGCTATTTCTTTTTCACATTTCATCTATTTATTTAGAGCGAACAAAAATACAGTACATCTCGTATACTACTTTAATTCTCAAATTGTGGAATAAAGAAAAAAAAAGAAAAAACTGAAATAGCCATTTAACTGAAAAAACATGTCTTTTTTCAAAGTATGCTTAAGAAAGAAAGAAAAAGAAAAAACTAGAAAACAGGAATTCTGCTTTTTCAGAAATTAGTGTATCTCCCGATGAAAGAAAAAAAAAAAAAAAAAAAAATATATATATATATATATATATATATATATATATACACACACAGTAGAGTCTCGATTATCCATGTTAATATGGACCAAGCTCACCTCCGATAAGCAAAAAACTCGGATAAACCGGATTTACAGAAATCGGCGCCAACTAAGGAGATGAAATATAAATTATTCACTTAATTCATTAATTAGTTCTTTTCAATCGAACTTATACTTTTGGAATGGATCATTTTCTTCTGATGGATTCCATTATTACGAAACAGCTATTATAAATGAAGTGTTAGGTGAAGATGAAAGAGCAGTCGTAAAAAGTTAGAACTCCGATTTTCTGGTCATAAATAATAATAAAAAAAGAAATCAATTTTTTCCCAATACGCCATCCACCCCCCTCCCTTTCATTCTAACCAGAAAAATCAGAAGTCTAATTTTTTACAGCTGCTCTTTCGTCTTCACCTAACACTTCATTTATAATAGCTGTTTCATAATAATGGAAGCCATCAGTCCATCAGAAGAAAATAACTCAGTTAATGAAACTCGGTTAAGCGGGATTCTACTGTAGTACAAAATATATTTCAGCTTTAAGAATTAAAACACACGCTTTTATTTTATATAAAATGACGTCACTCGCATCCTCTGAAGAATTCTTCATTTATCATCCAAGTGTTAAACAACATCTGTAGAAAAGTATTCATAGGACGTCACTAACAACATCTGTAGAAAAGTATTCATAGGACGTCACTAACAACATCTGTAGAAAAGTATTCATAGGACGTGACTAACGTTAAATAATACACAAATCCAAAAACACAGATGTCACTCAAGAAACTCGACCAAAAAAAAAAAATCGGCTATCTCGTGGCTTCATTTGTTTGCAATATAAATAATTAAATTAAATTTGGTTTATAATAGCTCCATGTTTTATCAGAAATCATTCATTTATATATTTTCAAAATAGCACGTATTTTAATTACTTTTTTTTTCAGTAGTTATGGGAAAATAGCAACAAAAAGATATAATTATTTATTTCCAACTATTTTTTCTTTACCTTCTACAGAAATAGAATACTTGAGTTACCAAAATTAAACAAATGTCGCTAAAAACTGAAAAAAAATCAATATCTCAAAAATAAATTGAGATGCAGTTTTCAAACAAATTGCATTAAAAAATACGTTTTTTGCCAAACATGATTGTATAAAATTTGAAAATGTGTGATGCTTAGAAGTTTAAAAAATTGCAGTAGAGTATTTAAAAGTACAATGATACATCTGCTTTGTTTTACGGCTGGCTTATACAACGGAACATTATTTTTTTTAGGCGACACTTTATTTACTGGGAGAAAGAAATAGCATATCGGGGGCTAAAACTGAGATAGCCATTTAACTGAAAAACACGTCTTTTTTTTTTTTTTTTTTTAATTATGCTTAAGAAAGAAAGGGGGGAAAAAAAAAAAAGCTTAGCAACACCTAATTTTGACATCATATTTGTCTTTCTTATAGCAAACTTTACCTTAAGGTATGAAACGGGAAATCATTCACTCAAGCACTTCATTCAAAGTTTAGGGACCATGAAAGTTTAAATTTTGAAACTCGTAATGTTAAATTAATTTGTATTCTTTGCAAAACAGATTGCGATGCGGCTAGTTTTTTAAGCGTAACTCAAGAACCAACTCGCGAAATGAGATGTAATTTTGGATTGACAAATCTGAAGATTCTAAAAATCATTTTCTATTTAAAAAAAATATATAGGTTACAATTGATAATTTTTTTAGAAATTTTCAAACATACACTTTCAATTAATTTTCGAAAAAAAAAAAAAAATTTTTTAAATTAATCTTTTACGTTTTATCAAAAATAACAAAGAATATTTAATATTAGAACTTCAGCATTAATATGGAGAACGCAGGGCCGTACAAAGAGACCGCGGTCCCCGGTAATAATAACAATACGGGCCCCCCACCATAAGTATGATACAATAAAACATGATTAGGCGGAAAAGCAAATGACCAGTGAAAAATTCCGTTTTATACAGATTGTTTTCGTATTAGAAGGTATAATTGCATAATATTTTTGGGACGTCGGACCATAATTTGTTTTCGTTTATAATAGGATTCCGTTACAAACTGGCTTTACTTTACTGTGTTAGAAAATTAATTTGTTGGATAGTACCTTTTTAAAAATATATATCTAGTATTTACTTAGAATTTTTTTTCCTTTAACAGTATTACAGTTTATGATGCATTTGTAACACTTTTTCATCTAAAGATTCTAAATAAAAGTTTGAAAAATTGAAAATGTAATTAAATTTTAATTGAATTCATCAATTATTTTTTAATAAAAAAGTTTAAAGTATAAAAGAAATAAAATGCGAAACCTTAACCTGTGACCTTACCCAACTTTCCACCTGATTCCTGTTCGCGCGTCTGAAATCACCCGCATCATTAAAACAGGGGATCCATTTCAAAACTTTCTTGATATCAAATGAACTTTCATGGGTACCCGCCCAGCTACCCACCCGGGCTGGGTTTTTTTAAAATAAAAAACCCGGGGTTTTTGCAACCTTAAGGGTTGTAGTGGGTAGCTGCCCGGGTACCCACCTAACTACCCGCCCGGGCTGGGTTTTTTACAACCCTGATTAAAATCCATCCAGCCGTTGGGATGTTTCGAGGGTATAAAGAAATCCACATACACAGATACGTGTGAAACACATAACCCTTCTTGGCAGCCGAGTAAAAAGTAAATCTACTTTTTCTGGGGTTTTAACAGGACCGAACCCGGCCCCCCCTAAAAGAACCGGACCCTGCTAATTTGTATCGGCTCTACTAGAATATTTCTATTTATTTGTTTTGAAAATAACTCGGTTAGAGTCGAAACATGTAAGCAGTCGAATAAGCCTGTTTTTATTTTTTAAAGTTTTAATTTACATCTTTCAGCAATTAAAATGAGTATAATTTTATAAATTTAAAAAAAAATGACTTTTTGAAGTGTTAACCTTCTTGTGTGCATGATAACCTCATATCGCTCACCCGCAAGAAAAGTGACACATCTCGTAAAAATTCATTTTGCGTTTTATTCCACGTATAGGTCTGTGTCATAGGTGCGTCTTGCTTACAAAGGGTTTCATAAAGTGTAGTTATACGGAAAATCGCTTTATTACGCTATAGGTCCATTTGTGACCACAGAAGAGGGGTGGATTGTGTCGGGAGGTAATGTTACACAACCCTCCCTCCAAACGTCATTCTATGTCTTCATTCTTAATGGTTTTAGGATTTTATGCACGTTTTTACTACTGCATGCAGAGCTAAGTGCTATAATTTCATGTTACAGTAAAATCATGCAAATTTTATTTTGCCTCTCCTGTGAAATTTACTTTTGTCGAGATGTGTCACTGAGCGATATGAGGTAGTACTTAAAAACAACTTTATGAGGAATTTGTACAATTTATTTTTACTCGTATCACACATATAAACAAACTGCATATCAAATTCAAAAATACTCCTAAAATTCAGCTATAAATGTCAGAACCATTTTCTTTTTGGTGTTTATTCGGTACAAGATCGACTTCCTCAAAGAATTGCTGCACTTGGATCTAAACAATAGTGACCAAAAATATACTTTTACTATCCACTTTGTGTTAATGTAATCCAAAATTTAAATTATCACACACGCATAAAAAAAGTAATACATAACTTTTAATATAAAGCTCATATGAAGTTCGTTTTGAAATGTTGTAACACAGTGGTACTTCTGCTAACGAATGTCTTGGCTAACGGAGATATATTTCCCTGTTTTTCTGACTTGGCTAACAAATGATTTATTGGATGCGCTCTCTTAAATAAAACGCAGCCGTGTTGCAGTTTAACTGGACGGAAAATCATGTTTTGATTAAGGCTGTTCTCAAATCCAAAAGGGCAATTTTATGACATAAGTTTTAATTTATTTTTGTTCGGAAATGCATGAAACTAGCACGTGTTGTTTGTTCGGAAAGTATGTGATCGAACTGTTTTTTCCTTTTTTTTTTTTTTTTTTTTTTTTTTGCATTCATTTATTTTTATTTCATGTGTTGTTATAGTTTAATATATGTGTGTGTGTGTTTCCTTTATTATAATTTATTTTTATTTTCATGTACTTTTTTTTTCCTCCCCATTTTGCTTCCTTATCCCCCTTTTACTCTGTGTTCTTTTGTTTTGATTATATTCTTCTGTGATTGGCTGTTGTCTCTCGCTATCTTATTGGCTGTTGATTTCTATTTTCCTATTGGCTGTTTCTTCAGCTTGCTTTCCCTTCCCTTCTCTCATTTCAGTCTTGCTGCTGCTTTCATAGTAGAAGCACGTCTTTTTGCGCCTGACGGAGAAAGACTCAGATCTTTCGAAAGGCCTAGCGCATTTAAGGTTTTGGATGGTGTTTTAAGAAGTTATTTTAGTTCGCAATAGATCTTTCCGAAAATATTCTCAAAGTGGGCGTTTTGAATCGAATTTCCGCACGAAAGAAGCATAACCACTCAAAAGGAAGGGTGAAAAACGTCTTTGTCACATGATCAAAATCTCTTATAACTCAGTAGGTGTTTATCAAAAAATGGAAAACACAGTTCGATTCCAAATCGCTTCCCTAGTCAGGCCTTCCAATTTTATATCTTTCCGTTAAAAAATAAATTTGTAAATGTGTCAAAACGTTTTGCGCTTGTTGAGCAGAGCAGTTGAGAACAACCTTAACGGCGATTCCAGATAACAAACTGAAAACGTCCGTCAAACAAACACTTGGTAAATTAATTCCGGAAGGATTTATTCATCTTCGTTTGCGGAAATATCACTGTGAATGTAATATTTTAAAAATTCAACACTTTGTTCTTAATCATCAAAAATTATTTCGAATGAAAATATATATTTAAAATTCCTGTAAAAGCACAAATAATTGTACAAAAATTACTTTCAGGTACATACATCGTTCTATATATAAAAAAAAGTTTTGATTTGGAAATGGACCAATGAAAATCTGCGTAGATCATCCGGGTATACTCCTACTAGATCGGCATCCACATTTTTTATGACCGGGCGTCTTTCTTCGTTAATATTAAGAAAACTGTTTCATACAAAAATATGAAAATCGGCGGTATTATAGAGACATATTTGATAAACAAGCTGATGCAGACAGTTTTTAAATCGAATAATTATTTTAAGAGATATTTAATGTTAAAGATGGTCAAAATCGTTCCATCAAAAAAGTTTTATAAGAGTAAAACTATACATAGGAATTTTACTATTTTTAGATCATTTTATACATTGGAAGTTCCAGATGTGCAGACTGCAATTATCTTTTTAATTTGACTCATTTTTTGAGGATTTATTTCCATTTTAAATTCAAATTTTCAGCATTTCGAGAGATATTTTTTACACATTTTAGAAAAGGGCAATTATTTTAAACTGCTGCCAATTTTAAAAACAGCGCAAAGAATAATATTTCCTTCAAATAAAAAATTTATTTACATGTGGCTATTATAAACAGAAAAAAAACTTTCAAATTAGAATTAAGTGATTACGTATTAAAAATCAGGAAAATATTGAAAATTACATCATAAAAACTACAGTTACACGTGAATTTTAAAAGGGAAAGAAAATTTTTAAATACTAAATTCATTACTATGCGTTAAAAGTCACAAATGAAGGAAATTACGTCATATTTAAAAAGGCCAAATAAATAAAAGTTGGCAAAACACTTTAAATTAAAAATATATTTGCACGAGACGTTTACTTTATATTTTGAGATAATCTTTTCAACTATTATCGTGAATTCGACAGCGCAAATAATATTTCCTATCTAACAACAAAAAAATTTTCTTGTGAATATTAAAAAGAGAAAGGAAACTTTGGTGAAAATTACGTCAGATTTAAAACGATACATTTAAAAGAACTTTCTCATAGCAGTGTTAAAAATTACCGAGAGACAAAGACTCTGTGTACTTAATTCATTTTACATTAGCTTACTTTCAAATTTTTAACACTTTCCAACAAAGTTGAAAAGTGTTATTGATTTCGGTTTGTCTGTTCGCGCTCTAACTCTCGTAAATATACTCGGATCGCACTGAAATTTTTGGTTATTGACGTTTAGCCTGGCAGGAAGCCTATTTCAAATGAAGTTTGTAGCATGTTTAGTTCATTTACAGGGACAGTCAAAAGTATTCCGTTACATTACGGCCTATGGGAAAAAATCATTTCAAATAAATTTTAAAGATGTTACACCTTTTCAAACATAATAAAAAATATATGCATTTACGAAGTGCACTAAAACATGCAGAATATTCTGTAGCATTTGCGGTGCAACGAATAATTACTATTCCTTTACAGGGCTACACAAAAGAATTCCATTACAAATGGTATAGGGGGAAATTGTTTGCGGCGTATTTTAATTATACAAATTCATATATAATAAAACTGATATACGTCGGTGAGGCTTAAGTTATTTCATGTATAATACGAAGTGCATAGCATTTACAGGAACATACAAAACATTTCAGACAAGTATTTTCTATCCGAAATACCGTATATTAGCGGCGAAGCAGGGAATGCATTTTTAATTATGATATGCGCTTTTAAGTTTCACTATATTTATGAATACTATATGGTGTGTGTAAATGTTATAGTTGATATACAGGGCTACGCAAAAGAATTCGTAAAGGTTACTGAGTATGACCGTAAATTGCTCAAAGGTGGGTTTAAAATGTGTTATGCTGAACTGCATGTAGTTTTCTATGAAATGTTTGTAGAATATAGATAAAATGATATACAGGGCGACGCAAAGAATTGGATACATGGCCGCTTATAGATGATAAATTCTGGAAATGCGATTTCAGTACTTTTAAGAGTGATTTAGTTTGAATTAAAGTTTAGCTAAATAGTGGCGTGTAATAAAGGTACTAGGTAAACAACAGGGCTGTACAAATATTGTAGTATGTTTCCATCTGTTAGTCTAAATTGCTGAAAGAGAAATTTCAACCTTTTATGCGTTTTCTTGATAAACTAAATTTTCTATTATATAGTATATATATCAGCCTACACATCAAACACACGGTTGTTCGGAAGAATTGGATTAAATATTTGGCTATGGATGGTAACTGCTTAAATCAGTTTTTTAAATGTTTAGTTAGTTAGCTTATTTACCTTAACCCATTAACCGCCAAAACTATTGCGATAGAAATTTTCAAATTTCTTGTTGAAAGTAGTTTCCCACCACAAATTCAGTAAGGTAAATTTCGCTTTACTAAAATAGCAAAATTCCTGCCAATAAATAAAACATTTTTTTTAATTCTAAAAGAGTGGTGCCAATGTAATTAATTCATTGCATGAGCAATTATTTTGACTGTTGCGTGAACGCAACGTCAGCGGTTAATGGGTTGAGTCTCTAAATAACGAAGTTTTGTTAAAGCTTTCAGGGAGTGTTGGAAAGTGTTTAATAATCTATGCTGTACGCATGATTTTTCTTTCTTGTTTATAATCAAAGACGAAAACAGCCATTGTATCTCTTAGCAGCGGCTGATTTCGTCTTAAAAATCTCCAATCAAAGGAAAAATGAATGAAAACCCGTTTACAGGGAGACCGTCACTGTTTTTTAAAATTATAATTCAAACTTTTTAAGGACGATGAATTTAGCATGCTTTTAGAATCTGGGATGTCTGAACGGGGGTTGGCGAGCGTAGCTCGTAGGGGGCAGAGCCCCCCAGTATAATATAAAGATATTTAAAATACAAATTGAAAATCTTAAAATACATTAGAAAAACCTAGAATGTTTAATAAATTATCAACAACTACAATGCCGTCATCAGTAGGATTTAAATGTTGTTTTCTTTGCGCTTATTCGAGAATTGTTCAGAAGAAAACAATGTGATTTACAGGTTGTACGTCCTTTACGTACAGTTAGGTCGTACGTGCAACCTTTAAATCACATTGTTTTCTTCTGGACAATTCTCGAATAAGCACAAAGAAAATAACAACAATATTTAAATCCTACTGATGACGGCCTTGTAATGGTTGAAAACGTTCTGGGTTTTTTCTAATTTATTTTAAGATATTTTTAATTTGTCTTTTAAATATCTTAATATTATATTTATGCACCTGAAAGTAATTTTTTTACAATTATTTGTGCTTTTATAGAAATTTTAATTATTTAACTCAAGGTTAATACAGCACTGGAATTTTAACTTTCATTTATTGAAAAATATATTTTTCATTGATTTAAAACTAATTCATGCATGAGAGAGTTAAAGGTGTGCTGTCCCCTTAACTACCACATCAAAACAATCTTTCACTCCCCCCCCCCCCCCCCTAAAAGAGTACCGCTTAAACAAGATCCAATTTTAAAATCAATGAATTTTTTTTGTAAAGCAAGGTTTAGAAGTGTATTTGAGTTTTTCATTTTATTTATTGCCTGAAAACGCACGAATAAATTAAAAGTTCGAAAATCGATGAAAAGTGTATATGAAAAGATTGGTCTGCCTAAAAACTATTGCTGAAACTCCCTTTCAAATACTGCACCGTTCGTGATATTGTAATTTCACTTCTTAAAATTCCTCGTTTTCATGTTTGTTCATATTATATACCAAATTAAAATTAAATCACATGCGTGAAAATAAATGGAGTAACAAAGGGGAAAGAAATATTTAACACAGAGTGAAAATACAATAAGTAAAAAACTATCTATGTTATTAATTATTATTAAGCCCAATTCATGCTAAAAATATTTTATTTCGTCGAATATGGGATTTCACAAGAAGGCACATTTAAAAAATTAAACTAGAGGGTCCAATCCGGAGCTCCATGGTGACACAATATAAGTGAAGACTATATTTTTTAATTAAATATTTATATATTGTTTTCGACAAGAAATTTATTCAAAAGCAACCCCGCCCACTTAAAAAAGAAAGTGCAATAAACGCTCAATCGGCACCGCGATAAATAAAACATTTAAAATAAAACATTCTTTAAAATATATTATACCGTTCCTCAAACAAACGAGACAGATACAAAACTAACAAGAAAGAAAAATCATGTTTTCGGCATGCATTATGATACACTTTTCCACACTAGATTACTGTTAAGAAGTTTAATTTTTTTCATGCACTGAAATGAAATATCCAAATAAACAATTTAAAATTCACGTAACGCAATCACAATCCATTTTCAGCAATTTCTGTCTATACCCGGTAATGTGTTCTAAATCTCTGCGTGTAGCTCTGTATGTGATCTATAGAATTTATACACACCACGCAATATACTAAAAATTAAGTTAGTTCAAAAATACATACCATTGTTGAACACTTACTTCGAACAATTGTACATAGACCGTGCTGTAACATTTTCTGAGTGGCTCTGTAAATGAACAGTAAGTGCTATACACTCTATAATCTACAGAAATTATGTAGTACATCTCTGTGATGCATATCAATTTTGTTATGTCTGAACTATACCCTAAAATCATCTATCGGCTCAGCATCTCCGTAAAGGGACTTTGTGACATTAAATCCCATTATCAACTAACATAACATCACTAAAGTGCACCACAAACACATTTCCACCATAAGTTCATAACATAAAGGAATTTCCTTCGGTGTCGCAGTAAGCGAACTACAAATGTTACCTTTCTAACTCTGCAAAAAACATGTGGTAGTCACGGGCGGAGCTACAAAAAAAATTTTCGGGGGGGGGGGGGGGTCAAAAATTTCCCAACTTATAATTCAAAAATTCCCCAACGTGAAACAAATTGCTCTATTTTCCATCTTAAATGATATATTCAATGTGTGTTTAATGATAATGATACTTATACGCTAAAGGTGGTGGTGGGGGGGATGGGGGGGGGGAATCCAAAGAAAAATGCTGAAACATTAAACATACAAATTATAATTATTTGTTCATTTAATGAAAGTTTTTGTCTTCAATTGAGTACGAGTCATAATTGTACTTCATATGAGAATAGCCTCATATTTTTAGATTTTTGAGAAAGGAACAATTGGAGGAAATGTAGACACACTGTTGATGGACAACAGTAGAGAAATTCAGGTCTGGTAGACGGATATTTTCGTAGCACAGAGAAACATAATGAGATATTGAGTCTGTCTGCTTTTTGTATTTCTTTTGAAAGTTTAACTATTTTACAATTACAGAACTCAGAAAGGTAGTCAGCAAAGCAATTAAAAAAAAAAAAATTAACCTTTTTTAACAAAAAAGAAAAAGTGTTTCAAAAATCTATAATTTCCCAACTCTAAGCTCAAATTTCCCAAGTTGACATATATTGGGGGAAGGGAGGCTCCTCCCCCATAACCCCCCATCGCGACGCCTCTGGTGGTAGTCCACCTAAATGATGTGTCATTACGTTCGAATTATTGTAATATAAATAAAATGCACTGTTCATGATTTTTCTCTATAGACCACAATCTAATGGAATTCTTTTGTACGACTCGGCAAACGAACTAGAAATGCTACACACTTCGTTTTCACTATCAAACACTCTATAGTGTAGGGATGCACAACATGTGGCGCGCGTCCCAAAAGTGACACGCGATGGGTTAACGTGTGGCCCGCGAATTTCGCCAATTTATATAACTGGAAAAATTGCAATTTTTGTCCATATGGTCGCAGTAAAAAATCGAGAGTTTCGTCAATTTGCCGCAGAAAAATTGAAAAATTCGTCAGCCAGGTAAGAATTTCGTTCCTCGGGCGCGGAAAAATCGCGAATCTATTTGATCGAACATGGAAAAATTGTGAATTTTGTCGGTAAAGTGCGGAAAAATCGCAAATTTCCCTGATCGGAAACGGGAAAATTGTGAATTTTGTCGGCAAGGCGCGGAAAAATCGCAAATTTCGTTGATCGAACACGGAAAAAATCGAATTTTGTCGGTGAGGGGTGGAAAAAATAGCAAATTTCGTCGATCCGGCTGGGAAAAATCGCGAATTTCGTTGGTCGGACACGGATTAGAGTTTTTTAAAATTAGATTTTTTTGAATGAGGAAAAAATTGCATATTTCGTCAGCCAATTAATAATCGTGAATTTTGCCAATGGGGTGCTGAAAAATCGCAAATTTTGCCGATTAGGAGCGGAAAATCTCAAATTTCGTTGATCGGCTTTGGAAAAATCGCGTGTTTTAAGTGTTTATCGCGAGAAAAAAATCGCAAATTTCGTCGATCAGGCGCGTAATAATCGAAAATTTTGTCGATCAGGCACGGAAAAATCGCGAATTTTGATGATGATGCTCGCAAAAATCGAAAATTCCGTTGATCGGAAGAGGAACAACCGCAAATTTCGTCGATAGGGCACGGAATAATCGCGAGTTTTGTCAATTGGGCTCCGAAAAATCGCAAATTTCGTTGGTCGGGCACAGAAAAATAGCGAATTTTGTTGATCAGGAGCGGAAAAAACGCAAATTTCGTTGATTGGGCACAGAAATATTTGCCACTTTTGTTGATGATGCGAGGAAAAATTGCAAATTTTGTTGATCGGCTGTGAAAAAATATTGTGTTTCGTCAGTCGTGAGAAAAAAATCGCGTATTTCGTCAATTTGCAGCGGAAAAAAATTACAAATTTTTCCAATCAGTTAAGAATCGCAAATTTCGTCAATCGGGCGCGAAAAAAAGCGAATTTCGTCAATCGGGCGCGGAAAAATAGCGAATTTCGTCAATCGGGAGCGGAAAAATAGCGAATTTCGTCAATCGGGCGCGGAAAAATAGCGAATTTCGTCGATCACGTGCGGAAAAATCGCGAATTTTGTGAATTTTGTGGATCAGCTTCGGAAAAATTGCGAATTTTGTCGATCAAGCTTGGAAAGATATCAAATTTCGTCGATCGACTCCTCCCCTCCCCTCCTTCGTTCATAAAGTTCACTTTTTTTTCAGCACTAGCCACTTTGATGTTTATAGGGTTTTTTTAGCACTTTTAATAAAACAAAATTTACTGCCCCGAATAAAGTCAAGGAATATTATCACTCCTTGAAAATAATCCTTGCTATATCTCTGTTATATATACAAAAGTTAACTGTTGATATATTCTTGCCAACTGCAGGGCTGCCACGGGCGACTATTTTTTTATTCTTTTCACTCCAATATTTTTCTAATATAAATTTTGAAGTATATTTCTCTTGCAAATGTCGGCAAAGTGTGTGTTAAAAATTTCTAATTTCAGAAAGTGGCGCCAGTTACAATTAAAAAATAGTCGCCAGTGGCAGCCCTGCAACTGAATTGGATAGGATGACTGGGTAAGGGAACTTAGAGGGGCAACCCCCCCCCCCCTGAAACCATATTTTTATCTGATTATCGACCCACAGATCACCTCCCCGAAACAGAATTCTCTCCGGTGTTACTGATGTGGCCCTCGACAGCACAGACATTTTTGTAAGTGGCCCTTCTCTTAAAAAGGTTGTGCACCCCCACTATAGTGCATCTCAATAACATACGAAAATTACAAGACTATCCGAGTATATTTACGAGAGTTAGAGCACGAACAGGCAGAAAAACAAACCAAACTCATAAACATTTTTAAACTATAATTGGAAAGTGTTAAAAACCTTTAAATATTTTTAAACTCGCAGACTCGTATGGCGCCGCGAACAAACTCTGTAGGCGTCATGGATAAAATAAACAAGAAGCCGGAAATTGTATATTAAATTCATTAATACGGAAATAATATGGCTCCATCGTAAATAGCACGTAATCACCATGGCAATCTAGAATCATTACCTATCATGGGATATAATTGAATTAATTAGGATAGGATTTAATAGAAGAAGAAAACATTAATAGTTTTGATTAGATTTTCATAAAATTTTAAATGACTCGACACAATTCTGCAACGATTACATATACTTAATTTTTAATTTTAGATGGCAGCATTAAATAATTATTTATTTAGTTCTAATATAATATTGTTGCCATCATCTATGATATTAGATAATGTCTTAACTATTAATTGTTTAATTTTAAACAAATACTTCTTAATGCATTTTTAGTTATAATTTAAACCGAGATCATTAAAATAACAAATAATAATAATTATTATATGGACTAAATTTATTAATTATAATTTTTATATTTCAAGAATGTGAATATATTAAGCGGCAACCGTGGGGCTTCGTTTTTGACTGTGCCAGTTATTGGCGGGATTTTTGCTGTGATAAAATTGGTTAATTTTTTGAGTCAAGGTCAATATGGTTATGCAGTTCTCTCGCTGGGTATGTCTTTGATTTAAATTGTTTCATTTTTTAATGTTGTTCATTGATGCGGATATTGTATTGATTAATAATTTTTCTTAATTCAATTTATTTGGTATGGTGGTTTTATAATTATTGGTGTATAGACGATAGGGTACAGGGTTGGTAAAAAAACCCGGTTTTTTTGGTTTAAATCAGGTTTTTTTGGTTTAAACCGGGTTTTTTTAGATATATTTTCCTATTGCATATACATACATATTTATTGAAAAAAATAAACATTGTTGGATATATAAGTAATATAACTTCATTTAAAAATGATTTAAATTAAATAATTACAATCAATTATGTAGAAAATTGAAATAATTTAAAATTTAAACATTTTTAGTAAAAGCCATGTCTTATGATCCATTAATAAAATGCTCTACATAGTGAAACATTGATACCTTGAAAATCTTAATAAACAATCTTTTGATTACTAGTACTATAAATAAATATATGGTGTAGTTTCATAAATATAATATACCTTCCCATGGCTATTCAAAATAACTTCTTTGAAAAATTTGCAATCTTAAATATCTGATTTTTCTGTTCTCTGCCTACATGAACAATTATTATCTTTTGTTGAAAGTAAAGCTTTTTATAAAGAATTCCTGGAATGATTTGAATTTAGCAGTAGAGTCTTTACATGTTTCAAGAAGTATTGTGTATTGTCATTTGACACTTCTCCTCTGAAACTGTCAGGTAAAAAAAAAGGCGACAGTAAAATAAACAGAACAGAAATACCTATTTACCAGCTTTTTAGACTACTGAAAACATTGATCTTAAAATGGAAAGCAGATTTATAAAAGTCGTCATGCACTAAAACATTTAAACAGCCATCAGACTTAATACACAGGCTTTCTTTCTAAGCTATGTTATAATACGTATTACTTTTAAATGTCTAAGCTAAAAATTAATAATATATATCTTTTAGGCATTTTTATGAGACATTTTTCTATTATGTCTCAAGCGAGCCTTATCTCGATTTCCCCCTATTTTTTTTTTTTTTTTTTTTTTTGTCAGATCTAAATAGTGGATTCGATTATGCAATAGACTATTTAAATATATCTTATTGCATATTTTAGTTAAACGTAAACAGGTGCTTCGCTAGCACCCAATTTTTCAATCACCTCTTATTCGACTTCATATCTTGAGTTTCTTTTTTATTCTTGAGTTTCTTTTTCATTCTTAAGGCTGTTCTCAAATCCAAAAGGGCAACTTTATGACATAAGTTTTAATTTATTTTTGTTCAGAAATGTATGAAACTAGCAGATGCTGTTGTTCAGAAACTATGTAATTGAACTGTGTTTTGCGTTTTTCTTTGCAAACCAATAGATCTTTCAGAAAATAGTGTCAAAGTTGGTGTTTTGAACCGAATTTCCACGCGAAAGAAGAATAATCACTCAAGGAAGGTTAAAAACATATTTGTTACGTGATCAAAATTGCTTATAACTCAATTAGGTAATTTATTTATCAAAAATGGAAAACACAGTTCGATTCCAAATGGCTTCCATAGTCGGGGTCTTCCAATTTTATATCTTTCTGTTAAAAAATGAATTTGTAAATTTGTCACAGCGTTTTGCGCTTGTTGAGTAGAGCAGTTGAGAACAGCCTTAAAAAATAATCTCCCCAATCAAGAAAATTTTCTTTTACAGCTTGATTGAAATCTTAATGGTCATTTTATGTTATTAATTGTAAATAATCTGCGTTTTCTCAAAGGAAAATATTTTATTCAAATATTGAATATTTTTAATCTATTTTATCTTTGCTAAATTCACATGTTTTAAATTTTCTCTTTAGAACTTCAGATATGTTCATCAACACATGCAATGTGCATTCTACATCCATACAAATATAACCTAGACTCACTACGTCTCACAGTGACATAGTGAGGGATAAGATGTTAAAAGTAGAAATTATTTATATCCAATAATTTGAAGTACTTAAATTACAAAAATGAAAAAATATATTAGATTTTTTCTAAAAAACCAGTTGTTTAACCAATTGATTTAAACCGTGCTAACCCTGCTGTAGAGGTCTGCACGGGCCCTGGCTTGGCCCGAGGCCCGTACCCAGCCCGGCCCGGCCCGCGCGCCGGCGGAATGAAGGCGAATTTCCAAACGGGCCGGGCCGGCAGAATTAGGACAATTTTTTTCAACGGGCCGGGCCGACAGACAAAATAAACGGGCCGGGCCGGCAAAAAAATAATCGGGGCTATCGGCCGAGATAAAAATTTAAACGAAGCAGATAAAATACGAGCCATTTTCAATGAATATGATTTTCTCAATAAGTGTAAATGTGCGTCACGAGCCGATGCGAGTTTAACAACATCAATACAGAAATGTAATATGTCCATCGTAGAGATCGGCATCGTACAGTTACAAGATGTCTGATTCAGAGTTTAATTTTTTTTTCCAGCAGACTCGTGCCGGGACGGAACTGGTCTTAATCGATCTCAGGATGTGCAGAACAGTCATTGTGTTTTGTAGTATTAATAGTGATAATGAACTTCTCTTAACAGTATCTTTGGAAATATACCTTAAGGTGGTTCTCATATTCACTCCTCAACAATGCGAAGCTTTCAGACACATTTTCTGACAAAATTTTTAACTATAAAGGCATAAAATTGACAGGCCTGCCTATTGAAGGCATTTGGAAACGAATAGCTTTTCCATATTTGATAAATTACATACAGAGATACTTGTCACGTGACTGTACGTTTTTCTCCTTTCCTGTACTATCGCTTCCGGAAATTCGTTTCAAAACACTAACTTTGACAGTATTTTCAGAAAGATATATTGCTTTTATCTATGAAAAAAACGACATTTACATAGCTTCTGAATAAGAATACCTGCCAATCTTACGCGTTTCCGAAAAGAAAAGAATTCATAAATGTGTCGAAATGTAGCTCTTTTAGATTTGAGAAAAGCCTTAAAAATGAAAGAAATATTTTCACAAATAAACTTTTTATTATACAGCTTCAAAAGTTATGTTTTTAATCCTCTATTCTGAACTACATTTCTTTTAATGAATCCTTATTTCCATTTTGAAATGTCTGTAGACACGATGACTAAAACACTGTAAGCAATCGTTAATGTTTACTATTGTGTGTTTTCTGTTTTGCGAACATCATAGTAATGTAAAATATACTGTAAAATGTTCCCATAAATATGTATGTAGTATTCATTAAAAGAATTTTAGTTGTATGTTGAGAAAAAACGGATTTTTTTTTCTTTTTTTTTTGTAGAAATTGTGTCGGGCCGGGCCGGGCCTGTTTTCACTGATTTTTTTACGGCCCGGGCCGGGCCGAGAACTGTAACAATGCAAACGGGCTGGGCCGGGCCGGGCCGGGCTCGGGCCGAACTTCCAATTTTTACACCGGGCCGGGCCCGGGCCTGGAAATTCCGGCCCGTGCAGACCTCTACCCTGCTGGTAACAGAATAAAATCATAATGCAAAACCCCAATCCCAATGAAGGAATGCAAGAAAAACAAAGGCTTACTAAACCAAATACCCATACAGTAAAGAAACTTCACAGCCAATCATTCATTAGCATACAGAACAAAGAGTAACCAATGGTGAGAATTACTTATGATTGTCATCATTGAGGCTAAATGTAATCCTTAGTAAATCTTAACTAATCAAGCATTCTAAGTAGTAAAAGTGTATTTTTAGCTCAAATCTGCCATTTTGGCTATTTTAAAAAATAAAAGGCTTAAAAAAAGAAGAAGAAAGAAAACTAACTACTTGTTTTTTTTTTTCTAGTCTGCATGTAGATTTAAAGCTTATAAGAAAAGTTTGATTGATTAAAAATCTTTGTCACTTTACAAATTTATTAATTCATCATTTTTCTAAAGCTTTGCTTGTAGCTTTTGCATAACTTGGATTTTGCATTTTTCAATAATGTGCAAAATAAATGAAAACATTAGGGGAAAAGAGAAAAAAAACCAGATGAAAAAAAACCAGCATGTTTTTTTAAAAAAAAAAAACACTTGGTTTAAACCAGCGTGGTTTAAACCAAACAACCCTGATAGGGTACATAATGAAATTCAATTTTTAGCTTATTGGTGGATTCCATTACAGAAATCGAGTATGTTTTTTGCTTATATATGTATTTTATGTACCCTTGAAAAAATGAAATACTATAAGCTTCCGGCTTCCTTCATCCATTTGATCTATTGTTTGTTTATGATACGTCTTTTACTGGTTCAACATTATTTAGTCTGCATGTAGATTTAAAGCTTATAAGAAAAGTTTGATTGATTAAAAATCTTTGTCACTTTACAAATTTATTAATTCATCATTTTTCTAAAGCTTATTATTTGTATCTTTATTAGCTGGTTATTTGTATCTTTTGTCTTGAATAGGATATTTTATTAAAATTTGGTGGTTTTTTATATGTTTATATGGATTTATCGTCCGCAATATGCTAGTGAATTAGTGATAATGTACTTGATTCTGTATTACTAGTTAAAGGTTCCACCTTTATTTTGTATAATGTCAGTGTTATGAATTGTAACTGAATTTATTATTTAATTTTAGTAATAGGAAATCGATGATGATTTGTAATTATATAATGGTTATATATATATATTAAATTTCCATTATTAAAAATTATTAAAAAACCATTCGGTTGGGTATTTTTTGTGCTGTTGTAGGCGGACAGACGGACGGATCAGACGACGACTATAGGTGCTACGTATTTATATAATTACGAACGCAACTAAAAATGAAATAGCCTATGAAAAATACTGCTCTAACTGGGACCTAGCGATTTTTAAAGAATGGTTGAGGTTATTTTCATTTTGAAAGCACAATTAAAATGCAATCTTAATTTAATGAAACAAGCAACATATTATTCAAACTAAACTCATATCAATTTTAGACCAAATTAAACGTTTAGAACTAAAATCTCCTTTTCGTTTGTTAAATACTTGTGAACTTTCCCGGAAAAAAAAAAAAAAAAAAAAAAGAATTTAAAAAAATATATTTCGCATTATTCAGAAGACAATGGAAAGGTAATCGAACGATTCGTCAAATACGACGAAGAGAAAAAAAAAACCAGTCGCACTTGATGGCTTCTTTAACTATTAAAAAGGACATGATGAATCGTCAGGTAGTTGAATAAAAGAAAAGAAAATGGGCTTAGATTCAGATAAATCATTATTCACAATAGACATTAGAGCACTCTCGATATAAGCGCAGGTGTTTCCTTATCTATTCCGTAGAAACGTAGAAGTTGGAAATATACTTTTCTAAAGACAATTTAAATACTATTTTCCTTTATCGTGTTTAGAAAGCACAGCAAGTTTTACGATAATAAAAGTTTTTTTTCTTTTTTTTTTTTAATGGCTGTTTCTCAACTATCTATTTCATTACTAGCGCAAACGTCCATCCTAGAACGGTAGGTAGAAATCGTAGTTTTCCCTTTAAAATTTGAAATAATTGATAAAAAATATTCATATGATTTTCCCCTGACTATTATATCAGACTTCCCTGGTTTTCATTATTAACATTACACATATGGTATTTTTTCATGTATGCTGCTTCCTCGTTCAACACAATTATCCAGCTTGCTAATATCTCATTTGGGAGAAAATATATAAAAATTGCCTCATAAAGTACTCATAATTATATATATTATATTTACATTATATTATATACATTATATTATATACATTATATTATATTTATTATCATTATATTTACTCATAAAGTATTGGTTGACAGTTTTATAAATTCAAACTCAAAATTTAGTCCATGAAGTTCATATAGTGGCCAATGGATAAAGGGTGACCAGAAATTTTCCTCATTTTCTGAAAAATGTTTAATTCTATGACATATCAACATCTGACGGGATAGCTAATTGGATTAAGCTGGCCACCTGCTCAGGTTATGCTAATGCATCATTTAAAATTTTCAAAAATGGGTAAATTGCCTTCAACATAAGTGCTATCCACGGAAAATGAGGACATATGATCATCTTAATTTGTGTTAAATATTAAAAACTCATACCGCGTGCACCTTTTTAAAAAATATTGGGAAAGACTAATCAGCATGTGAAAAAATATGCTATATAAAATAGACGAATCAGTCTCATTGGCGAGGTGAAAATGCAAATATTTTTGCATATAGACAAATTTCCTTGATTTTTGAATATTTTTACAAAATTCCTCGATTTTTCCAGGTTGATAAACCTCCCTGATTTTTCCACGATCCCCTGATTTCCAGATTCTGTAGACACCCTGTATTATTCCTTAATCGATCTATTTGGTTTAAAAATCAAAAAGTCAGTAAATTTAAATACAGTTTTCAAACATTTTACATTTGAAAGTACACACTGCCTATTCAACGGTGTAAAATTTAAAATTATGAGATATTGAGAAGTAATTAAGTTTGGAAAAAAAAAATGGATTAATGATTCATCAAATCATTTTTTTCAATATAAATTAAACATGAAAACGTGAAAGAAACTAAAGAAAGACTATGTTTATTACATTAATACTTAGAAAATAGAGTATGTTAGCCTGGCGATGTGATAAATCGTCAAATATTGTTCCTATGACATCATTGGTACTGCATTAATTTCACTTAAAATATAAACCTTGGATTGCATTTAAAAAGCATAACTTTTACAGTAGAACCTCGATTAACCGAGCTTCGATTAATCGAGGTTTCTATTAACCGAGCCGATAACGATATATATATGATTGTATGAATGAGCTTTGAAAAAGAAAGACCACACTTTTTAGTTCACTGTCCGTACTCTACAGACTCTTCTGCCCCTAAAAGCACCCAACTTCCAAGAAACATTGCACCCTAAGAAGTCAACAGCTAACTAGGGATGCACCGAATATTCGGTATCTATTCGGTATTCGGCCTATTCGGCCATGTTATCGAATATTCGGTTTGGCCGAATAGCAAACTATTCGGTATGCCGAATATTCGGCTTGGACGAATATCAAAGTATTCGGTATGCCGAATATTCGGTTTGGCCGAATATCAAAATATTCGGCTGAGCCGAATACTTAAAGAAAAATTTTCTAAACATATTTTTAAAAACCTTATACAACTTCTACATTTAAGAATCAACTTGCAAAGATATTCAGAATAATTAGAAACGAAATCATATTTAAATAAAAGAGAATGTTTTTACATTATTTATTTGCTGTTTGTTAAGTATTATTTAAGAAAATTAACCAATCACGAGGATTTTCAGAGGAAATAATTATGTACAAAGGCAAGTTGCTGAACATTATCCAGTAAATAATCTGTTTTTTGCTAAGATTTCAGAACAACGTTTACAATCTCTGAAAATGATTGCCCACTCCAGACACCGATCTAGGATGCATTTAAAAACTTCCTTGCTTAATCAAAGGGAGTAGAATGGTTATTCTCGCTAAGTTGCCACCATATAAAATTTGAATAGATTGTATTTTTTATTTACTTTTACTTTAGTCTCTTCCTGACAAACAAATAATATAGGATCCTGTACAATTTTTCTTCCAATTTTTTCACAATTTCTCTTTGATTTTAAAATGTTTCTTTTAGAATTCAAGAAAATTTTATTCATCTGTTTTAATTCTCAGAAGAAGCCATAAAATTTAAACATTTTTTAATTAAAAAAGTTTTATAACTATTCTCTTCTTAAATAACTCAAAAGCAGATTTTTTTCAGCATAAAGTTTACATGACAAAAGATCTTGTTTATTAGAATAAAAGTTTGTTTTAAATATTATGTAAAATTGTTTTAAAATGTAACATTTTAGTGCTTTTAAACTTTGAAATATAATAGTATTCGACAAGCCGAATATTCGGTATTCGGCCGAATAGTTACTATTCGGCCTAGCAGTTACTATTCGGCTAGCCGAATATTCGGTATTCGGTTCGTCTGTAGGCCGAATATTCGATATTCGGCCAAAATCACTATTCGGTGTATCCCTACAGCTAACAATGCTTTGTTTCCAATGGTCGTGTGAACTTTCGTAAATTTTTCAATTTGCTTTTTTAAAATTTACTACTAATAGTCGATTTCCTTTTTATATTTTTTAATCTGTGAAACATAACTTCACTTATATTTATTTTTATCACTTTAAAAAAAGTTTTTTTTTTCCCAAAGATATGTTAAATTTGCAAGCACGGCGAGATTTTATGCACAGTTTCTATTAATCGAGATTTCCGATATCCGAGGCACTAGCAGTCCCAATTAGCTCGAATAATTGAGGTCGCACTGTATTTAAAATACAAACATTCAAAATACATATCGCACCCTTGCTACAAAAGTGTCACAGCTCAAAAATTGGGTTTTTTGAGTTACGGCTCCCATTCTACTTGGTTTGTACGCCTCTACCAGACACCTAAAGTACCAGATTATTGCACTGAAAATCCAGCCACCAGGTAGTAGTTGTGTTTGCAAGATGGCCAGGCCATTGATCCTTCCACAGCCCTTAAAGTTTTTAGGTAGCTTTCATTACAAAAAGCTACCTATTGCAGCCGTTCGGAGGAAAGAGATTTCATAAAATTTTGGTATATTTTCATCGATCATGACCCCTAGACCCCGAAACACCCTCCGTTCAAAAGTTTATATATATATATGATCTTTGTCATACTGTAACTCTCGTATTTATGAACCGATTTGGATGAAACTCGGTGTGTACATAGGACATACCAATGTCTCGACCGAGTTCGTTGGCCAGCTTCATCCGCCATCTTGTTTCAAAATGGCGGCCCTTTAAAAAAATTTAAAAAATTTAAAATTTGAAATGTGGTACCAAAAAATTGAAGTGTTTGACGTTGATACAAAGATTCCGGAGCAGTTTTTGTTTTGTCTATATCTTAAAAAATGGCTGAGTTATAGCACTTTGAATTTCTAGCTTGGCTGACATTTTGAAAAGTCCTGATTTTTGTCACGCGATAACAGGCGTATTCAAGAACAGATTTGTATAAAACTCGGTGTGTACATAGTACATGCCAATGTCTCGACCCAGTTCGTTGGCCAGCTTCATTCGCCATCTTGTTTCAAAATGGCGGCTATTTAAAAAAAAATTTAAATTTGAAATGTGGTACCAAAAAATTGAAAATTGAAAAATATTTTTTTCTTATGTGTTTGACCTTGATACAAAGATTCCAGAGCAGTTTTTGTTTCGTCTATATCTTAAAAAATGGCTGAGTTATAGCACTTTGAATTTCTAGCGTCGCTGACATTTTGAAACGTCCTAATTTTTGTCACGCGATAACAGGCGTATTCATGAACCGATATGGATGTACCTTAGTGTGTACAAAGTACATACCAATGTCTCGACCGAATTCGTTGGCCAGCTTCATTCGCCATCTTGTTTCAAAATGGCGGCGATTTAAAAAAAAAATTAAAAATTTAAAACTTAAAATGAGGTTTTAAAAAATTGGAAAATGAAAAAGGGTTTTTTTTATGTGTTTGAACTTGATACAAAGATTCCGGGGCAGTTTTTGTTTCGTCTATATCTTAAAAAATGGTTGAGTTATAGCACTTTGAATTTCTAGCATGGCTGACATTCTGAAACGATCTGATATTTGTCACGGGATAATACACAGAAATTACAGAAATCACCCACTCGTGGACAGCCAACCTTGCGGTATAGGAGCAAAATGCCCACGAGGGGGGAAAAAAAAGTATTTATTAACCTATTTGGTTGTAAGAAGGCATGTGGATAATATATAGCAATGTCTTGACCAATTTCACTGGCTAGTTTCATCTGCCATCTTGTTTCAAAATGGCGGCCATTAAATTAAAAAAAAATTATATTTAAAGTGAGGTGCAAAAAAATTAGAAATTGAAAAAGGTTTCTTTCTTAAGTATTTAACATTGATATAAGGATTCCGGGGCATTTTTTGTTTTATCTTTATCTTAAAAAATGGCTCAGATATAGCAGTTTGAATTTGTTTATGTGGGTGACATTTTGAAAAATCCGATTTTTTGCCTGCGACAGCACTCGTATATATCAGCGATTCCTATGTGAGTGAGCATGTGCACAGGAATTACTAAGGTCTCGACCAAGTTCACTGGTTAGCCTCATCCACCACGTTGTCTTAAAAGGGCAGGCACTTCAAGATATCGCCGAATTTGGAAACCAAATATAAGTTACTTTAAATAAAATCAGCTTAGATAAAGCTGACTAATTTCGCGAAATTCTCATTCATAATGATTTAGTATTGATAAAAATTAGTATTTAATCTTCTATAATCGGTTTCCACTAAATTGAGCTTCGTGTGTTTGAATAATATAAGCTAGCTTTTTAAAAATAAGGAATATGAAAGCTACCTCTTCCTCTCGGCACTGGCCGGAAGGACTTTTTGCATTTCCTGCGAAACGAAGCTTTTTTTAGTTATGCCACTTTTGAAGCAAGGGTGTGATATATTGCACACAATTAAAATATATGCCTTTCACTCATTTCCTTTAAAATACAAAACAATAATAATAATAAATACCATAGCATTTTATTTCAACTTCAAAGCATTGTTTCTAAATCACACACGCAAAAACTAACTACTATTGGCGAAAAAAAAACTTATTGGCGAAATCTGACAACATAAAAGTACCGAAAATAGATAAATAAACTAGAAAACAGGAATTCTGCTTTTTCAGAATTTAGTGTCGCCGCCGAAGAAAAAATATATATATATGTATATATAAATAGTACAAAACATATTTCAATTTTAAGACTTACAGCACACGCTTTTATTTTACGTAAAATGACGTCATTCGAATCCGCTTAAGAATTCCTCATTTACGATCCACTCTTACCCATCTACAGTAAAGTATGCATAAGACGTCACTATCGCGAAATAATACACAAATGTAGCAAAAAGATGCCGTCATTAAAGAAACTTGACCCCCCCCCCCCCCCCCCAAAAAAAAAAAAAAAAAAACGTCTGTCTAAGAATTTATAGGCCTTCATTTGTTTGTAACATTAATATAGATACTTACAATTAAATATAGTTTACAATAGCTCCCTGTTTTAATAGAAATCATACGTTTATATTTTTTCTAAATAGCACGCATTTTAATTACATTTTCTTTCGGTTGTTATGAAAAAATGGCAATAAAAATGTATAATTAATATTTTACAACTATTTTTCTTTTACTTTCTACAGAAATGGAGTACTTCCGTTGCCAATATTAAGCAAATGGCTCCAAAAACTACAAAAAAATTAATATTTCAAAAATAAATGCAGATGCGGTTTTCAAACAAATTGCATTTGAAGGTACTTTTTTTTTTCCAATACGGCGGTATAAAAATTGAAAATGTGCGATGCTTAGAAGTTAAAAAAAATTGCTATATAGAGTATTTAATCGTACTGCTTTGTTTTACGGCTGGCTTCTGTAAGGTAACGTTATTTTTTGGAGACAACACAAAATAAGCTGGGAGAAAGAAATAGCATAGCGTACCGGGTGGGGGGGTAATAAAAACATAAGACGAAATGTAATATTTCACTTTGATTCAATTACAAAATACACAACATATTTTAATTATAACATCTATTTTACTGTTTTAGTCGCCTTCTAAGTAAAACAGTGAGCTTCTTTAAAGTTCATATTGTGTATATTATGACCGAAAACAGAGATGAGTTTTCTAAGACTTTGCTTTTAAATTAAAAACTATTTTCATTGGTTCATAGACGAATGAGGTCAAAGACATTAATAGTACAGGAGTTAAAATATTCAATGCGCGAAAGTTTTTAAATTTTTTCAAAAATGAATGGCTCATTACGCATTGTTTATATATGTAAAATTAATCACAATTTCTGAAATGTTCGTTTGTTTATATTGGTAGCTGATTAGTTTTAATTTAGAACTTAAAACATTATAATTGTATAGTTTTTTAAGGTTTTAGAGAAAATGAAGAATGAATGTGGTACAACGTAGTAGATTATTGCCATATGTCGAACAATTGCCTTATTTACAGCATCGGAATGATGGTCGGTAATGATATAAAATGATGACATTCGCATCCGCTGAAGAATTCCACATTTACAATCCAGTCTTAAACAATATTTACAGAAAAGTATAAATAAGACTTCACTATCGTAGAATAATACACAATTCCAGCAAAAGGCGATGATGTCGTCAGTCACCAAAACTCGACCAAAAATAATCGGCTATCTAATGATTCACATGCCTTCATTTGTTTGTAACATTAATATAGATACTTAAAATTAAATGTGGTTAATAATAGCTCCATGTTTTATCAGAAATCATTCATTTATGTTTTTTTCAAAATAGCACGTATTTTAATTACATTTTTTTCAGTTATTATGGGGAAATGGCAACAAAAAGATATAATAATCTACCATTTTCTAACTTTTTTTCTTTTACTTTCTACAGAAATGGAGTACTTCAGTAGCCAACATAAAAAAAAATTCTTTAAAAACTACAAAAAAAATTAATAAATATCTCAAAAATTAATTGATATGCAGTTTTCAAGCAAATTGCATTTAAAAGTACCCCCCCCCCCCCCAATACGACGGTATAAAAATTGAAAATGTGTGATGCTTAGAAGTAGCTTAAAAAATTGCAGTAGCGATTATCCCGTACAATGACACATCTGCTTTGTTTTACGGCTATCTTATATACGTAACATTATTTTTTTTAGAGACGACACTGATTGCTGGCCGAAAGAAATAGCATATCGGGGCTAATACTCAGGCATATTCAAATATATAACTTTTCTTCTTCGTCTGAAACTATATCCTGGTAAATTCTTTTCGAAAAGGTGGGAAGGGGGGGGGGGGAGAGAAGTAAATTGGATATACAGTAGCCTCCCTCTTAACCGGCCTCCTCTTAACCGGAACTCCGCTTTAACCGGTCGACTTTTTTTTCCCCTATATCAGGCCAAATTCAGGGATGACGGCCTCGGTAACTCAGCTTACGCTTTCGAGTTGAAGTGCAATCCCGAGGGGAAGGAGGCAAAATTCAGAAAGGAGAACGTCAATTCTAAAGGGATACGCGTTGACCTTCACCAGTGTTGAATTCAGGTGGTGGCCTGGTGGAACAATGAGATCCCCCTCCCCCCCGGAAGATTTGAGATTGAGTTTTTAATGGTCATAAGTGCAATCTCCCCCTACTCGGAACTCCATAATGTCTGATCTATCCGCAAACTGTTTTGTACAAACATTTAAAAAGTTCGAGGGATGCCAACAGATCACCGTAGAAGATGTATAAGAGTTGTTTGAGTCTGATAAAGATCTCAAGCATGAAACGCTATTTGTTGAGGATACAATTAGGACTGTAACTGATGTTATTCAATACGAAGACGATCCTGGTGACGAACCAGTTTTAGTTGACACTGCTAAAATTCCTCATACGGAAGGTGTAAAAGCAATAGAATTGGCGCTACCCTATGTTGAGCAGTGGCTAACAACTTCCTCGGTTAAACAGGATGTTAAAGAGACGGAGAGATTATGCTGCAAAATGTCGGGCATCTTGCCTTCAAGAGAAGAATGTCACCGACTTCTTTATGGTTGATTAACTTAAATATACATAACGTAGAGCAATTTCAACTTCTTATAAAGGTGTGTGACACAGTTTTCAACAACTTAATGTGTGTTAAATACTTTTCATTATACAATTTTTCTTTCAATTTAATTAATCATAAGTAGTAGGGGGAACTTGGGATACTTGACCCAAGGCCTTTTTCTCAGAATTGGGAAAGTTTTGTATGTTGGAAGTGGCAACACTTTCTTTCTTTCAGTTAGCTGACCATATATTGAAAATAATAACTGAATCATTCCGTAAGTTTTTAAACTATCAGACAAAATACATTTTCATGTTCCAAAAGTAATTTTTTTGTTCTGTAAACTCCGATGTTTTAACATTTTCTGTTTAAAGGTAAGACTTTTTTAATTGCTCATTTGTTTTATACATGTTTTAAGCTACAGTAACATGCATAATAATATTAATCTTCTCATTAACAAATGGCTGCATTTTAGGGTTATGTAGTAAATGTGCAACTAGGGATACTTGACACAAGATTGGGATTAGTATTATTCAAATGCATTTAGCATGTTTAATTTATGAATTAAAAATATTATAATATTATAAACATATAAATATAAGTATTATCTGTAAATAAAATTATATAAATATTATAAGTAAATGACTTAGTTCTTGTCAAATATTGTGGCAAACGGAATACAAGATTTGTTGGAAAGGTTCTTGAAATAAATTCTGACAGGCTTACTATTCAGTTTGCAAGAAGAATGGATGGTACGCGATTTAAATGGCTTGAAATGAATGATATATCATAAGTTGATCCTGACCAAATAGAAGCTATTCTTCATCCACTTGAGTTTTCGACACAAATGATAGAATTACAAGTTTTGTGTTTAAATATGATTTTACATTTGGAGATGAATAAATTGTTATTTTCTTATTCTGGAATTTGTTTAGGCACAGAATGAACTTTCAGACTGCTAATATTTTGAACTTTCTGCAATAAAAATTTAAATTGGGTATATTAATGTTAGGCTAGGTGCTAAAAATTAAAAGTATTAAATTTATTTGGCAAAAATAAAAAATTATTAACCTTAATATTAATTATGTTCTTATGTAAAGGTGTTTTGTTTATTATTTTTAATCATACTCCCAAATCTATGACTTGGGTCAAGTATCCCTAATGGGTGGGTCAAGTATCCCTATACATTGGGATACTTGACCCAAATTGAAAGTTTTGAAAATTCATATTTTTCTACCTTTTATAATTAATACTTCGGAATAATAATAATAAATATTGTGTAATACTTCATTAAGTATATATAGACTGCATTTACACACCCATAAGTAACGTAAAAAAATAATTAACAATCAAAAACTAAGAATTGGGTCAAGTATCTCTAGTTTCCCCTATTCATTTACGAAAATATAGAAAATATGTGTTTTTTTAAAACTGCGTAAATTGAAAAACTAAATGCAACGTATGGGCTAAATAAATTACGCAGATACGTATTTAATTTTTTTTTTTACTTCTCCGTTTTAACCGGTTTTTCTCTTAACCGGCTAACTCTCGGTTCCGCTTAGGCCGATTAAGCGGGAGGCTACTGTATTCGAAAACCAGCCGCTAACCGCAAGAGCCAAAACTCCAACCCGAAAAAATTTAAGCCAACTCGACCTAATGCAGGGCTAATTGAGACAGTCAATTGTAAAAGAATATCCCATCTCACATATCAAGTCGTGAAAAATTAAAGATTTGCTCTATGATTTCTCACCATGTTTTATTAGCTTATGCAATTCATTCCTTTATGCCCATCTCTACTCCCGTTAAATGTCCGTTCCGGTGCATTTCATTCATCTACCACGAATAGGAAAAAAAAAAAAAAAAACAATAATAGAGAGAGAAAAGTTTTTTCATCGGGTTGACTAAACTGCCGTGCACCCAAGCGAATCAAATGCTGTAGAAGAGGAACGGATATCCTATAGTTGGGTATTTTGAGACGATCATAATGATGACTTTAGTGCCATACGCGGATTACTTTTACTAATGGAAATATGCAAAAGAAAAAGGTAAAGCGTGTAAATGAGAGGATGTGATGGTAACACTGGACTACGGAAGGCATAGTGCATCGAAAGAAATGAATTTAGAGAGCAAATAGATTTTTTTTTCTCTTTTTCCATTGTCAAGGACATGAGCAAAAAATATTCAAACAACGGAATTTTCATTCAGCATTCTATGAAGAATTTAAGGGTTCATGTACTATGGAACTTTATAAATTACATAATTATCGGAATTATCCGAGTCTGCTTTATTTTAAAATGCAAAATTGAAAATTTTAAACATTTCATGTGTTATAAATACACACACTACGATATATAATAAAACACACACACACACACACACATAAACACCTGCATTCAACTGTTAACGGTATATATAATATAAATATAAGACATACATACAATAAATACAATAAACCCAACTGGAGTGAAAAATTAGCCAGAGCCAGGAATCGAACCCTGGACCACAGCATTCCAGGCTGTCGCTCTAACCACTGAGTTACTCCGGCCGATACCTGGGTCTGCAATTTTTCACTAATAAACATGTTGGGGAAGTCACCAGCCATCTATACGACAGCCTTGGATGACCGGACAACGATGAATAGATTTTACTATTACATCGATCTAGGATATATAATAAAACACACACACTACAATATATTATAAAACACACATAAATAACGCCTGCATTCAACTGTTAACGGTATATATAGAGCGACAGCCTGGAATGATGTGGTCGCGGGTTCGATTCCTGGGTCTGGCTAATTTTTCACTCCAGTTGGGTTTATTGTATTTATTGTATGCATGTTTAATATTTATATATACCGTTAACAGTTGAATGCAGGCGTTATTTATGTGTGTTTTATTACATATTGTAGTGTATGTGTCTTATTATATATCGTAGTTAGATGTAATAGTAAAATTTATTCATCGTTGTCCGGTCACCCAAGACTGTCGTATAGATAGCTGGTGAACATGGTTTATGATAGAAGATATTTCAGTCTTATAATCCCCTAATAAAGATCCGAAAGCTTTTCCCCTCCTTCGCTACAGAAAATAACATCATTAAAAGTTCAAAGTGGAAGAACGCTTTGCAGCTGATAGATAAAAAACCAGAAAGTCTATTTCTTTTTTTTTCGTATCATGTGAAATATGTAATGCTTGGCCATATGCTCACGCGTATGTTCTTCTGGCTTGCATAAGAACTTATAAACACTATAATTGACTTATACACTGAAATTTTTTACCGAACATTTATTTCATTTTGACTTTAATATAAAAAGCCAATTATACTTAACTGGATGATAGCAACAAAGAGCAGAATATACATATACTTGTTAAAAATTAATGTTGTAAACCACGCGATGAAAATGTTGTGTTTTGTAACTCACTTTCCTATTGGCCCTCAACTATCAGAGTCGTCGAAAATATTACGCTCTTTCTTTCTTAATAAGTTTAATTAAATTCTCTTTTTCTTTCCTCTCACATAAGTAGATTCATAAAGTATAGCACCATATACACACTGCACAATGATATAAGATGATTAACCTTTAACTGATGTGACTAAAATTTGGCATACAGCTTATGTGATCCGGTCTCTCAGACCCCTCGAATAAAATGAATAAAAAATATAACTCAAATGGTTGAATTTACTTAAATTTTGTCCTAACAATATCGTTGTACTTCTCTTAGGAGCATGTGATTTAAATTGCATGAAAAAAGTATTTTATTCATATTATTTAACTTCAGTACAGAAAAGTAAAAAGCTGTAAAAGTGTTTACAGCTGGGAGTCGCGGGGTCTGGGAGACCGCGTGACATCAGTTAAAGGTTAAACCCGATGAACAATCATGAAATGGATACACGATCGCTGAATTAGAGGTCTGCACGGGCCGACATTTCCAGGCCCGGGCCGGCCCGACTGTCAGAAAAGAAAAATCGGCCCTGCCCGGCTCGGCCAGATACAAAAATTAAAAGTTCGGCCCGGACCCGGCCCGGCCCGTAGAAAAAATAATATTGGCCCGGCCCGGTCCGATAAAAAAATTAAAAGTTCGGCCCAAGCCCGGACCGGCGCGGAAAAAAGTTAAAATCTCGGCCCGGGCCCGGACCGGCCCGGCCCGAGTGAATTTCTACAACACATTGATTTTTACGCCGAATTGGTTAAAAATTTGTCTCGTACGAGGAGTTCTGACCAAAAATATTTATCTTAACTTTTTTTTCATGTTTATAATCTTTATTTTTATAGAAGAGCAGCAGGCTGCGATATTTATTTTTTTAATGAATCTCTTTCTTGTATGTAAATGTTTCAGTTATCATTAATATTGTTAATCCATATTCCATGTATAGAAGTGTTAAAAATTGGAAAAATGCTATACAGTAAAATCTTCTAAGATGGAATTGCATAGAAAAGAAAAAAAAATGCGTTATAGACAAGTTCCCTTCTTAGCAAGTGTAAATGTATTATAGATACTTTTCTTACTTATTAGTATACTAATTTTGCATGGATCAACACGTTTTTCAGTTTAAAACAGGGTTCCGTCATAGGCAGGTACCTTTTCACACATTTTACTGTATTTTAATTTAGTTATATTTTAATGTGAACTTTTAATGATGTTATTTAAGGTGGTCACAAGCAACATGGGGAAATTTTTTTTTTAACGTTTTCTTCGGGGGGACCCTCCTAAAAGTTGCCAATTAGTTAGAAAATGAGATTGGCAAAGTTTCAGCTCAAATAAATAATATTAACCCGTGCCTCATCGAGGTTGAATTCTTGAAAATTTGCAATTTTTGGCAAAAAATTGTTTTTCTTTCCTTACGTGAAAAATATTTGTCTTAGAAACCTGATTCTTGTTTTATTTCATAGAAACTGTTGTTGCCTTGAACTTTTTACTCTCATGAAAACTTATATTTAATGAACATTTAGTATTTTTCAGGATATCTAGTGAACCACACCCTCAAACTCTGCATTTTTGAAACATTGGTAAAAAATGACAAATTAAAAATTTTATTACTTTTGATAATTTTTTTGTATCATTTTTATTAATAGGCAAAAATAAGTGAACAATTTTTGTAACTTTAAAAATATTTCACGAATTATAATTGATTATTAGTTATCTAGTTCTGTGTCTAGTAAGAAAGAGCTTCTCGATTTGTGTTGCAGTTGAACCTCTGAATTTCTCTTTATATTACAAGGCTGTTTTTGTTATCTGTTATGGTTATCTAATTTTAGAATTGACGAAACATTCCGTAAAACCCCTTCCCCCTCTTGATATGATGGCAGAAATGTAAGATTTTTTAAATTGGCCACATATCTCATCAAATCATCGGCAGTAAGCAGCTAAGTAATTGTCAAGTTTTATGTATTTTATTTTATAATATTCGCAAAATGAACTGAACGCCAGAGAAGCTGCTAGACTTAGAATACATCCACTAGCTAACTACAGACATCGACTCTGCAAATAACTGTTTCGTAAACAAAAAACTGAGCTTATCAAAAACAGATTTTAAAATTCCCATTTAGAGAGAACTGTTGTTCACTGGTGTGGAAAACTGCTTCACCATTTTTTGAATAAAGAAAATGTAGAGTGGATAAAAGTTTTAATTAGTTGTGGGGATGAAGAACAGTTACTACGAGTTCCTCAACTTGAAAATAGTATCGGAACAATTCAGGCGAAAGCTGTATTTTCAGCAGTTGAAGAGTGGGAGGAAGTTGGTAAAATCCAGGCAATATTTTTTGATACAACTGCAGTAAACACAGGTTGCATCAGAGTTAACCTGCATTTTTCTATAGCAATTGTTAAAGGAAAAGTCTTCTGTATTTACCATGTCGCCAGCATAATTTAGAAAGCTGTTCTTGATTGTAAAATGGGCATAATCACTGCCCCTCAGCCAGATATTTAAAAAAAAAAACAATTCTGATTGGGTGGTCTAAATTAAACCAGAGTAAGTATACAAATGTTACTGAAGATGAAATACTAGGTATAAATAGTTAATTCAGAAGAAATTTCAAATTTTCTTACAGGAACTCTTAAAAATTAACAGCTCAGGGATGATTATAAAGAGTTTATCCAACTTTGTTTAATTTTTATAGAACTCCTTCCTGCAAAAGACTTTTTTTCAAAGCACCTGGTACTTTTATTCATGTCAGATGGATGGAGGGACAGGCCATTCATTCTCTTAAAATATATTGTTTCATGGATCATCTTTCAATAACAAATTTAGAAAAAGAAGGTATCAGAGATCTTTTCTTATTTTTAATCAATATTTATGCAAAAGCGTGCTTCAATACTTCCACTGCCACTTTAGCCCTCAATTCAAGACCTGCAAATAATAAAATCACTTGTTCACTACAGAAAATTTGATAAATAGGTTACAGACAAAGCACTTGCTAAAATGACAAACCGCTTTTGGTATCTTAATTCGGATCAAGTTGCATTTTCATTTTTAGATAATACTTTGGTAAAAAAAGTCAACATAAGCCACCTTATCTAAACCATTACAACTTCAATCCTTTCCGGTGCAGTGTCCCACGCCGGGACCACCTAATTTTAATTCCAAACTTACAAACGGCACGAAGAATATTTTAATAAAATTTTGCTTTTACAATGAAAGGTTAAAGTAATGTGATTTTAATTTCTAAAAATGTTGTTTGTAAATTCCGGGGTAGACCATCATTTCATCTTTTTACGAACAGAATTTTTCTGTGCCGGAAAGGGTTAACGTGACAGTTGTAAGGAAAAATAAGTTATTTTCTTTATTATGCCTCCTTTCTTGTAACGCAACTTTAATAAGGAAATGCAATTGAGCATTATTTGCTCTCATTTCTATACTTCCTTTGCCCTCCCTTTTTTTAAAAAATTCTTTCAGTTTAAAATTCGATTTTTTTCCTTAACACTTTATTGGACTTCACAAAACGAAAAAAAGAAAAACAAAAGGTGGAAAGCAGGTGAAATGCAATGTTACAATTTTTTTTTTTCGCTTTTTTATAAAAAGTCAATTTTTAGGATTCAGGTGAAGTCTGGTCCTGAAAAATGCGCATATTTTTAAATCTATACATTTTTAGAAAAAAAATGGTGTGTGGTTCTTCAAAGCAAAACTTTTTTTTATAAAATGAGACCTGCATTATGTTCCTAGGTTTAATTGTATTCATTTCATGAAGGAAAAACAGCATTTTTTTGCGAAAAATCACTTTTTTTCAAACTTAAACCTCAATGAGGCACGGGTTAATATTATCCAAATGAGCTGAAACTTAGCCAATCTCATTTTCTAGTCAATTGGCAACTTTTTGGGGGGTCCCCCGAAAAAATTCGAAAATTGATTTCTTGTGACCACCCAAATGTTATATTCTACTATTCTTTAAAAATAATAAATTTTAATGTTTAAGAATAATGTTTAAGAATAATGTCATTAGAATAATGACGATTCAAAAATGTATGCATTTTTTGCAAAAAGTTTTTAACTGACCTTTAAATGGACCAGGCCACGCTGAGACAATGATTTTCATACGGGCTGGCTCAAAACTAGGACTGAAAATTTTGGGCCATGAAGACTAGGAATGAAACCAGGCCCGGCTCTGTACAGAAAAATTAAGTTAGGCCCGGCCCGGCCCGAGCCTTCAGAAAAAAATATGGCCCGGCCCGAACAGATTGGAGCCCGGGTCCGGCCCAAGTGCCGTGAATGAAAATCGGCCCGAGCCCGGCTGCGGGACGGGCCGGACTCGGGCTTCGGGCCGGCGCGTGCAGATCTCTACGCTGAATAATATTACGTCTCCACAATAATTCATTAAGTTCCTGGCTAACCGGTGCACGATACGGATATCTATAAAAGGTAAACGAATTACTTTTGCTATAGTGAGGCATAGTGCTATTTGAATTCATAGAATATGATTAATTGAGGAGCGTGCGAACTCACGCCAAGAGCTGTTAGGCATATATTATTCTAAGTTTATTAGTGAAAAATTGCAGACCCAGGTATCGGCCGGAGTAGCTCAGTGGTTAGAGCGATAGCCTGGAATACCGTGGTCTCGGGTTCGATTCCGGATTTGGCTAATTTTTCACTCCAGTCGGGTTTATTGTATTTATTATATGTACGTATGTTTAATATTTATATTCTAGGTGTTCTTTTCCGTTAAAATATATTTAAAATTTATGGGATAGTAGAAAAGGTAATTATTCCTCCAAGATCTTTAAATTCCAGTTAATTTTTTTTTTCATTTTACATAACATACAATCTATGCAAAATTATACCCGTCATACGGAAAATTTAACATCTTCACGGCTGCCAGGCAAACTCTCTGGAATCACCTTTGGAATTCCTATGCCCCCCCCCCCCCCCCCCACACACACACACACCCCTCATAGACAACACTTCAAAGTTGGGAAATGTTTGAAAATTGAACGTTTAGCATTAAAAAAGAAAGGTAATTTTTCTTAAGAGGTAGCTGAAGTACCAATTCTCAAATAGATATGGTATTTAATTATTGTCCTTCCCCTACGCTGAATAACTCAACTAGTGACTCAACTATTGTTGCGCGATGATAAAGACACCGATGATCTCGCAACTTGAACAGACGAAGTCAAGACAAGTTTTCATGCAGTCTAAAGCAGGAATCACCAACCTTTTTAATATCGCAGGGACATATGGGCTTTTTTAAATACGAATGCATCCCCCCCCCCCCCCCCAACATACACACAAACACGCATACATACATTTTATAAGGTTAACTTTTGAATATTTATATTTGTGTCGAGAACAGAGATCGAATTGTACACAGTTTAATTGTATTGTACACATTTAATTGTACACACATACATGTATATATAAAAATTTTTGTAAATATTAACCATTAAAATAAATGAAAAATCGATCACAATAAATATAACACTTGCTAGACTATAAAACTGTATATCCTACATACTATATTTCAAAAAGTGAAAGAACAAATGTGTAGCGATTAAAAAATTACAAAATGCAAAAACACGACAAGAAGAATAATGAATCTTTTGGGAAACTTTTTTTCAAGGGCAATATCCCACAACATAAGTAAAACACGATTAGCATGCCATAGCTTTACGTACTACACTAAAATTGTCCGATCAATTATGATACGAAATTAAATTCTTTAACAGAACTCAATAAAACCCGACCCCCCCCCCTTTTTTTCCCTCAGAAAACCCCTGGGATTTTGACTAGTGGGCCCAGTGGACTGGGTTTTTTTTCCAAAAAACCCGTGTTTTTTCAAACCCTGTATTGAATAGAGATGCATCAAGTCTTATTAATCAGGTTATTAATTAAAATTGTATGTATACTGGTCCAATTTCAGCTTTGAATGCATAAATAAAAATGGTCAAAAGGGCGCTGCACTTTTCTTATTCAATAATCATTGCACTTCCATGTTACATTCAAAGAAATGCACTATGCACATCATAGGGGAGACTGGGGATACTTGATCCCTCATCATAAAGTATACTAAAATCAATATGTAGAATTTTGAAATCTGGTAACACATTTTAAGATGCATTATTTCAGATAATCTGGCAAAATAAAATCCTTTACAGCCATTTTCTTTAAGCATAAAAAAGATATATTTAATTGTTGCAAGTTTAACTTTAACGGTTTTTAAAGTTTTGTTTTTATTTTCTATTGTTGAAAATTTGATAAATTGAATTTTATATCATTTTAAAGTATAAACTTATAACTTCTTTAGCAAATTAGTTTTGTTTATTTACCACCTAAAAT
The DNA here is from genome assembly GCA_963932465.1 of Maratus speciosus. Lineage (NCBI taxonomy): Eukaryota > Metazoa > Arthropoda > Arachnida > Araneae > Salticidae > Maratus > Maratus speciosus. The sequence goes on from OZ010786.1 coordinate 184,981,861, forward strand.
AAACATTTATGTTATAAACACAAAATGGGGATGCTTGATCCCCCTTTTTCTAGGGATCATGTATCTCCAGATAACTAAACTTTTAATACAAACAGAAATATTTCAGTTTTGTTTACCAAATACAGAACATTAGCATCAATTTAGCAAAATGTTTTTTTTTTTTTTTTTTTTTTTTTTTCTCCCCCAAAAAAGGTCAAATTTAGCAAATTTTCTACAAAAAAAGAAAATCTTTCATTACGTAGGTCAAGTAGAACAAAAGTGGGTATTTTTATTATGTGAGGCAGAGTAGGTGGGGGTAAAGATACGCACTTTCCATACATTTTGATTTTTAACTCACACATTGGTCTAAACTTATGTAATGAATGATTAAAATGTTAGATTAGAACCTTAGGCAAGGGCCACCATCAACCGACATTCTGTCAAATTATAATCCTGTGAGAAATTGCATTTTTACATTGCGCCGCGTATCTTTGCCCCATCGCTTGGGGTAAAAGTGCGCAGTAGTGGGGCAAAGATACGCAGTGCATATTTTTGCCCCATTACTGCGGGTTTTTGCCCCATTTCCAATAAAACGAATGAGTTATGCAAAAGCATTAGAAAAATTTCACTTGTATTTATAGTTAAACTGAAAATTGTAAGTTAAAACATGAAAAAAAAAAAAAAAACAGAAAAAAACAGCGGTCTGCGAGATCGCAAAGCAGTTAACTTCTAACTACTGTGACAAAAATTGTTCCATAAATACTGTGAGCGGTCACAAAGACCCCCTGATCGTAGAATTAATAAAAGGGTTGACTGACTTTTAAGATATTGTTTTTGCGCTGAACTTTATGTAAAGGCTAATTATAATAAATATTCTCCTCATTTAGAAGTCTTTAGCGATACTACTAAGTTTCCAAACGAATCAAAATTAAACTAACATCAATAGTTAAATTGAAAATTACAAGTTAAGCTATGAAAACTGATTATAGCAACGTAAGGGCTAAGACTTAAAATCGTTTTACGAAACAAGAATATTGACTTTTAAAAGTAGGTAGGTAGATACCTACGTTCTATATTGAAAAAAATTAACTAAAAAAAGGAAAAGTTAGTTAACTAGCTTATATTAGTTAAGTAGCTATTATATTTTATACAATATAAGAAACAAAACTTTCCACAACGTAATTGTGGAAAACTTTGCATCTAGCTAAAAGAATAGGACAAAGCCCGAATCTTAAACTTGTGCGTATCTTTGCCCCAAGACGGATGCGTACTTTTACCCCATTCCGCAGTATTTTACTTAACCGACTACTGACAATTTTAAACAAATGCGATCGAGATAAACTATACGGCATTTAGAAGCTATAGATCTTTCGTTCTCCACTGAATAGATTTGTAAAAATTTGAAGTATTGTCAGTTAAACAATAAAGTGAAAATTTAAAAATATTAGATCAAAATGCGAAAATTTAAACTTACCTCATTTTCTTGGCACGGAGTGCTACTTTTTTCACAAGGTTTGAACACACAATTACTACACTTGAGACTAAACTATCACCTAACAGACATGATTGTAAAAATGTTTCTTCATATTAAATCAGGCAGTGCGTATCTTTGCCCCGTGCGTATCTTTACCTCCGTCTACTCTACATTTTATTACGAAGGCACGCTTAATCAATTCTATTTCCCGGAAAAAGTTGATAAAAGCATAGTTGGTGAGTCAAGTTGCATTATTACGTTGCCAAATCCACTTATGGTAGGAGGAACCTTAAGAACTGCTACAACTATAACTTTTCACTTTTACTTTTCTAAGTTTCAAAATACCTGCTGATAATGAGGCTGTGTCATTATTTTTTTAAAGCTTTATTCATTACTTTTACTTTGTATTATTTTGTACTTGTATTATTTATTAAAATAAAGTTTAACAATTTGTTGATTTCTTTCTAGTTTGTTTCTAAGTTTTCATTTTAGCTTAATTCAATTGCATTTATAGTTTTTATAAATATCTACATGTCAAGTCATCAACAAAGTGTTCAAATATTCATTTTGTAATCATAAATGAAATAAATAAAAGTTAAATGTTTATTACTAACTTAAAATACTGCGATGTATGCATAATGAAACAATATTAGCTTGATTTTTGACAGAGATCAACGGATCAAGTATCCCTTTAAGTGGGGATACATGATCCCCCTTTTGAAAAATTGAAAAATGCAATTTTCTGAAATTAATTTGTTTTTTTATACCAAGAAAAAAAATATATTGTATAAGAAATGGACACACGATTATTTTGGTAAAAAAAAATCTTAAAAATGTCAAATGACAACTGAGAAAAAAATAAAAACAGAAAGTGGGGATCAAATGTCCCCAGTCTCTCGTGAAGATGCGTGTTATAATATTTGAGATTTTTAACTTATGGTTGATTTTTATTAGAATCTCTCTATTCTAAAAAAAAGTAACTACCGCTGTCACCGCCGCCGCCGCCGCCGCCGGTTTTGAATTTTTTGTGACCAGAGGTATTTCTTCGTTAATATTGAGAAAAATAATACATACAAAAATATGAAAATCAGTGGTTTTATACAGAAATGTTTGATAAACACGCTGATGCAGACAGTTTTCAAATCGAAGAATTATTTTAAGAGATATTTAATGCTAAAGTTGGACAAAATCGTTCCACTAAAAAAGTTTTATAGCAGCAAAAACTATACATAGCAGTGTAATCATTTTTAGATCATTTTATGCGTTAGAATTTGCCGGAGTGCAGATTGCATTAAATTTTTTATTTTGACTCATTTTTTCAGGTTTTATTTCTATTTTAAATTCAAATTTTCAGCATTTCTAGAGATATTTTTTACAGATTTCAGAAAATTGTACTAATTTAAACTGTTGCCAACTGTATAAAAAGCGCAAGCAATAATGTTTGTTTCAAATTAAAAATTTATTTACTCGTGACTATTATAAACAGGAAAAAAACTTTCAAATTAGAATTAAATAATTATGTATAAAAAGCAGGAACTTATTAAAAATTACGTCATAAAAAGTACACACGTGAATTTTAAAAGAGAAAGGATATTGTAAAATAATAAATTCATTAACATGCGTTAGAAGTCTTAGGAGAAATTACGTCATATTTACGTCACATTATAGTTATTACATAAAATGAACACAAAATAATACTGCAAAAAAGTTTAAATTTAGAAATTGCGCTAGACATTTATTTAATATTTTGAGAGAATATTTCCAACTATTTTTGTTAGGAAACCGCAAATAATATTTCATTGCTAACAAAACTACTTTCACGCGATTATTTAAAAGAGAAAGAATAGCTTGGTAAAAATTACGTCAGATTAAAAACGATTAATTTAAAATGTCTCATTTAAAAGAACTTTCTTTTCGCTTTGTTAAAAAATACCAGGAGACAAAGACTCTGTTTACTTAATTCCTTTCATATTAGCTTATTTTGAAATGTTGTTACACGTGTCTACGTCATCAAGTTATTTTTATTTCGACGTTTTATTTGTATTTTTATTAATGTTGTACGAATTTATTTGTTCTTTCGTTATTTAAAATAATAATTATGTCAATTTGTATAATTTGGCGAGTGGTTTGGCGATTTATATAATTTGGCGAAATTGGTCGACGGGATAATCAAGTAGTACTGCAGCGGATTTGGCGTTAAAATTCCCCAATCAAAGAGAAATGAATAGAAATTCGTTTATAGGGAGATCGCCACTGTTTTTTAAAATTATAATTCAATCTTTCGAAATCTTTTTAAAGCCGATCAAATTAGCGTGCATTTAGAGCCTGCGGTGTCTGGACGGGGGTTGGCGAGCGTAGCTCGTAGGGGGCCGAGCCCCCTAGTATTATAAAAAAAAAAGTTTTGCGTTGACCACAGCACACTGGTTTGACTTTGTTGAGCTCCTATGTATTTTTTTTTTTCAGTGTTCCACAATCAACACAAACACATAGATGGGAAATTCTTTTAACCGAGTTTGAAAGTAGTCTAACTAAAGAAACTGAGCTATGGCGTGCCCGCACAAATGACAAAACTGCACTCAATTCGGACGGGAAAAAAAAAAAATCAATGCGACACTGAAAATCATTGCTGATAATTCGGAAGAAAAAGCGATGCAAGTCGGGAAGGAATATTCGAAGAGAAGAGGTCTTGAGAGCAAAATGGAGTCCCTGAAATGCGCAACGATTTATATCATTTGGAGTTCAATATTGCAACGAATTAAACGAAATGAGTCTAAATGGGCGAACTAATCAAAATGAAAACTTAAGCATCTACATCTTTGTTTAAATGAAAATGTAAAATTCTAAGGAATCTTTATATCAGCACCAACCGAAGTTTTGATTTAACGATTCCCTACAGCATTTTGAAGCGAAAGAAGTTATAAAATCTAGTACAGCATCGTATAAAGAACACAAGAACATAAAACTAGCAGTAAAAATAATATACTATGTATATTCTTGGGTAATTTCTAAATAAATGTTTATACGCTGATTTTAGATAATTTGTTGATTCAATTAAATAACCACGTCCTGGAATGCAAATCTGTATGCAATTTCTACATATTTCTATCCCCTTTCTTATGTATTAATGTAGAGACGCTGGGAAAGTTAGTAAAAGTCGTAACAAAAGAATACCCCGAAGTAGAGATCTGCACGGGTCCTGCTGGCTTGGCCAGAGACCCGGCAAAATGAAGGACTTTCAAAACAGGCTGGGCCAAGCGGGCAGAATTAGGAAAATTTTTGTAACCGGTCGAGCCGACAAAAAAATTAAACGGCACAGCGGCCCGATAAAAAATTAATCGGGCCAACCGGCCTAATATAAAAAATGATGATTGCGATTATGATATTGTGTCTCTCATTTCAGTCTTGCTGCTGCTTTCATAGTAGAAGCACGTCTTCTTTGCGCCTGACTAAGAAAGACTCCGATCTTTTGAAAGGCCTAGCGCATTTAAAAGTTTTTTATAGTGTTTTAAGAAATTCTTTTAATACTTATCGATTCACACCAGTTCCAAGTTATTTTGCTCTGATATAAAAATTTAAACGAAGTCGATAAAATATAAACCATTTTCTATGGATATGACTTTCGCGAGAATAAGTATAAATATATACGGCACGAGCCGACGCTAATTTGACTTACATAAATACAGAAAAACATATAACATGTCCAGCGTATCGGCATCGGACATTGTGTCTGAGCCCGAACTCAATTTTTTTAGCAGATTCGGACCGGGCCGGGATCAGGCTTACAATTTTTTTCCCTCCTACATAGTAGTCGAGCCGGGCCGGAACTGGACTTAATTGTTCCCAAGATGTGTCGGGTAGGCAATTTGTTTTGAAAAATAGTAATAGAGATAATGAACATCTGTTAACGGAATCATTGGAAATATAATTTAAGGTGGTTATCAAGTTTCTGTTCAACAATACGAAACTTTCTGACACATTTTCTGACTCATTTTTAACTGTAAATACATAAAATTAACAGGCCTGACTATTGAAGCGATTTGGAATCAATTAGGGTTTTCCATTTTTTTTTTTTAATAAATGTTTATATTTATTGAGTTATAAGTGATTCTTTCCACCTGGCGATAGGTTTTTCTCCTTTATAGTGCTATAATGTCTGGGAATTAGATTCAAAACGTCAACTTTGACAGTATTTCATGAAATATATTTTGCCTTATATAAGGAAACCGGCAATCGATTACATAGTTTTTGAATGCCTGCAATTTTCATGCGTTTGTGAACAAAAATGAATTCCGAAATGTGTCAGAAAGTGTCTCCTTTGGATTTGAGAACAGCCTTAAATTACAGAGAAATATTTTCAAAAATCTACTTTTTTATATATAGTTTAAAATTTATGATCCTTTTTTTTTTTCATTCTAAACTAGTCAGGGTTCGTAAATATCATATTTTGGAAAATATAAAAAATATCCGATATTTTGATATATATCCAATATTTTCAAAATAGTCAGCTTACTGCTGATAATAAATATTTTCAAACATAATATAAATTAGAAACTAAAACATATTGCACTTAACATGAAAACTTGAACAACATACTAAAAGTGCATTTTTCTTTTCCTTTAACTTAAAACAAATTGAAGATCAACTAATTAAAAACCGAAACAATTTGCTTTATACACTTACATAAAAAAGGAAAAATTCTATAGGATTCAGTATCAACTATCAAGAAATCAGAAATATAATACAAAATATTGTTTTAATTGAAAATTTTTAACATACCTGTAAGCTTCTCATTTGTTACTCCTTAACATGCTGTACAGTTTAAACTGAACTAAATCAATATCAGAACAGATTCTTTTCTATAGAAGCTGTATATATAATCGAGTATCTAAATTAGACAATTTATCTTTCAGTGTATGTTCTGAGATTTAATTATGTTCCTCATAATCTACAGTTTAAAGTAAAAATTCAAACATAAAGCTTAGAAAAGATATTTTTTTCTTTTTCGGCTGAAAAAGTCAATGTTATAGACAAAAAATCCTTATTTACAGAGCAATACAGTCAATAACAGTTGGAGTCATTTGCACTTGTTTTGACTGAAAATTTCAAAAATATCTTGCACAGTGATATTTTGAAAATAAATATCAAAAATTGAAAAATATTGAAAATGTCACACATCTTTATATTTTGAAAATAAATATCAAAAATTGAAAAATATTGAAAATGTCACACATCTTTATATTTTGAAAATAAATATCAAGTAATATGAAAATATCGAAAATATCAAAAATGTTGATATTTTCAAAATAAATATCGGATATATATCATGATATATATCGATTGATATATAACAACGAACCCTGAAACAAATACATTAATTCTTTTATTGAATCTTTATTTGAATGTTCAAAAGTCTAAGTAATAATTAATGTTGCTCTTGTGCATTTTTTTGTCTTGCGGGTTTAGGTACGCACCGCACGGGTCATCTTTAACAATAGAACCCCATTCTTAATTTTTCTCCAACTCGGAATCCCGATGGGTTACATTTGTGTGAGAAGATACAGCGTATGAGTTTATCGCTCCTTTGGCTGTCTTTCTCTCTCCTGATAAATAGTTCATCTCTAATAACGTAATAAACTGAGAAAGAAAAAGCTCCAAAAAAGGTTTATTTAAGATAATCTGTAGTTAAAAAACGTTATTGTTTAGATGTACTAATCTTAATTGAAGTTCTGGATTTAGAATTGTAAGCAAACAAGTAAAGTACTTATTGATTAGCATGTTATTAAAACTGAGTACTTACTAGAGTTTTCTGTTTTCAAAATTTAATACATCTCAAATTTATAATATATATATCTCTTGTATATATATACAATTGATAAGAGAGTAAAAAAGAGACTTAAGTAGTTTAGAAAACGAAATCATTTTTTATCACTTTTGTTTTTGAGAAAAAATTTCAGTCTGATTTTTATAACATATATAACTGTCTTATATATAATTGATAAGAAAAATATATATAAAAGAGATTAATGGAGAGGTGGGTATTAACTGAATGTGTTAAATAATTTATAAGCTTTAGTAATTTTTTTAGCAATTCTGTTTTTGAAAATCCCATTTAACTCATTTCAATTAATTCCATATAACATACGTATAGTATGTTACATGGATTCATTTTTTCCACATTAAATACGAGAATAAGTAAAAAGTAAATATGATAAATAATTTTGAAATTTTAATAATTTTTTTATTTTATTTCATTGTTGAAATCAGGTATTTTTCTGGAGGAAGAATTTTTAAAGCTCCGGGAAGTATTTGCACTTAACAGTATTAATAAGCGTGAAATTAAAAATCTTCCAGTGAGGTTACCCCCCCCCCCCCCAACACATACATACACACATAACATACACACTCGAACCAAGGCTACCTCCTGAATTTATCATTGAGCACCTTTGTTTTGAAATATTTTAAAAATATGATTTACATTAAATAGGCAAATAAAAGCTTATGAGCTGCAATATACGCAAAATTTAACACGTACAAAATTTTCCCATTATATGCAGGGATGTAGTGGAGAGTATACGCCGTATACCCTCTGGATTTTTTAAGGAACACCGTATACGCTCTGTTTCTCAAGAAAGCTATAGTATATATACACTAGGGTATATACCCTCTGCCTAGAACGCATATTTTTTTACGACTACACCACTGATTATATGCCGTCGGTATCATGTCAAACTATCCAATCTGAAAATTGACACTTTTCAAGAGGGCAAAAAAACTGTTTTAATTGCGGATTCAAAATCAGCGCCAAGCAGCAGTAAACAATTATTATATTTTTCGGATGTTGATTTATATCCTATTTAAGCATGCTATTGAGATAAATCATTTGAATAATTTTACTCGCCAAAAAATCACATTGGATAGTTTGATATGGTATGGCTTATTGGTACGTTTTCAGCTTCGTTGTGCTTTTTCAGTTTCAAACTATCCAATATGCCACATTGGATAGTTTGACTTGTAAAAATTTTGTGCTTTTCCCAGATTCGCTATTCCATTGTAGCGAATATGCCATATTGGACAGTTTGAACTGTAAAAATTTTGTGCTTTTTCCAGATTCGCCGTTTCATAGTAGCAAATGTGTCGTATTCAATAGTTTAATTTGTAAAAATTTTGGTATTTACATACTCAATATAAAAAACTCTTAAGAATTTTCTTTAATAATTTTTATAACGAATATACAGTAAATTAATAAAGAAAAAAGCTTATTTTTAAATATTCTGTTAATTTTATAAAATATAAGAAAACAAAAATATCTCAATGAGGTGGGCAACAACGGGCACTTCATACCCGTTACTATAAATAGTAATCTTCGCACTATTTTTACTAAGAAACTCATGGGCCGCTTTTTATCACTATTTTCGAATATAAATCTTTGATTTGTTTAATCCCACCATTAAAAAAAGTTGGAACAAATAATTTTGAAGATAATTTCGAAGAAATTCATAATCGACTCTTTTAATACAATAATTGCAAATGTTCTTCCGAACGTGGGGAATGATAAAGGGGTAATCCCTTTTTTTTCAAGACTTTCGTGATCTTTAAAAAGTTTTTATGATTTTTGCATCACTTTTCTGTCGTCTAACCGTGCTCTACCTTTCGTAAATATACTCGGATCACCATATAATTCATTTATGTTTTTGGTGTTTACTATGGCATGTCCGGTGAAAACGGAGCGTGTAGCAATGAGGAATTTGCACACATGGGGGATTTGATCATTTATATATTTTTCTGATAGTTCCAGATCCACAGTTTTCAAAAATGTTCTCAAAAACGCGAAAAAAATATCTACACTATTAAATAATTAGTCCTAAAAGTAAGATAAAATCACATCGCTCCAAATCGGGGCGTGACTTACTATGACGTCACAGTTCACGACAGGCAAGCGGAACGGAAAGAAAAGAGATACTAGACTTTGAAAATAAAGGTTCGAAATTTTTAAACTACTGATTTTACAAATTTGGTTCTTTCGCATCTGGATATTATTTTGTACGTTGATTTATAAAATGTCAATTTGAAAAAAAAAATGAACGCTAAGTTTATGAAAAAATCGATTTTTAAACTCAATAAAAGTCTTTTCACATAGAGAGAGTTCACGGGATATTGTTAAAATTAGGAAAAATAAAGAACTGATCGCTTTTAATCTTTGACGTTGTTTTTAACGCATAATAAAGATTTTATAAATTTAAGATGAGTTGATTTTTGGTGGTGGTGGGGGGGGGGGGAGCTTTTTTTTCTTCAGATCAACTGTTTATAGCGTTTTAAATGCGATTTTTCATTTAACACTCAAATAAATATTATTTTTTAACATTAGATATATGAAAGAATGGGAAATGCAGAGGGAGGGGAGGGTCATCCGGGGAGGAGCTATTTTCTAAATTTTGAGTACACGCCTCATGTGACATATCGTTAGAAAGGTGTATGAAAACTTATTCATATTATGTACATCCCGTGCCCCTCCCCCCCCACACACTTCGCCCCCTGGGGACACTTTTGTAAATTTTTTAGGTTTTTTACAAGAATTTGCAGTGCGTGCGCAGCACGTGGTGCTATACGATGCCGCAGGCAGCGGGGATGTGGTTCGCGGTTTCTTTTTCCTGTTGATTTTTTTTTTTTTTTTTTTTTTTTTTTTTAAGATTATGCGGTACTGTCGAAGCACGCCTGCTACACGGTGTCATAGGCAGCAAGACCTAAAGTATTTTTATGTTGAAAAGTAAAAATTTAATATTAAATTTTTTTTGAGTAGTTTTAATATTTTTACTTTTTATAATCTCTATTAAGACATGACAAAATATTGTTTCGAAATAAATCCTTTATTTTTTAAACCTAGTCCCTAACTTAATAAAAATGTACACTTACGCAATAAAATTTTTAATTACTTCCTGACCTGAAATAAAAACTAACATATTTGTGTGTGTCATATCTTAGACGTTTCTACGTTTTATCTATTTAATCATCAATAAAACAGGGTTATTGCTTATTAATCTTTACAGATACAATATACGTATGAAATCTACTACAGAGTGTTTTTGTTTGTTTTTAAATACGAATGAGTACATTATAAATATGAATGCTTTTTTTTTTCTCTTGAGTAACTATTTATCCAATCAATTAATGTTCTAAAATAGTAATATTTAAACAAAATCAAACATAAAGTTACTGAAAAATGATCTTCACAAGATCAAAGAGATAAATTTAGATAAATTAGGATTTTTCCCTTGTCATCACTCTTCATAGCTTTAGTCCATGATTTTCTAATGGCAGGGTCTTTTGGCACACTGAAAAACTACTTTTCGCAAGAAGTTACTGGTTGTATTAATGCAGAGTGGTACAATACAGTACAGTAAAACCTCCTTAAAGCGACCATGTTTCATTCTAATAAAAACTGAATTCGTTTCGAGAGGTGGTGTTTAAATCTAGATTTTAATTGTTGGAAAAAAGTAGAAATAATGTTACTAGAATTTATTTTTCACATTAGGAAAAAATATAAAAATTTAAGTATCAAAATAAAAGTTAGTTATATAAGTTAATTACTGCAATGTTTAAAAATGAATATATTGACGTTTGCTTTGGTTTTATGGTTTTATCTTTCATAACTTTTATTTCCAAGTCCTTTCAAACTTCAGTAAATAAATGCATTTTTTTTTTATGACGGGAACAAATAATGATATTTTCATTAATTTATCTATTTCTTTGAGAGTTTCCTAACAGAATAGGGAAGGGGAGTTTATTGATCGTCATTCTTAATTCGTCAGTCACTTAAAAGTTACCGGAATAAAAAAAAAATCTAAACTTAGTTTAGAAGTTTAAAGCCCCTCGTAATTATTTTTCTAATAAAACCTTCTTCAAGTGACAGGAAAAAACGGAATTTGTTTCCTTTTCTTCAAAGAAATTGGTCGCTCATGGAGAGTGGTCAGCTGGGATGGTCTCTGAATGGAAGTAAAATTAGTATTGAGCCTATGGGAATAAATTTCGTTCAATGAAAAAATGATCGTTCAGGGAGGTGGTCGCTTAATGGAGGTGATTTCTTAATGGAAGTGGTCGCAAAGAGAGGTTTCACTGTATTTATAATATGACTTTGTGTTCTCAGTTATAATAATTTTAGAAACAGCAATATTTAAAATTAACAAGTTGAAAAGCGACACACGTAAAGAATAACAGTCGTTTGTTGTCATGAACTGTGACGTCAGATGTATTACGGAGCGTTTTCGGGATACGGTAAATAGTGCGATATTAAAACAATCATAAATCAGTAATAAAAGCTCAAAATAAAAAAAATATGCAGAGTATCCTTCTTATTTTTTCATGTACTATTGTTTCGTGATAAAGTTAGAAAACGTGCAAATTCTCCATTATAGGTCCTTTACAGTGACACTCAAAATCATCCCGTTAAATTACACTTAATGGGGGAAGAAATATTTGTGGTTTAGTTTAATTATGTTACACTATTTGAAACGTAATGAAATTTATATACATTATTGAGGTGCACAGCAACATGCCTACATTAGAATATGACGTGTACAACACGTAAAAATTTAGGTTAAAGAGCAGTCTATTAGCTATAATTACTGGAAATGCGTTTTATATTATGGTGTGCGTTTTCAAACTATGTGCATACTATGTGTCATGTATACATTCTATAGATTTTATACAGAACTACCTAAAATAATTCGTTAGCATTAATAAGTATGATTCTGAACTGCTTAAACGTAGTTTTAATTGTGTTATGTATTTCAAAGCTGAACTATAGTTAGTATATGAGATGTTTGTGGCATATAAGTAAAATCCTATACAGAGCCACGCGAAAAACTAGAAATATGGACAATTATCGATGATAATTTCTAGAAGTGTCATTTTAGTTCTTTTAAGCGTTATTTAGCTTGCATTAAATTTTTAGCTTATTATGTGGCTGGTATAAAAATCTGTAGGAAATATACAGGGTTGTACAAAAGAATTCAGTTATGCTCGTCTATTGGTAGAAATTATTGAATGTGAATTTTCAACCTATTATACTTATTACTTTTTAACACTTTCCAACAAAGTTGAAAATTGTTTATGAATTCGGTTTGTCTGTCCACGCTCTAACTCACATAAATATACTTGGATTTTCATTCAATTGAAAATATTAATGGTGCTTACAATGGCATGATTGATACTGCATATGAAGTATGTAACATTAATAGTTCATTTACAGGGGCACTCAAAAGATTTCCATCACATTATGGTATATGGGGAAAATTCGTTTGGAGGGTATTTTAATGACATTACGCTATTTCAAATGTATTGAAACTGATATAAATCACTGAATTTCATTACAAGAAGATTACGACAGAATAGGGCGTGCATTCATAACATTTGTCGTTCATTTACAGGGACACTCAAAAGAAATGTGTTACAGTACTGTTTTTGTTCAATAATTGCTTTAAGTGTGTTTTTGAATTTCGGTATGTGCTTTTAAATTTAACTATTTTTTGTATGATGTATAAAAATTCCATACCTCGTATACTGGGCTGCACAAAAGAATTCACTAAGAAACAATTATCGTCATAGACAGAAAAAGTACTCGAATCAGTTTGTGAAGCCCTGTAAATGATCTATTGATTTGTATATTATCTAGATAGTATGCGGCAATTTAGTTTAATTAGAAAACGCGTAACACAATTTACGCTTTCAACCTTTTGCAATTTCCGCCAATAAATGGAAATATACTCGAACTTCTTGTATAGACCTGTATATTATCTACATATTTTCATACATATTACGTAATATGGTAAAATTTAATTCAGGTAAAAAATTGTTATAAACACACTTCCAGAAATTACCAGTCATATCCGGCAATGTTTTCAGTTCATTGCGTAGCCCTGCATATTAGGAATTTCTACTAACATATCTTAGTATACTAAAAAGAAATAAAAGACGGAAATTGCATAACTCAATTAGAAAGAAATTCGCTCCTATACAAAGTAATGCTTACAAATTCTTTTGTGTAGCCCTGTACATGATTTATAAAATTTATATGCACCACGTAATACTCAAACTATAATCGAAAAAGCACTTCAAACAACTATCGCTAATAGACAGCAGTGTAACCGATTTTTTTTTTTTTTTTTTGGTGTGTGTGTGTGTCTGTAAATTAACAATAACTATCATACATGCCAAATTATACAGTGAGCAACTTGTAATGTAAATCAATTATGGATGTCAATTTCACTTTGTTTGGAATAGTTTAACATTATTAAAATATGTTTCAAACATTTTTTTTACTATAAACCAATATACAACAACATTCATTTGTATGAACCTGTAAATAATAATAAATGGCTTGCACATCATATTCTGCATAAAACATGTTTTAATACACTTGATAAATCCATATTAATTTAATTATGTTTTAAATATCGTAACAACATCGGGACACTGCTCTTTTCCCCTACTATTGAGTGTAATGTAACGGGATTTTTTTTTTTTTTTTAGTGTCCCTGTAAATGAACTAAAGATTCTCACATTCCATTAACAATAGAAAACGTATGCTATAGTAAACGTCAAAAACATATGTCAATTTCATTAAATAACAATCCATATGTAAAACAGTTTTTGTCTTCCTCATAAAAAAATTATTTTCATATTGGATAGTTTGTCATGGTACGGATGCTTAGAAAAAGAAAAATATCCAAACATTTGCGATAAAGGATCAAATATGCCATATTGGATAGTTTGACATTGTAAATTTTAGAAAAAAGTGCATATTGGTTACTTTGAAACAGTCATTACCTAAGTTTCTAAGCAAGCTAGAGAGAATCTTAATTGTATGTTAAGAGAAATCGGAATTTTTTATATAAATTGAGTCGGGCTGGATCGGGCCAGTTTTCACTAATTTTTTGCACGGGCCGAGCCTACTTTCAGTAATTATTGTACGGGGCAGGCTGTAAACTGCGAAAATGTAAAGGAACTTAAATTCTTACAGGAGACAGATTTCTTTTCTCATCCCTAAAACGAAAACCCCACAAGAAATACGCTTAAAGTAAGTAAAAGAAAACTAAACAGTTTAGCAATAATGCAAATTGAATCAGCCGTACTACGTTCAACGGGTGCGCGTTCAACTATTGACAGTTTTTGTTAATAGAAAGATGAGTTTTTTTAATTAATTTTTTTCAACACAGTAATTTACAATATTAAAACAAAGTTGCAGTTAATATGCAATGTGAAATTTACTCTAGTAAGATTCATTACTAAACAAAGAAAGCTTTTTTTAGAGTAAGAGATTCTACATTAATATCTATAAAAAATATATTAATTTATAAATTTACTGTAAATTCCTTTTGGAAAAAATCAATGCAAAAGACTTTTCTCAGAATTATGTATGTGTGTATATATATATATATAAGATTTTTAACTACAATACATTTTCAAAAAATACATCTGCTGCAAGTAATTTTCCGTGTAAATGCAATGACCCCACTCTAAAAAAATACATAAACAATGATCATGGACATATAATCACTGGAAATCTTGATATTGTTAATGATTTTAAATTGAAACAACTAATGGGTTATGGTACTAAATATAGACTTCCATCTAAATTTAATGTTAAATCTATTATCAAACAGTTTACACATGATATTGATATTTTTATTTATAAAATTTCTATCTCTTATAATAAGCCTATTGAATATTTTAATCAGTGGAAAATATTAGTAATTGAAAAATTAACTATGGCTTTAAAAAATAATATGGCTGATTTGGTTTCTATTAATACACAGCATATTTTCCAACAAATTACTAAATTACAAAAAAACTACGTTATTACATATGTAGACAAATCTCCTAATAATTATGCTATTATTTGTAAATCTTATTATCACCAACTTCTTACAAATTGTATTTCTTCTAATAAGTCATTTAAAAAAACTAATGAAAATGTAATTGTAAATAATCGTAAAATTCGAAGTTATTATAAACTATTAAATATTTTATCTACTAACTTTAATTATCCATATTTAGTTCTTATTCCCAAATTTCATAAAACTCCAATTAAATTTAGGACTGTAACTATTGGTTGCAATACATATAATAATAAAGCCAATAAACTTCTCTTAAAAATTCTTAATCAATTATATGTACTTACTACAAACAATGATAATACACATTGTATAAAAAATAGCTATCAACTTGTCAATATTTTAAAAAATCTTCATTGTGTATATAATATAACAACATATGACTTCAAAGATCTTTTTAATAATATAGACCTATTAGATTTACATAAAATTATAAATGCATTATTTAAAAAGTATTATAAAAAACTGGAATTACCATCTAATATTGATATTGCATATTTTAAATCTTTAACTAACTTCATTATCTATAATAATTATATCTTGCAAGATAACACTTTATATTTACAGCATGTCGGTATACCACAAGGCGGTTGTACATCCAGTTTACTCTCAGACTTACTTATATCATTATGAACGTAATTTTACTAATAATAATCTACATTTATATCGTTATATTGATGACATAATTTTAATTGATACTGATCATTCTGCAATTAGGGGAAGACGGGGTACAATGAAACATTACTTGTAAAATCAGTCAAATTTGTCACAGAGAGTTGCAGTTTATATATATGTTATACAACTATATGTTCCAATTACTGATGTGATTTGGATACATTCACACTTCTACAACAGTAGCAATAGAAGATTATTGCTCTTACGCCATTGAAAGTAACTTTCTTTACTAAAAGTAATTTAGTTTCTTTTTCCTTGTTGTTATATATAATAATTATTTTTTCTATACATTGTTATCTTTGGGTTGTTGTCTTCATACCTCCAAAACCAAACTAAAAAAAATAAATATTAGAAGTTTGAAAATAAATTTTTATTTAGTAACCTCAGTGCGGGGTACAATGAAACACTTGCAGACGGGGTACAATGAAACATGTTTTATTATTGTAATAAAAGTAGTAAATAGAATATATTAGAAGTAAGAGTAGGAAAACAGAAAAAAAAAGAGTTTTGTTCTAACCAGGTCAGTAAAAAATGCTCTTGTT
Organism: Maratus speciosus; assembly: GCA_963932465.1. Lineage (NCBI taxonomy): Eukaryota > Metazoa > Arthropoda > Arachnida > Araneae > Salticidae > Maratus > Maratus speciosus. Next base: position 184,998,420 of record OZ010786.1, read on the forward strand.
AAGCAATTAAAAAATAGAAAGAGAAAAAAAAGCTGAGAAGGGATTGTTTTGTAAACAAACTCTGCCTGCTACAGACTCTGATGATGATCCAGATTTTTTTCCAGGCCCAGCTGGTCATCGAGGTACTAAGAATGAGATATTCACACACAACATGTATGGCACAAGCAGTATCCGTATAAATGAAAACATAAGGAAATATATACTGTTGGAGAAATCATACATTTAAATGAAGTCAATTGTGAAATACTTGATATAAAGACTCCAACCTAGTTTTTTTTTTTTTTTTTTTTTTTTTAGAAACTTACATTTAAAAAAAAACTCATTCTGTTGAAACTACCACCCCATATTCCTTCAGGATCGACTGAAATACAAACAGAAATGCTAATTTTTGAAGCTGACTTGCGCCAATTTAATGTAAAATGAAAGGTATTTCTTAAACTAATAGAATTTTCTTATTTTTCATCTTAGACTATAATATTTTTATCAAGTTCCTTATTAATCAAGTTTTGTTTTTGTATTTATCTCATTTTTCATAAAATAAACTATACTGGGTGAAAATTGCTTCTATCATTTGGAGTGTTTCATTGTACCCCAGTATGTGTTTCATTGTACCCCGGCATACGGGGTACAATGAAACACTGTAAGACATTTATTTTTTGTTATTTTTCAAGCATAAAGATATTGTTTAGAACCTAATAAAAATTTATTTAGATGGGGAAAATACAAGATTAAAAATATGCATTAATTATATTTTTGTACATGCAAAATTGTGGATAGGAAAATAAAATTAGTAAATTTTGTTTCATTGTACCCCGTCTTCCCCTACTCCATTTCCAGTAGATTATCCCACTAATTTGGAATTAACGGAAAACCTTTTATCTAACAATACAATTAACTTCTTAGATCTTAAAATTACAATAAAAGACAACAAAACAATCACAGATTTATATGACAAACGTAAAGAATTTAAATTCAAAGTTAATACATTTACAAATTTTAAATCTTGTCTACATCATTCTGTATTTCGAAATATAATACTTAATCATTTATATAGAATAAAATGTTTATGTTCTTCTCCTCTAATTAACAATAATATTAAAAAACTAATTTATGATGCATTAAATCATGGTTTTCCAAAAAAATTCATATATTCATTAATATACAATTAGTATTTTTCTTACATGATCTTTTAAAACAAATTAACACATGCGTAAACAAAATTACAAAAAAATTATAAAATAAAAAAATCTCTATAAAAAATAAAAATTGTAAAATAACATAAAAAAAATATTATAGGATGGATGGGTGGGTAGATGTTAGAGTACGGAGGAGGGTGGTGTTGTCTAGATAATACGCAATGGTTAATTTATATATTAAAAAAAAGGGGGCTTTTGTATTATTACTATATTTTTAATACGTATTTTATAAGGATGTTGATATGATATTTTATATGTAATTGGTGAATTTCATTAATTATTAGCTTTATTATTGTTTAATCTTATTTACAATCATTTGTTATAAATTTTAATTTAATAAGGACAATATCATATTAATTACTAATAGTATGCCATTTTTATAGTGATTAATATACATATAAGTATATTTAATATAAATAAAGTTATACTGTATGGATTAAAATTGGGTAATTATATTTATTATTATTCCTCTATTCTTATTAATATTTTAATATTTATTTATTTTCACCTAGTGTTATATAATTTATTATCGGTTTATTGTTTTTGAATGTCCCACATTCATACTTTTAGGATTTTTATGGATGTATAAAATAATCCACACACTATATTTGTGCTTTTTAGGTAATTGGAATTTAAGTATCAGTTCACCTTCTTTATACTACCATATGTTTTTTATTTCCTGTTCATTTTATAATTATCTTATATATAATAGTTTTTATTAAAGATTTTTATATTTTTAATAATTATTTATATTAATTATTAATGAATTTATTCTGTTTTATAGCATATAGCTATATGCTATATTTTATCGATGTTCTAGAATTATTTAAATTCTTAGTGTAGTTTAAATAAATTTGCTAATAGAATATTTTGTATGCTTTTTAAATATTATTAACAATAGTTTTTTTTTTTTAAATACATTGTGTGGTTTATATTCAGTTTATAATTATCTATATATAAGGATATTTTTGGTTTTGCTGTTAATAAAACAATTGTTACATTCAATTGCTTACAACTGAAGCAAGTCTTTTGACAATTAAATCATAAATGTAATACTAGATGGCAGCACCACAATTTGTGTTTTTTTTTTTTTCGATAAGTTCTAGATTTACTTCTTCCAGCTACATTTCAGTTATAATTTACTACACCAGGGGGAATTTTTAGCTAAATTTTGACGATATTGTTTAACGGTTTTTAATTAATTTAATAGTGCATTTTAATTATGTAATTACTTTCTATTTATATTATTTTATATTAAAAGTTATTTAACATTTATTTCAATATGTATTAACTGCATCCTATGGTATCAATTACTGTGATTTCTTAACTGTTTTATTAACCTTAATCTTTACGATATGGGTGCCATGTGAGCGTGGATTTATTCTAAAATATTAATCGGTATGGTGTTTATTATTTCATTTTATATCCTATAAATATTTAAATAGGTTTTATTGTTTTTTCCAATTCATATTATTTGTTTCTATTCTGTTTTCATTTTTAATCAATTCACTTGATTTTAATGGTTGTTAGGGCACAGGGGAAAATAACTTTTAGCTTTAGCTTATTTTTCCCACAGAAAACAACCATTTTGCTTATATTATTGAATTCTGTGCCCTTGAAAACGTAATTCAATATATAAGCATTTCCATTATTTGTCGGTGTCCACTTTCTTATTTTTCTTCCATAATAATTCTTATAAATAATTTAATCTTTTTTTATATATACTTACAGCTTTAATTCATAATATTACGGTTTTTGATGGTGGTAGGTTATGTTTAATTATTGGTTATATCTATATATATATATATATATATATATATATAGCTTTGAGGGAAGGGGGGTAGGTGGTCGTTCACAAAAAAGTCAAACCTAGGGACCAGAGATGTAGTTAATCCGCCTATGTATATTGACTTAATACAGAACGCGCTGCATTGCTCCGATAGCGGACACCGAACTTATTTAACTTGATTCTCTTTTTTAAATAAATTGTACTTCGCTTACATGTGTTAGTTTCATTAGTAAATGTGCATGCCTTATAATGCCACATACCTAAACACGATTCGTCTAAGAGTCGACGCTAATTTCTTTCGTTGTGGGATGGATTCGGTCGGATCAAATTGTTCCGAGTTCAGGCGGGGCCGTCGCGAAACAACTCTTTTCAGAAGGAAGTTGTTTCGCGATGTCCCCGATTCGGGCAACAACGATGCTACCTACTAGTAAGAGTGGTCGGGTCGGTTTCGGGTTGGGTTTCAACTCCTTCGGGTTAACCCGATTTTTCAAAAGAAAATCCTGAATTGTTCAAAAGAAAGTCTTGAATATTTCTCAATTTAAAAAAAAGACTATATAGTTGAATATTAATGAGCGTAGGGGAGAGGGGGGCACATGTGAACAGTACATATTTCACTCTATTAATTTGACATTAAAAAACTCAAAAAATTACCAATATATGGCAGTACTGGTAGCATCTTCTGGCTGAATTTTCAGAACAATCAGCCATTTTGATTTCTGGTAGTTGTAATTTGCTTGTTTTAGAAGGTGTGAAGTAAAAAAGTCTTCTGAAGTTAATGAAGAAAAAATTCATTCGAGACATTTCTTAAAGTAAAATATCAGAATTGCATTCTATAGTGGCATTAATTAGGTAGTGTTGACTCTAGAAAAAAAGGGCCGCCGGGCGGGAATTTTTCAAAAAAGGGAACACTATTCTAAAAAAAAGGGGTACAGTTTTCAAACAGGGAACACTATTCTAAAAAAGGTACATTTTTTTTCAAAAAGGGAACACTATTCTAAAAAAAAGGGCACAATTGTATCTTGTTCATAATAATATTTTGAACTAGTTTGTTTAGAGTCCCTAGAATTTGTGATATTTTCCCGGGATCAATTGAATTGCCACAAGGCGCATCGGAAGGGTTTAAAAGAATCGCCGGGCGCAAAAAAGAAATAAAAAGGGCCGCCGGGCGCTGCGCCCTGCTAAAACGGCTTAGAGTCAACACTAATTAGGTAAGTCTACAAAAAGTTTGGTTTCCTTATTTCAATTAAAAATATCTTTTTTTTATAAGTTAGGATTAAGTTGGCAGATGGGGCACTTGTGAACAGAACATATGGGGGCAGATGTGAACAGTTCACAAGTGCATTTTAAGTCTGTGAATGCATTTTAAGTTTAAAATTTTGTTACTCTTGTCAAACATTGAGCTATAAATTCAATGTTTTAGGACTGCTTCACAGTTTTAATTTACTGGAAGTTAGATAACAAAGTGGTGGCTTTCTGTAAAAACAAATATGTTTATTTGTTATTCTTTAAGGATTTCCAGTTTTAAACGTATTTACTTTTTCTTAGCCCATATTAAAGTATTTGTAAATATTTTATGTTATGAAACTAAAATTTAGTTGGCCATAAAAGTGATAAGTAGTACTGTGATAATCACCAATTTTTTATATCACAATTTTACCAATTTTTAAAACCATGATGCACAATTTTGTAATACTACACATTGCATAACATTTAGAAAAAAATAAAAACGCAATAACAGAATTATTCAATAACTTACTTAAAAGTAACATAGTTTTGCTATGTTTGTCTCAAAAGTAGTAGGTACATTAATGCATAATTTTACGAATAATTTCTTGTATCTACGTTGAAACATTTATTGATTTATTCACAAAACTACAAAGAGGGCATCTAATTAGTTTTTATCACAGTTTTCATTCACAAAAAATTATTTTTGTCTTTTTTATGTATGTGTTCACATGTGCCCCAGGTATGTTCACAAGTACCCCTCCACCGGGGAACATGTGAAAAAATTTGGACAATTTTTAGAATGATTATATAAGTTAGAAATTATTGATAAATGCATTCAAAAGTTTCATTAAAACAACAAACAAAGTGTAAATATTCATATAAATCAATTTTTGTTTCAAAAGTTCATAACAATTTGAGAAATAGTCAAACATGTAAAAATTGCTCACATGTGCTCCCCTCTCCCCTATACGTGTTTATTTTTATACAAGATAAAATTGACATTAGAAATGTAATTGTACACTACTTTGCCACAATTGTATTAAAATATGGATTAATTTTCTTTCACTTCGGGTTCAGGTCGGTTCCGGAATGACATGCGTCGAGTTCGGGTTGACTTTAAGCAGAAATTTCAAGTTCGGGTCGGATACAAACAACGCCAAACCCGACCCGTGCGGGACTAACTGGTATAGACGTCGACTTTGGCGAATATTTCTAGCAACGTCGGGAAGTGTTCCATAATCTACGCATGATGGGTGGGTCCCCCCCCCCCCCGTTAGTTTATTTAACGAAGTCTGTTTTCATTATAGGTGCTGTACATACATAATGTTATCTTTTTTTGCCTCTTGATATCGTTATTTTTTATCCAACCAAAATTTTCTTTTTTTGGTATTTTTTTTTTTACATCAAAGTAGTCTTAATTTTTTTATTAGTCTTATCTATTTTTATCAAAATATGAAATTATAATTAAAAATATTAAATAATTATAAAATCAGTTTGCTCTAAAATTATGGAATATCCAACATTCAGCATTCCTATTTTTCAGCATATGATGCGTTGTTAGAGAAACCAGGTTCGAGATGACTCTTGTTTACTAGTAAAAATTAGTCGGATGTGGCAATCTCAAAATTTTCTTCTATCTCATACATATTAATACTGAAAAATTCGCTGTCACAGTGACAAAATTAAATGACAATCTATGCCCATCATGAGGATTCTAAAAGATATGAAATTCCGTGCATTAGTTCTTGAGATATGACAATCGCTAAAATCATGTAAATCCCGAAATATGCAGCATAGCAACGCTACCTGTTAGGTGATTTACACCAAAAACCTAATCAGCAACAACTTATGTCAACGTCTAACTGAATCTGAAGTTTGATGAAAATCCGTGCATTAGTTACTGAGATATAGCTATTGCAGAAATTGTGAAAAATGCAGAATAGCAGCGCCACCCGTTGGGCGATTTACACCAAAACGTAATCAGCCCTAATTTATATCGGGGACCAACTGAATCTAAAGTTTTATTAAATTTCGTTCATTAGTTCTTGAGATAGAGCGCTCACAAAATATGTGTCACATACAGACTCACAGAGTGACAGACTAGAGATCTGCATGGGCCGGGCTCGGGTCTATTTTCATTCAGGGCACTCGGGCCTGGCCGGGTCCGGACCATACTTTTTTCTGAAGGCTCGGGCCGGGGTATTACTTTTTCCTGAAGGATCGGGCCGAGCCTAACTCATTTTTTCTGTTCAGAGCCGGGACTGGTTTCATCCGTAGTCTTCACGGCCAAAAATTTTCAGTCCTAGTTTTGACACAGCCCGTATGAAAATCATTGTCTCGCCGTGGTCTGGTCCGTTCAAAGGTCAATAAATTTAGGCCTGGGCCAAAAATTTTTGCAAAAAATGCATACACTTTGAAATCGCCATTATTCTACAACTAAACATTAAAACTTATTCCTGTTAAAGAATAGTAGATTTCTACGCTTATTAAAATATAGTAAAACGTGTCAAAAAGAGCCTGCCTATGACAGAATCATGTTTTAAACTGAAAAACGTGTTGATCCATGCAAAATTAATATGCTAATACGTAAGGAAAGAATATATACTACATTTACACTTCTAAGAAGGCAACTTGTCTATAACGCATTTTTTTTTTTCTTTTCTATGCAATTCCTTCTTAGAAGATTTTTTGTACATAGAATTTTTCAGATTTTTTAACATTTTAATATATGGAATATGGATTAACAATATTAATGATAACTGAAACATTTATGTATAAGAAATAGAGACTCATTAAAAAAGTTATTATCGCGGCCTATGGCACTTCTATAAAAATGAAGATTATAAACATGAAAAAAAAGATAAATATTTTTGGTCAAATCTCCTCGTACGAAACAATTTTTTAACCAAATCGACGTAAAAATCAATGTCTTGTAGAAATTCACTCGTGCCGAGATTTTTAACTTTTTTCCGGGCCGGGCCGGTCTCCGGCCGAACTTTTAACTGTTATACTGGGCCGAGCCAATATTTTTCTACGAGCCGAGCCGAACTTTTAATTTTTGTATCGGGTCGGGCCCGGACCTGAAAATTTCGGGGATCTCTGACCCCTAAAACGTGTAAATCCGTCGAAAAACGGAGTTCGAAAAATTTCACGAATCCAATACTTCCTTCTTGTAAAGATAGAAGAAAGTAAAAATGAAGAAGAATGATGGCCACCTGTTATGTTGATAAATTCTGCCTACCCCCTCCCCGGGCAAGTGCAAGAAGACAATATTACTATTGAATGCATTATGTAACAAAATGCTCTTATTAAATACTTTTAAGTAGTATTTCCTTAAAGTGTTATTTGGTAAGTTATGACAATATTACTATTGAATGCATTATGTAACAAAATGCTCTTATTAAATACTTTTAAATAGTATTTCCTTAAAGTGTCATTTGATAAGTTATGACAATATTACTAGTATTGAATGCATTATGTAACAAAATGCTTTTATTAAATACTTTTAAATAGTATTTTCTTAAAGTGTTATTTGATAAGTTATTTCATGTATAATAGTGATATTTTATTGACTTCATTTAAATCAATAAAGTATGCGAATAATAAATGTATAACATTGCAAACGTACAAAAAGAAAAAGAAAGAAAAAATTGTAAAAATAAAAAGAATTTTTAGACATTGATAACGATATCATTAGAGAGGGCGGGGGAGGAGTATTCGGGGAATGATATCGTATGATATCGTAAGGGGGAAGGGGTCCAAAATTACCAAAAAATTGATAAAGTTACATATATACAGCCCTTAAGTCTTATTTTTTTTAAGTTGAGCAACAAATCAAAGCTATCAACCAATGCCTTCCCTTCCCCGTCTTTCTTATCAGGTAATATTTAATAGTCATAGCAATTTAATAAGCGCAAAACAATCACATTATTTATGCAAGAATTATTCGGAAGCGTTTATTTGAGTGATCAAATAGAGTGAAGACGGCAAATGCATAACAGTAGAAAGACAATGGCTGCTCATCTTCCTTATAACATGAAAGAAGAAAAATGAATTATTTATTCACTAACGATAAGGTAACTTGAGGCAGATACTTGAGTAAATATTCTTTTGTGTGTTCAGGTTTTGAGATCAATGCTTTTATCAATTGGGAGTAAACAATTTATAACTTAACAAACATTGTTCGACTACAGTTGGTCCTGTAAAACTAACATGAATATATATAGTGATAGGAATGTTTGTTTCTTCGAGAGTACGACTGATTGGATTTGCTTCCGATCACAAACGTAAATGAAGGCATATTTTAGATATCACTAGCTAAAGTACCCGGCGTTTCCCGGAATTTTAAGAATGTTTTGAAAAATCAACGATTGTGTGTTGATTTATGTAATTTTCGCTCTTTTTTTTTTTCATTTTATCCGGACGACAGATTACCTACTTACTTAAAGAAGGTCTCCTTACTGGGCATACTCAGAATATTTTGAAAAAAAAAAAAACACTAATTAAACTACTTATGTATGTAATAAAGGATCAGGCAAATTTAGCGGTGGAATTACAGTAGAAAGTCTGTAAAAAAATAAAATAGTTTCGAATATTTGGCGTGAAAAGGCGAAAAAGTCACGCGACATGGCGAGCAGCACTTTTCCTCGCCAATAGCAAGCGATTTTAATGCATCTAAAAATTGTTTGGTTAATGGATTTTAAGAATGCGTGTAAATGGTGTTTAACACGATGAGTGCCACGATGACTGACATTGAAGCGCTGAAAATTTACAATGTTTAAAGTAATTTTTAAGAAAGTATAATCCTGTAATAAATAAAAGGTAGATAAATTTTAAATATTTGTTCAGTAATTATTTAAAACAATGTATATTTTTTCAGTTTTGTATCATATTTTAGACGTCAGCCATCGGTGAATGACGCGTTTTAAACGGAAAGTTCGCTGTCAGCCGCCAGTGGCTGACGTGGCGCTTAACGTGTTAATGAATTTAATCTTAAACGATGAGAGAGTTTAATATATATATATACATATATATATAGTGTGTTACACATATACATATATATATTACTTGTTGCTGTAGTTATTTAAACTATCACTGAAAAAAATATTTTCATATATATATATATATATTTATTTATATATATATATATATATATATATAGAGAGAGAGAGAGAGAGAGAGAGATATTTTCAAATATATATATATATATATATAAATATTGAAAAAAATATTTTCATACAATTTAAGCGTATTCAAAAATAAAAGCCAGATAAAGAATGCTGCAGTTACACATTTTAATATCTGAAGTTGTTTCCATAGCAACAAAATTGAATCGACAATGCTCAATTTGACTTAATTTTGAGCTTGAGACAATTTTAGAAAATTTAAATTTTGAATTTCGTTTTAAATCGTAATTCTTTATTGTTAAATTTCAGTATAAATACATATAAATATCGGCATGACAAAAGTATAGTAAAAACAAACTAAAACTGACAAAGCTAAAGTTATTTAAATTAAATTAATTTAGACGAGTTCAACATGACATTTTTCCTTAAAGTGTATTTGACATAAAAAAGTATTTTTTGAAATTGTATTTCATCGCCAACCGAAGAGAAATCGCCGAATAATGAAATTTTAATTATTTTTTTACGGATGCTCTATCGAGGTTCCGCCGAGTTTGTTTTTTTTAAACATACATGTCCTCTTGAGAGGAACATTCTGTATTTTTTTTATTTTATTTTTTTATTATATTTATTTTACAACTATTTTTCCTTTACTTTCTACAGAAATGGAGTACTTCCGTTGCCAATATTAAGCAAACGGCTCCAAAAATAACAAAATAAATTAATATTTCAAAAATAAATGGAGATGCAGTTTTCAAACAAATTGCATTTAAAAGTACTTTTACCAATACGACGGTATAAAAATTGAAAATGTGCTCTGCTTAGAGGTTTAAAAAATTGCTATAGAGAATTTAATCGTACTGCTTTGTTTTACAACTGGCTTCTGTAAGGTAACGTTATTTTTTGAAGACTACACAAAATAAGCTGGGGGAAAGAAATAGCATACCGTACCGGGGCTAATAATAATCATTTACGTTTCATAAATAGCAAATCACAATATTTCGCATGGTTTACTACAAAAATCCTTTTCACGATCAGGGTTGAAATAATTGGCGCATTAGCGTACATTTTGCATGGTGTCCGTATAACAGAAAAGTACCGAATTTTATACTTAGTTAAGACTACTAAAAATTAGAGAAACAAAAATTTGAATAAATTATTTTTCCTTTCGTTATTTTAAAATTTTGGCACAATAATTCTTAACTGTTCTTGCGGGAGAAGGATAGGTAAATTTTAAATATATATGACTAGGGGAGACTGCAGATGTTTGGGGGTTTGCGCCACTGCCTGTATTAGCCCACTATATGCTATTTCTTTCGGCCAGCAATTAAAGGGTCGTCCCGTTATGTAAGCCAGCCGTAAAACAAAGCAGATGTATAATTGTACGGTTAAATACTCTACTGCATTTTTTTTTAACTTCTAAGCGTAGCACATTTTCAATTTTTATACCGTCGTATTGGGATAATAAAGTATTTTTAAATGCAATTTGAAATCTTTTTTTTTTTTTTTTTTTTTTTTTTTTGCGTCATCTCTCTGATGTTGGCAACAGAAGTACTCCATTTCTGTAGAAAGTAAAGGAAAAATAGTAGATTATGATATCTTTTTGTTGCCATTTTCCTATAACAACTAAAAATCGACACTCCTCCAGTAAAATTGAAAGATCTAGTTAGTGACAAAATAAACGCGATCCCGAAAGCTGAAGTTTCTGGAGTATATGCGATTCCACTGAAAACAGAAAATATTTAACTCGAATATATAGGAATGACTTCTAGTAAACTTAAAGATCGTATAAAGAACATTTGAGAGATTTGAAGTACAACCGGCCAACAACAGCCCTGCCAAGACTTAACCAGAAGCAGAATATACAAGTTAATTTCGAAGATGCAAAAATTATATGCCCCTTAAAGAATTATCATGATGTAATTATCCGTGAATCAATAGAAATTATTACTAAAGAAAATACTGTTTGTAATGATGTTTTATCCTATAACATACCCAGAATTTGGCTCAGTTTGCTTAAAGAATCATAATACAAGTAGGGGAGGGTAGTACACAGTGAGATGAAAATTATTATTACTTAACGAATGACGACGATTTTTATTCTTTTGAAAAAAAAAAAATTGCTACATCTTTAAGCTACACAAATATGCTACACATCAATGTATAAATGGTTTTTAAAAAAGTTATTTATAAAAGCACAGAAGCAGCATAACGGAGTATCGTAAATTGTCTCACTCAATACACACCACAAGTGGTACACAGTGAGACAATGTATATATTTTCATAAATCATACATTTTTACTTTCTATTAATAATTTTCTGCAGTTTATGATTCCTAATTAATATTTCTAGATTTTCAAAATATTAAAAATATGAGTCTCAGGTGGATAATGGCAGACTGGTCTACCTTCATGTAAATTTTTAGCCTCTTACGTTTAGCAGATTTCCTTAGAAATCGCCCCCCCCCCCCCCCCCACACACACACACACATAGAAAGAGAGAAAGAGAAAAAACCCTTCTTGTATTAATAAATAACTTTTAACATCAGAACCATATAGTAGGTACACGTTGAGACACGCCTCACTGTGTACCACAACTGTGTACTTTCGATACATTGTAACAAATTGGTTGGTTGGTTGATTTTTGACGGCCGATTATCTGCACTAGGGATATAGGCCCGAGGAGGGAGTGCCCTTCGTGGGGGTCTTTCTAAGGGAACCTAACCCGTATTTACGCATGAAAATCCATGGCTCGAAGAAAACCACGACAACTCCGAACGATTAAGCCGACCGGAGCGATTGTGTTCGAACCCAGCACCTCCCGTCTACCAGCTTTCGAGAGCAGAACCTCTCAGCCACTGTGTAACAAATTGGATGCCACATCTGTTACATCAATTTCATCGCTTTAAAAAGTTTATGTTGTTTTGTCGAAATAGTCTATTATTAGATATAGCTAGGTTTGGTTAAATAAATATATGTCATATTAAAGGAAATAAACTCTAAAATAGACGTTTAAGTAACTTTAACCACTATCAAATAAAGAATTATTTTCTATTTTGTCGGACGAGTAACTGAAGTGCCGAAACTACACTGGTGTCCAAAATTAAGAACCAATCACAAAATGCTAATTTCCAAGTACGTGAATACTCAAAAGGAAATAATATAATTCGAATAATTACTATCTCAACAGCACAGCTAGTCCATATAACATCTCATTCATGTCACACATGGTCACAAGTGTCACAGTTACTACGGTGAAACAAAAAATAGGAAATTCCATACATCTCATTATGTCTCAAATGATCACTATATGTTACTCTACTGAGACGTCAATGTGACTGCTGCTTTGTGACGAGTCACCAGGTGACTTTACAATGTTGTTACATTGTGACTCTCTTGTGACTGTCACCTGCAGACTCAATTTCAAAGTAATTGTGAACGCTGCATTGTGATAAGTTACCAAATAATGTCACATTAAAGTCACATGATGACTTTCAGGTGACAGAGAGACTACTGTGAAGTCACCATTGTGCTCTTTTGTGATAAGTCACCATGTGACTATAATGTGACACTATTTGGTGACTTATCCTAATTGCAACGTTCATGATGACTTTGAAATTGAGTCTAAGACCAATGTCAGACGGGTGTCTTTTTTGCTTAAGTATTATCCATTCACAATGCTATAGCATTGTGAATGGATAATACTTAAGCAAAAAAGCAGCAAAAAAGACGCCCGTCTGACATTGGTCTTAAAATGACAGTCACACGAGAGTCACAATGTAACTACATTGTAAAGTCACCTGGTGACTCGTCACAAAGCAGTAGTCACATTGACGTCTCAGTGGAGTCACATATAGTGATCATTTGAGACTCATGAGACATGTGGAATTTCCTATTTTTTGCTTCACCGTAGTGACTGACACTTGTGACCATGTGTGACACGAATGAGATGCTATATGGACTAGTTGTGTTGTAGGGATAGTAATTATTTGAATTATATTATTTCCTTTTGAGTATTCGCTTACTTAAAAATTAGCATTTTGTGACTGGTCCTTAATTTTGGACACTAGTGTACATCCACGTGTTGCATAAGATGAGGTCGTTATGTGTGTGTGCCAGCTTGAAGAAAAAGTTATATGTCAAAGTGGCTGCTGTCTCACTGCCTCCCCAATTATTTCAATTCCCTCTATATCCATATTTTCCCAGTTTTCCGGATCTAAAAATTGACTTTCACTCCTTTCGACACCAACTACGTGAAATTTGAAAATAAGACGTTAATAACAGTATTTTTGTATTCTCTGACGAAGGCTGTGTTTATAGCTGAAAGTACAAAGAAGTATTAAAGTAATTTAACATCTTTTTAAATATTTTTTTATCATCTTTTAAGTATTTTGCACATAGTTTAATTTTAAGTTTAAACTCTACTTACTTTAGAAAGTACGTAGCTATACTACAAACAAAGAAATTTTTAAATCTACTGCCACAAGCATTCTGATGGGATTCCGGCCATACTTTTAATTTTCAAAATGGTAAAATTATCTTTAATGTCAATTACATCTCTGAACTGGAATTATTATATAGTTATCAGACTTATTATCATAGTTATTTAGAATTTATAATTATTTACTTTTCTAGTGAATTATTTTAACCCACAAAAGTTATACTACGAGAAAGGGGGGGAAATCACAACGCGGATTTAAAAAAAAATTATAGCCTTGACTAGAGGATCTATAAAATCTTAATAGAAATAAAGTAATTGGGGAATTTTTGAAGAGTTAATTAAATATGGTATAACAGGGTTTGATAATTCTCTTATAGATTTCACAGTTTTTCCAATATATTCATATTTGGATAACTTATAACAGGTATGAAGTTCAGAATTCATTTTCTCCCCATTTGTATATGACGAATTATAATGTCGTCTATATTGACATAGTAATATATATTACAATAAATAATATATATTATGACGCATAATTTTAACTAACAGAATTTGAAGCGATAATTTCGATAAAAACTTGCGCATCAGCATAAATAAAATAGGGCAGAAAAAGTTCAATGTACGACTTAATGACACAGCCCACATCCTCGGTGGCGACATCAAATTAGAAAGTAATCAACAGGTACAAAGAACAACTACAAATTAATGCTTCTAGCTTAACATTAAGTCGGAAAAGTAATTACTTTAGCAAAAGCAATATAATCGGAACGAATGAAGAAGAAAAACTTGTTAAGGTGTAATATATATCTATATTACAAAATACTTATGTTATTTGATTTAACATCATATAAATCTATTTTAACCAGGGTTGCAAAAAAGTCGGCTAAAATTTAAAAAAAGACACGCCGGTGACTTTTATTGGTTTTAAGCGGCTGTTTTTTGGCCAAAATTGGCATTTATGCAGTGAAGCATTTTAATTATAAATACAAATTTTTGTGTTTTTTAATTAGTTTTAAAGACATTTAATATTGAGTTAGGATTTAATATAACCCAATTTCTCAATAATGAAGACATTAATATTGGAATAAAACATATACGGAGCTGCTAGTGATTTGTAGACAAAATTGCAAATATGTCTGCTAAATTTTAAAAGGCCATACCAATTGCTTTCTCTGTTTACACTGACCATAATCAGGGCTGAGGAGTCGGTGGGAAAATGGACGACTCCGACTCTTTCGCTCAAAAATGGAACGACTGACTCCGACAATGCAGACCTGCTTGTAAAATGGACGACTCTGACTCCGACTGAGAGAATTTTAACAGATCCGACTCAGACTCTTTCGCTCAAAAATGGGCCCGACTCGGACTTCGTCTCCACAGTCCTGACCATAACACCACCTTTTTTTTTTTTTACTGCTTTATATAATTAAAAAGGGCAATGGTTGCTTAGTTACATATTTTATTACTTAACTAATTTTAAGGGCTATTAATATACAAGTCATTTTATTTCTCATAAACAAAAATTTTAAATCGCACAAAGTCATTTAATAAAACATTTCTCATTATTAAAAACAATATTATGAATAACATATGCATTAATTTATGCATGAATATGCAATCTTTTAAATAGCAATAAGCTTTTCAAAATTTTAATTCAAGTTTTATTTGGAGAATTTTTTTAATTGTTCTCAGTTCTCTTTATTTTATGCACTTACATGTACTAAAATCTCTTCAAATGTTATATCATTTCTAATTTCTCTTTCAACATTGTTTTAATCTGTCCGCATGGACATCTGGAATTAGTTACACAATTCCTTAGTAGCGGGAAAACTTTTTACATATCATTTTTATAAGTTATCAGAATATCAATTATTATTGTTTGTCCTCGAATATTATATAAGATAATTTCAATTATTAAATACATATAAGCTATTTAGTTTTAATCAATTTTAAAAGTAAATAGCAGTGCGTAAGAATGTTTCTATTTTGATGTGCGACATTTTGATTTTCTTATTGTTTCATATAATCTTTAAAATGTGTAGTATATGTGTAGCTATATAATAAAGAAATCCAAACCACCACTTTAGAGTCTAATTTAATGTATTCTTCTGAATATTTGTAATTTTCGTTTCAGACATAATGCCTTCACGGTTGCCTTTTAGCAGTTATAAAGACTTATTTATTTGACAAAATTTAATAGAAGTTTATACTTTTTTCAGTGGAAAATATTTATAAGTATATGAAAAATAAATTAATCCAAATTTAATATGAATTATCTATAAACCGCCTTTTAAAAAACTAAAAACCGGCCTTTTTTAAGTGGTTAAAACGAAAAAAAAAGCCAGCCCGCTTTTTTTTGGCCTGGCTAAAAGCCGGCAACGCTGATTTTAACCCATTCAGGACCATGGCTGTATAATGTATATACGACCTTTAAAAGGTACATACAAAATTTGTTTTTGGCACCAGTAATATTTGCTTTGTTTAATTAAAACATTTCCGAAATCTCGTAATTGAACTTTTTTTTTAAAGTGATGCCAACCAAATAAAATTTGTGTAAGAGACGCCGGTCCCGAATGGGTTAATATTAATAATTATAAACTTTGATTTAAAATAATAGGTTAACTGAATTATATATTTTTTACAGTTGTTACTAAAAGGTTGTTAACTAATTTTAAAATTAAATTTTTAAACAATAAGTATAACAATTTTATAGTAAGCATTTTTTTTTTTTTTATAAAACTATTAAACTTGCTTTCTATACTACTTTCACGAGATAGCATTTCACTGCACAATAAAATATATGTATAATTTGACTACTATAAGATTAAACATTTTTCTAGAAATAAATGCTTAGCTAATTTTATAATGAAATTATGATAATTTGACAAAGACAGTTTAAATTTATAAACATGTTCATTAATAGAAGTAAATTATGAAGCGAATGTATATTCGTTTGTTTTAAGGTGTAAAATAAATTCCACAACATACATATAAAAATCATTTAATTGTTTAAAACATTTTAAGGGATTTACTTATCTGTCTGAAGAATGCCTGACACTTGTCTGTCTGAATGTTGAGGATATGTAATTAAGACTAACATATAGGAAATTAAGGGTTGTGATTTTTAAGAAAATCATGTATACCAATTTGAAATTGTCAGGTACTTTCATTTAAAGATATAATTGAGTGAAGGGAGTCAACAAGCTTATTTACAAGTTTGAAATTTTTAGCTGGTAGAGAATGGAGTTTTAATAAAATTGTGCTAGTATGATAAAATTATTAGGTACTCTATTTAACAGGGTTGCAAATAAGCTGGCTAAAATTAAAAAAAGCCAGGCCGGTGGCTTTTATTGGTTTTAACCGGCTTTTTTGATCAAAATTGGCCTTTTTTGGCCATAATTGGCTTTTATACAATGAAGCATTGTAATTATAAACTACACATTTTAAAGTGTTTTTAATTAGTTTTAATGATATTTAGAGTTTAATAAGTAACCCAATTTCTCAATAAAGAGAACATTAATACTGGAATAAAACTTAGATGGTTTTGCTAGTAATTTGTAGTCAGAATTGCAAATATGTCAGCTAAATTTTAAAAAGGGCCATACCAACTGCCATTTTTTTCATTTTTACTGCTTTATAAAATTAGAGGACAATGGTTACTTAGTTACATGTTTTATTACTTAATTTTAAGGGCGATTAATATACAAGTCTTATTTAGTCTTAGGGCGATTAATTACAAGTCTCGGAACAACTTGCGAATACGCCCGGAGTCCGCCATCTTGTTTCTTTGTTGATCATCACCGATTTTAAATTTCTTTATTTGTTTTTGTTGTTGTTTAAGTTGTTAAATTAAGCATAAAGTGGTTATAAATGACCAACAAAGAAACAAGATGGTGGACTCCGGGCGTATTCGCAAGTTGTTCCTTTATCTTTATTTCTAGTAAACATTTAAAATTATGCACAGTCCTATTAATAAAAACACCATTTCTCACTATTAAAAACATTATGATATAGCATATGCATGAATATGCTTAGCAACAAGCTTTTCAAAATTTTATTTAGAGAATTTTTTTTTCTTGTTTAAATGCTCTATTTTTTTATACACTTATGTACCACTCTCCTCAAACATTATACCCTTTCTCTTTTAACATTTATAACTTAATCTTTCCATATGGACACATAAGAATGTTTCCATTTTGATGTGCTACATTTTGTCATTAATTAAATATAATCTTAAAAATGTGTAGTATACGTGGGGCATTGTAATATAGAATTTCAAAATACCAGTTTGGAGCCTAACTTATATTCTTTTCAGTGTTCATATTTTTTTTTTTTTTTTTTTTTTTTTTTTTTTTTTTTTTCAGACAACTTTCAGGCAGCTTTCACAGTTGCCTTCTAGAAGTTATAAAAGACTTGACAAAATTTAATAGAACTAGGGGGCTCGGCACCCTACGAGCTACGCTCGCCAACCCCCGTCCAGACACCGCAGACTCTAAATGCACGCTAATGTGATCGGCTTTAAAAAGATTTCGAAAGATTGAATTATAATTTAAAAAACAGTGGCGATGGCGATCTCCCGATAACAGGATTTCTATTCATTTCTCTTTGATTGGGGAAATTTTAACGCCAAATCCACTGCGGTACTGCTTGATTATCCCGTCGACTAATTTCGCCAAATTATATAAATTGCCAAACCACTCGCCAAATTATACAAATTGACATAATTTTTATTTTAAATAACGAAAGAACAAATAAATTAGTACAACATTAATAAAAATACAAATAAAACGTCGAAATAAAAATAACTTGATGACGTAGACACGTGTAACAACATTTCAAAATAAGCTAATATAAAAGGAATTAAGTAAACAGAATCTTTGTCTCCCGGTATTTTTTAACAAAGCGAAAAGAAAGTTCTTTTAAATGAGACATTTTAAATTAATCGTTTTTAATCTGACGTAATTTTGACCAAACTATTCTTTCTCTTTTTAATATTCACGTGAAAATACTTGTGTTAGAAATAAAATATTTGCGCTTTCCTAAGAAAAGTAGTTGAAAAGTATCCTCTCAAAATATCAAATAAATGTCTAGCGCAATTTGTAAATTTAAACCGTTTTGCAATATTATTTTGTGTTCATTTTATGTAATAACTGTAATGTGACGTAAATATGACGTAATTTCTCCTATTTAAGACTTCTACCGCATGTTAATAAATTTATTATTTTACAAATTCCTTTCTCTCTTAAAATTCACGTGTAATTATAGTTTTTATGACGTAATTTTTAATAAGTTCCTGCTTTTTGTACATAATTATTTAATTCTAATTCCAAATGTTTTTTTCTGTTTATAATAGTCACGTGTAAATAAATTTTTAATTTATTACACACATATATATATATATATATATATATATATATATATTTATTTATTTATTTATTTATTTATTTATTTTATTTTTTATTTATTTTTTTTTTAAAGCAAACATTGTTTCCGCTGTTTATACAGTTGGCAACAGTTTAAATTAATATCACTTTCTAAAATCTGTAAAAAATATCTCTCGAAATGCTGAAAATTTGAATTTAAAATAGATATAAAACCTCGAAAAATGAGTCAAATTAAAAAAATAAATCAATTCTGCACACCGGGAAATTATAACGTATAAAATGAACTAAAAATTATTAAATTCTGATGTATAGTTTTTGCTACTATAAAACTTTTTTAGTGGAACGATTTTGTCCAACTTTAGCATTAAATATCTCTTAAAATAATTCTTCGATTTGAAAACTGTCTGCATCAGCGTGTTTATCAAACATTTCTGTATAACACTACCGATTTTCATATTTTTGTATGCATTATTTTTCTTAATATTAACGAAGAAAGACCTCCGGTCACAAAAAATTCAAAACCGGCGGCGGCGGTGACAGCGGTAGTTACTTTTTTTTAGAATAGAGAGAATCTATAATTTTTTTAGTAGAAAATATTTATAAGTGTATTAAAAATTAATTGATCCAAATTTAAAATGAATCAACTGTAAACTAGCTTTAAAAAGAAAAAAAAAAAAAAGCCGGCTTTTTTTAAGTGGTTAAAACCAAAAAAAAAAGCCGGCAACCCTGTTATTTAATATCTGGAAGGGGGGGGGGGGAGAAACAGATAGAGAATTTTAAATAAAATTACGGGGTATTGTGTGGTAGTTTTCTTACTAAAATTAAAAAGAGAAATTATTTTCGATTTGAATAGGTGGTGAAAAACCAAAATGATTAAATTAAATTTTCCACCAAAATTGGAAGAAATGAAAACATTTTCACATACATTTCATAGCTTTATGAATCAATTTATTCTACGGAAACAAAAATCGTCTGCCAACATACTGGTATTTAAGGCAACGTTGACCAGGCTTTACACTCAAACCAACGAAGAAGATTTAAGATCCTTGCATCATTTGGGAATAATTATTAATTTCTATTCACAAGAAATGAATTTAAAAAGAAGTAACATATACTATTTTCAATTAACTATTTTTTGAAGAAGGCTGTTAAAACGTTTCATTAGCACGCAAAAAATAAAATAGTTTATCGGGGAAAAATAACTTTTTCTCTTGTAAAAAGCTTAAGGGAACTCTTCACTCACTTGAAAACACGCGCTCGGTAATGTTAATCCTATGGGAAAGTTGTTTTCGAATTTCTCGTTTGAAATTTTTTTTTTTTTTTTCTGCATAGGGTAGTTGAGCTTGATCTCTAATATGGCTATTTTTTACTTTTTCGATTTCGGTAGCAGATTTTTTTTTATAAAAGTAATTTCATTTTGGGAACCGATTTCGAAAGTTACTTTATTAAAAAAATCTGCAGCCAAAATTGAAAAAGTAAAAAATAGCCATATTAGAGATCGATCATAGCTATCCTACGCAAAAAAAAAAAAATCATTTAAAAATTTTCAAATTCAAACGAGAAATTCGAAAATAACATGCCCATAGGATTAACATTACGGGATGCGTGTTTTCAAGTGAATGAAGAGCCCCCTTAATTGTAAAACTTCAATTTAAAAAGCTAAAATATTCTTTTATAAGTTCGTCATTCCCCAACTCCGAATTAGAAACCAAATCATGAAAGAACAATATTACTTTTGACAAACGACATTTTGCATCAACAATTACATAATCTGAATCGCGATTTCCATTTAACATACATTATTCAGTTTCTTAAGGCTGTTCTTAACTGATCTGCTCAACAAGAGCAAAACGTTTTTACACATTTACAAATTCATTTTTTAACGGAAAGATATAAAATTGGAAAGCCTGGACATGGAAGCGATTTGGAATCGAACTGTTTTTTCCATTTTTTGATCCATCCATTACCTATTGAGTTAGAAGCGAATTCGATCATGTGACAAACTCGTTTTTCGCCCGCTCTTCAGTGCTTTTTCTTCCCTCGCGCAGAAATTCGGTTCAAAACGCCCACTTTGACACTTTTTACAGAAAGATCTATTGCGCTTGCAAAAAAATGGAAAAAATAACTCAATGACATAGTTTCTGAACAACACCACCAGCTAGTTTCATGCATTTTCAAACAAAAATTAATTAAAACTTATATCAGAAAGTTGCCCTTTTGGATTTGAGAACACCCTTAACTGAAATGTAGTGCTTAATCAAATTAGTTTTTTTTTTTTTTTTTTTTTAAATGTACAATAATATTGAGATTTCTTTTTCTGACAAGAAATCGAAAGATCTCACAGTAAGAAAATGCAACACATCGGGTTGCCACGCGGGTATTATAAACTTAGCAAAGTCGCATTTTAAAAGCTTTCAAGAAATGAAGGTACGCTTAGTAACAGAAACTAAAATGCACATACACATGCGGAGTAAAATGTAGACTTTAAAAACACACCCGAGCGGAGTAAAAAGTAGACTTTAAAAACACACCCAAAAAGTGAGACTTTTCGCATAATTAGTTTTCAATGCATGTCTATTTGCAGAATTTAAGAATGCAAAATACGGCGGGCAGCTGTAACAGCTTTATTTTTAGAGCAAGTGATCTATAGCTGAATGGTAAAAAAAAAAAAAAAAAAAAAAAAAAAAAAAAAAAATTAAAACATTTAATAACTCATTAAAAAGATCTATTTGGGAATTGAGGTCCAGAATCCTTAGAGAAAATTAAGGTAGCAAAGAGAGTAGAATCTTTTTATTTAATTATTCATTCATTTGCATACATTAACGAATAAATCATGTATAAAACAGCAGAGAAAAGACAATTGCGATTAGGAATTCTTTATCCTTTTTTTTTAACACTTTCCAAAATAGTTGAAGTGTTTGATTCGTCTGTTTGTCGGCACTACTACATTCATAAATATATTTTGATTGCTGCGAAATTGATACACAGCATATTTCAAAATGATTTGAACAATTTCAACTCATATGTTAGCCATAAATTTTCAAAGTTCAGCGATGTTTTTCGGATATCATAGAGTTAGTTAACTCACAAATGTCCAATATGAACACTTCATTATGCTCACAGATGCACTTGCACACATCAACTCCATCCCTTCGTCCCTCATCCAATTTGTCTCTATTTTCGGCTAATCAGTACTCTAAAATGTAAATATTACATTTTTCCCCCCCTTTGTATATAATGAAACATTACGTATATCGGGATTAAGATAGTTCTAGAACCGGAAATGACGAAACGAGATGTTTTGTGGGCAACCCCTTGAATTTTAGGCCTACACGCTCACTCAAATATGATGGTTGTCGTAAGGCGATTCTTTTAAACGTTTGTGGAATGCCTTGAACTTGGACACCGCTATTTTGGAAAAGGAGTTTTCGTTTTATTTTTCTGAAATTAAATAAGGCAAACAACACTTTTTAGAAAAAAAGTTATACTCAAATTAAAGTGGCCTTAACAAAATCTGAAAAGAATCTGCCTAAGACAGTTGCCATTTTTTGTCAGCGCCCAGGCCTAGAATTTAGAAGGCTGTGGTTTTATTGTTGGCGTCTATATACTAACCTGTTAGATAATGATCGAGTATCTATTTGGTTCAGGTATAATCGGATTTAAAGATGAAACTATTATTTGAAAATCAAAAAAATTTACTCGGGATTTCGATGGGAAAAAACTAATAAAATAGTTACGTGTAAAACAGTGATTTTTACAGCTAAATGTCAATATTTTAAAGCGACCCCCCCCCCCCCCCGTTACCCGTTGCAGTTACGAGCCCTTTTACCACTATTCCCCCCCCCCCCCACACACACACACACAGTCAGCGGGCACGTATTTCAGACAAAATTGAGTTAAACATATAAAATCATAAAAATTTAAGGTTCATTTAAAATTATTACACGGGCCCGGGCAACGCGGGCGGGTCAGCTAGTACCTTAATAAATTACAGTGAAATAATTTCAAAAATCTACTTTTTATTACAAAGCTTCAAAAGTTATGATGATAAAAGTTCTTTTATTTTAAACTACATATTTTATTTTTTAATGAATCGTTATTTGAATGTTTAAGAGTAAGTAATCATTGATGTTGCTAATTGTGTGATTTCTGTATTCGAACACATAGTAATCTAAAATATACTGTAAAATTATCCCATAAATGTGTATGGAAAAATCAGAATTTTTAGTAGAAAGTGAGTCGTCTCGGACGGACCAGGCCTATAGTTTGATTTTTTAACGGGCCGATTCGTAAAATTTGAAAGCAAACAGGCCGGGGCCGAGCCTAGAAATTCTGACCTGTGCAGACCTCTACCCCCTAGTAATTATAATGTTGTTGATTAACATATTCGCTGGTAGTTAAATAAATAACTTGAATTTTTATATCACAACTATCAGTACGAAGTTTTAATAAGGCTTTAAATTTCGGTAATGATTATTGTGTGATACATAAATATTGTGAATCATTCCATAGTGTACAGATTGAATAGTAATCCTACCGCTTTAATCCTTTTGTTATTCTAGCGCACCGGTGTTTTTATTAGATTTACTGAAGGGTCCTGTCACGTTCAGGCGAAAAGAGTCGCAGCTAATGCTCAGTGGCGTGGCGTCCGGTCATCGCTGGATGCGGCGATGACCAAGCAATATTTTAAAACTCTTAATAAGCTTTTAAAACTCTACGATCCAGTTTTAGCAGAACATTTGGAGTTCATGTATAAGTGAAGGTAAGATTTAAAGTTTCTTTTTTGAACATTCAACCATTGAATTTTAGAGTTAATAATTTTTCACCACAAACTTAAATAATTGCGATGACCACCGAAAAATTTCACGCTACGCCACTGCTAATGCTAAACCTATGGAGAGGATTTTTGCCAATATCTCGTTTGCATTTCGACTTTTTTTTTTTTTCATTGAACAGCTGAGGTCGATCCCCACAGTCGCACTTTTTTACTTTTTCAATTTTGGGTGCAGTTTTTTTTTTTCTTTCTTTCACTTTTGGAACTGGTTCCGAAAGTGAAAGTAACTTTATAAAAAATATATCTGCAACCAAAACTGAAAAAATAAAAAAGGGCGACTGTAGGGAACGGCTTCAGATGTCCAATACAAAAAAAAAAATTATTTTAAAATGTAGAAATGCAAACGACATATTGGCAAAAAACCTCTCCATAGGTTTAGCATTATAGCTCGCAAGTGTCTTCGTTTGACAAAAGTAGCCTTGAGAAGACTAGTAACCCCTTCGGGACGAGCGTCTTTTACAGAATTTTTAATCTTCAATCACCGATTTTTTTAAAACAAATTTTAGCATAATTGAATCGAGAAAATGCTCCGATTAAATAAGGCAAAATTTACAATAAAAATTTACTGGTGAGAATAATCACCGATTCTGAGCATCTTATAAGCACGAATACCGGTCGCTCGTCCCCAAGGGGTTAAAAATCTAACCCCAGAATACATGATTTATTTCTATGGATTTCAGTTTGAACTCAAATCCAAACTCGCTACTTCTGCACTCACAAAATCATTTTTATTTCTATATACGTAAAATTTTCAGAAATTCATTTTCCCACTAAAATAAATTAAGTTTTGGAAAACACTGGCAAAGTTAAATAAAAGATGAAATCAAATATAAATCCTTTAAATCAATTTTAGAACACGAAAGCATGGCCAGGAATTTGCATTCGATTTTAATCAGAAATGTGGATTTAAAAAAAAAAAATTAACTACCAAATTGTCACAGAGATTTAAAAGTTACCATTCAACTGACAATTGGTTCTTATATAGCAATTTATGGATAAAATAAGCTCAGGGGGTCGTCTCCATATTGAAATAGCGACAAACATTGTGGCGGACACATTTAAAAGTATTTTGTTTGCATTTACTTATTTTGAGATCCTTGAATTTAATTAGAAGATGAAAATATAACGTAATAATTATAATAATTAAAGAAAAAAAATAGTTACTTTTTAAAATATTGTAAAGCTAATATAGTATTTTTCTTGTTTATTAATTTAGATTTCAAAAATTAGAAAATTTAATAATTAGTTACAATATGTACATTCATTTTTAGGTGCGTTCGTAATTATATAAATACGTAGTGCCTATAGTCGTCGTCCGATCCGTCTGTCTGTCCGTCCGTATATAACAGAGCAAAAACTACCCAACTGAATGGTCTGAAATTTTAAATATATAATTGTTGCAAAATTTTGTCGAGTCATTTCAAATGTTATAAAAATCGGATGTATAGTTTAATTACAGGGACAGTCAAAAGTTTTCCGTTACATTACGGCCAATGGGAAAAAAATTATTTCAAGTGCATTTTAATGATGTTACAGTCTTTCGAACAGAATGAAATTGATATACCCTTGTGAAATGCATTAAAATATACATTCAGTACAATATGCCGTGCTAGTTCTAGTACGAACGCACCTCATTTGCACGTTTGAGGTTTGACTTGCAATTTCCAACTCGTTTATGTTAATATAGGAACAAGAACATAATATTGCCCCCGCAAGAGTAGTCATTGTATTAATTTTAATGACTAGACTAGGGGGTTCTGCCCCCTACGAGCTACGATCGCCAACCCCCCCCCCCCCCCCCCCATTCAGACACCGCAGACTCTAGAAACAGGCTAATTTGATTAGCTTTAAAAAGATTACAGAAGATTAAATTATAATTTTAAAAGTGGCGATGTCCCTGTAAACAAGTTTCAATTCATTTCTCTGTTCATTTTTATAGATTTAAAAGTTCAGATTACCAAACTGAATAAAAAATATTAAACTGATGTTTTACTCAGACACGAGTTCAATCAAAACTCTGAAGATTTATTAAAACTAGCGTCCTGTAGGCTTCTTTTAATATTTGAGCACACTTTTTTTTTAAATGGAAAAGTTTGGCTTATTTAATCCATGACATTTGGTGATTAAATAAAGAAACATTCCGTTCAAAAATAACGTCGCACAAAAATTCGAGGATTTTGTGCACCGTAATAAATAAACTTTTTAGCATTCGTAAAAGATTCATTATGAGAATTTTGGCAAGTTTGTAATATTTCAATAATCGGCTATATTTTAGAAAATATTTAGAAGACATAGAAAAATAAATAGAAAAAATATTTAATGAAAAAACATTTTCCAGCAAACAAAGTAAATGTCCAAAAAAATAATTAGCGTCACCCGCGACAATACCTGGTCAAAAATCATCAACATCCAATTATTATAAAAACTATTAAAGGTATTGTTCCCAATTTTGGTATGGAATAAGCACTCCTCGGCTATATAATAAAATGCTTACTTAAATTTATAAGCACTTTTAATTAAAATAATTTTTTACGGACCAGGAATTACCCCGAAATCGGGGTGATTTTTGGTCACTTCTGATGTAATTATAGGTCAGTATCCTGTTTGATGCAAATAAAGTAGTAAAGTCATTTTTTTTTAAGGCTGAATATTAAAATATGTACAATGAATCTTGTAAAAATTTTGTTTATCTCATAATTACAGAAAAACAACACTCGGACTTTGTTTTGGGTATTAATACAAATTTATTTGGTGTACAAAAGACTTGTACATTTTACAAAACATTAATTAGCCAAAGCATTTTTGTAGCATTTATAAGCAGTATTTATTACTTCATCTACTGTGAATGGATTAATTAATACTTGTATATTTAGTGGTCCGTAAAATATATACTGAATGTTTATGCTTTTGGTTCTGTCTTTAGGCCAACTTAAGTTTCCGGCTCCTTTTTCAAGAAATTTTACACAAGGTTCGATACGGATTTTTATCGTAATACACAACTAAATAATTATGTTCCTCTATTGCATTATGTATGTTTTTAAGCGGCATTTTGCAATGAGGTAGTATTTCTACTTAATTGTCCAGTCATATAGTGTGTCTTGTAGCATTTACTGTTTTCCTCCTTTGGAGTTACAGCAAAGGATGTCAGTTTACACTTATGGTTAAAAATAAATGTGTAAGACAATAGTTTTTAGAGTGCAGAGTTATAATAACTAAAATACAAAGTATAAATATTGTAAAATTAAAAATATTAAGCACTGACCAGGAATTACACCACAAATTGTTTGGCTTGCTCATATAAAAGTTTTTAATACAGTAGAGAAAATTTTTTATAAACAGTTTTAACCTTTAACTGATGTCACAGAAATTGTCACATAACTAGTGTGAAGCGGTCTGTGAGACGGCTCCATAGAAAGATGAATAAAAGCCGCGATTAACGCATAGGACGTTGTTTTTGTACTAAACTTTTTGTACAGGAGTGTTATAATTAAAATTCACCTATTCAAAAGTCTCTGGTGTTAGTACTAAAGTTCCAAATAAAACAAAATTTCAGTAGTGTTTGTAGATAAACTGAAATTTGCAAGTTAAACTATGAAAATTGAAAAAAGCACCGGTCTGTGAGACCGGTAACATTAGTTAAAGGTTAAAAACTGATATGTCATAGTTGAAATAAAATAAAATAATTAAAACTTTAAGAACGTCACAGATCTTTGAAAAATGTGTAAAAATCAAGGTCAATGTTGTTTTGCAGAAATTTGAGTAGAAATTTTGAATATATATTTTTGAAAATTAAATTTCAACTAAATGAATAATTAAGGCATACATTGCAAAGCAAAGGGTTCAAAGTATCTTCCAAATTTTTTACAGTTTGATAAATTGTTATTTTGATAACGGAAATGAAAATGACCAAGAACTGCCCCAGAAGCCAGGAATTACCCCTGCTGAACCTAAATACTACGCGTTATAGTATGTTAAGTTAGACTTTTTAAAGCAAACAAATTAAAGTAACAACCTGTTTTATAAGTTACATTAAAATTTTAAATATTTTTTTATATTTAGATTAGGATATCTGCACTATTTAATAATAACTGGATTATACATAAATTATATTCCAATACTTAATCAACACACAAAACAAAAACTTATTTTACAAAGTTAAATAAGTGATCCATATACAATAAATCGAAATAAAAATTAATTTTAAAGTAAATAAATATTGTTCAGGTGCTCTTGCAAGTTTGTGGAATTTCTTAACTTCTGGTAAGAAAATTATTTTACTTGCTTTTGCCTGCGTACTTTTTAAAATATAATATATAGGGTGGATGTGTCAGCAAGCAATGGACACCCTTAAGGAATTTCTTTAAAAATTGTTTTTTAATTAATAGTTATAGTAGTTATATTCCAGTTTTTTTTTTAAATATTATATTAATCTATCAACAAAATTTAACCATTCTCATAGTCTCATTTCCCAATACTAGTCAGAATTTAATTGTAAATTATAACAGAAATATATCAAAACACCTAAAAGAGCAGTAATGGACACCCCATAAAAAGTAATAAATATAATTGTTTTTATGACTGTATTTAGAACCAGAATTTAATGAAAGCATACCAATGAAACAAAATAGTTCTTTTCAAATAAATTTAACAAATAGGATACCAGTAATTAATAAAATATTTGTGATAATCATTCACTGATTGCATCAATTATTTTAATTATCAAAAGATCGATATTTTAATTACTTTAGATGGATAGTTTAAAATACTAAATATCAGGCAAATTACAGATATCAAATTATTGAGACAGTGGGGGGATTTAAAAGGGGTTTTTTTTGGGGGGGGGGGGAGTATTAGTGTATAGTTTCGTCTCACTATTTTTAACAATTAAACTTCCAGAGACTACTCGATATATTACTTGTAATAACTAATGTTACAAATATGAAAGAAATGATACTGTGAGTTGGATATTTTAAGTACTAAATAAAATAATTTCAAAATAAAACTGTATCTGATGTTTGAGGCCACTGATCTGCAGATTTACTAGTTTTGTAATTACTATAACTGTTTTTTTGTTGTTGTTTTCTTTTTTTTTTTTTTTTTTTTTTTTTTGGTCAGAGATAAATAAGCAAACATTTATGACAGAAAACAGATTTTTAACAACTCTTAACTTAATTGTTCTTATTTAAGTGGGAGGGATGGAGCCCTATGAGCCCCTCTTTGACTGTGCACTTAAACAATATTTTCTGCTTTCTGGCTGGCTCTGGTTTGATTGCCAGATTATAAAATATGCAAGGCAGAGTTATATACATAAAAAAAAAGAATAAAATTTTGAAATTTTATTAACCGACATAAAATAACTTAAAAGCAGTTATTTATAAAAGTTTTGGTGTTATTACATTTTGGTAAGTGTAATTTAAAAATTAAATTTGATTATTTAGGTTTTATGTTAAGTCAATATTTTATGCACTATAAACATTACTGACATTGAATTTTTAGCAATTTCTACATGAAGGTGTCTATTACTGGAAAATGACTAATTAAGCATCCCAGTAATGTAAACCCCTCTTAAAATCTTAAAAATAAAGGAAATTTTATAAATGGTTATTAGTATATAAAATTCAAAGTTTTCTATTACTACCAAAAACAAAAAAGCTGCAAATTTCACAAGAAAATAAAGAATATATAAATTTATTAAATGAAGCTCTTAGAATGTTCATTAAGATTTTCACTAAAAAACAGTGGAGCGTCAAAACATTATTTTGTGCTTCCTGGCTGATTTGATTAAGAGTGTCAACAATAATGCAAAATTATAAAATATGCAAGGGGGAATTATGAATGAAAAATAATAAAAGTTAAATTCATCTTATTGGTTATTTTTTTTATAAACCAAAAACATTGAAGGTGTCAGTTACTGGAACATCTACCCTATCCTATATATCTATACAAACACACACACGAATTATAAGATACAAAAATCTGATGGTGTCAGAATAAAAAAAAATTGTAACAATGAAATAGAAATAGGATAAATTATATAAGAAAAAAGTAATGAGTAACTTTTTATTTATTTATTTATTTAGTGGAAGGTAACTTTTCTAAACGTGCCAAGTTTATTTTTATTCACAAGTGATCCCTGCAATATTTATTCTGTTAATTTACGATTAACAATATTTACATTGAAAGAACAATACAATACATTAATGTTGTTTTAAAATAGCAATATACCCTGAATTATAATATTGTTAATGCATTTAAAGCAAAAAGAATTTCAAATTTACTTTGCGTGATCTTTGGATTGGTTTAATAACCCATTAAAGTTTTATTTTACAACAATCAATATAAATATAAAATTACATTCCATTTTTTGTTTAACCAGATCTTAAACTCAACTGGTTTGTTTGACATTTGACAAGTGTAAATTCAAACAGCAGACACTGTAAGTACACAAAGTTTTTCTTTTTAAAATCGAGATATATCTCGTACTTCCTTAATATGAAAATCATGATACACTAAAATTTAAAGTGTAGTAAATGGTTACTGTAACAATAACAAAGAAATAGATTAGGTGAAACGAGTAAGAAAATAAATTGCTAATCACAAAGTTTGGCTTTTTGCGAAATACAGGCTTTTAAAACATTTTAAACGAGACAAGCTCTTCTTTAATTTTTATAGCTTCATATTTATTTGTTGATTTGATTATTTTACGATTACTATTGGAAATAAAAATAGCTGACTGTTACTTTAAAACAGTGTTATAGTCCGAAAACTGCATAGCATGTATTTCCAATGTAATTAAACCAAAAAGTTAAATGAACTTACTTTATGTAATCTTTGACAGGTTGTATTAATCCATTAAAACTTTATTTTAGAACACTAATAAAGGGATAAAATCAGTCACAATCCATTTCTTTAACCAGATCTTAAATGCAGCAGGATTGTTTGACATTTGTCAAGTGTAAATTCAGACACTGGTATGTACACAGTTTTCCTTTATAATGATCGACATATCTCATATTTTCTTAAAATGCAAATAATGATACACTAGAATTTAAAAGTGTTGTAAAAGATTACTGTAAGGCGTGTAAAAAAATAAATCACGAATCAAAAAGTTTGGCTTTTTGCGAAATACAGGTTTTAAAAATGTTTTAAAAGAGACAAACACTTCTTCAATTAAAAGCTTCATATTTGTTAATTTGGTTATTTTACGATTACTATGGAAAATAAAAATTGCTGAATGTTACTTTAAAATAGCGGTATAACTGCATAACAAGCAGCATTTCAATGTAATTAGAGCAAAAAGTTGCATTAACTTACTTTATGTAATCTTTGACAGGAGGGCGTATTAATCCATTAAAACTTTATTTTAGAACATTAATAAAGGGATAAAATCAGTCACAATCCATTTCTTTAACCCGATCTTAAATGCAGGTGGATTGTTCGACATTTGTCAAATGTAAATTCAGACACTGTATTTACACAAAGTTTTTCTTTTTAGCGACGAATCGCATACTTTGTAACATGTCGAACTTCAAAACACGTTCGTTAAGCTGAAGCCGGTTAACTTGCCTCTCAAATCAAACAACAGCCGCCGGCATTACAGAACTCCCGGAATGTTTAGGGGTTGCTAAGTTCCGGTAATCTGCGGGAAACTTCGCCAACTGTATTTGGCGGTTGAACTTGATAATTTTTTCACAACAAGACGCGTCATAACTTAGGAATGAATTACTCAATAGCTTGGTAAGACGATCAAAATGAAAGAGATTACGGTGATTGCTTTTTGTGATTCAGTGTGGGATTCCATAAGTTTTGAAGCAGAAAACTGAAATAAATTATCATAGGACAAAAGGATTATTTAGAACTATTTTTAATTATGTTTAACCCTTTCGAAAAAATGTAAAGAAATAAAGGGGAAAAGGATGATATGACAATACGGAGTAGTGACAGTCAGAATTGTATGGCTCCGAGATGAGAAAAAAATAGTAATAATAATAATAATAACGAGAACGATAAATCATGCATCAGGACATGACATAGATTATGAAACACTTTCCAACACTATTGGAATATTGTTAAGAAATTTCAATATTTCATATAATGAAACGAAATATCTAAATAAACAATTTTAAAAAATAAGGTGGTAAAATCTATTTTCAGAATATTGTAGTGACAGACAGGATTGTCCGTATCCGTAACCCTTGGGTCCCGGAATAAGAAACAACAACAATAACAATAACTAGTAAATCTGCAGATCAGGAGCTTCAACGTCAGCTCTGCATGTCACTGCTTTGTAACACTCTTTGCATAATATTCAACTTCCTACAAACAGCATTTGAACGTTTTTAAATTACATAAATATTTATAAGAATATAAAAAAAAAAAAAAAAAATACTTAAAAGGTTTCGGAAATTAGAAGCGATAAATTAATCAAGTTGTTATGAAATGATAGTCTAAAATTCTGATGAACTGATAATTATGGTAAATTTTTAGATAATAAAGTTTATTTTTCAGGGGGGATCTGCCCCCTTGACCCCCCCTAGTCTCATTGCTGGGCAACATATAACTATGATATGTTCCCGCACCATGTTGGTGAAATCAAAGTAAAATTGCGTAATTTGTTATTTCTGTTGGTATAAATATTTTTTTATAAAATATAATTATGAGTGTAAAATTATAATGTTTATATATTTAAGTAAAATAAGAGTGTAAGTTCATACAAAAATTATTAAGTTGATTTTAAATAGTAAATATATATTTTTAAAAATTGTTGTATTGTAAAATGAATGTATAATATTGAATGGAATTCGGATCTCAGACAACAACAATACGCAGACGCCATGGTGTCGTTTTATGACAAGCCAATGGAAAGTAGTGTATAATTAGAAGTCGTAAAATCATAAAAACGTTGGAATCAATTTATGGCCTCAATAAAAGTGTTGGGATAAATTTATGACTTTTCAGACCACCCAAACTTTAAGGCAGATAATAATATTAAAGTATATGTTAGGGGCCATTTGCAGACTGCTAGCTAATAGGCCTATCGAAGTATAATAAAAAATCTTCTCACATCCAATAACAGTGGACTAGACAAAAATAGCTCCACCCACTGCAGGAACTGGTGTGCAAGAAGAATAAGTTTTAAAAAAAGATAGTCTGAAAAAAGATGTAGAGGATGCAAGAGCTCTCCTGAAAGCCCGTGCAATGAGTCCCGCAAGCCCTAGTAAAGCCCAGGCGAGATGGACCTAGCGGAGCGAGCCTAATCCAGCCTAATCAAGCCTAATTGAGGCTGTCTTCCTGAGGTACCTATCGGAGTGAGCCTACACAAGCCAAATTGAGGATGTCTTCCTGATGTACAGATCGGAGTGATCCTAAACAAGCCAAATTGAGGATGCGTTCCTGATGACACATTGCCATGATCCTAAGCAACGCAACAACTCGGAATTTGACAAATAAAGGCCACCATCCCGTATATTAAAAGAAGGTACTATTTTACACATTTTCTTTTACCACATAAGTTCATATGAAAAATCTAAAAAAAATACTTTTCGGATATTTTATGGTAGAGAGTTATCTGAGATCCGACCAAACCAATAATTATATAAGATTATGGTAATTTTAAAAATGAAAGAGAGAATTTCTTTAGCAAAAAGAAACAATTATAATAATTAGAGTATGTGAAATTATTGTCTTTTTTTTAAAAAAAAAAGATTCAACATACTTAAAATAATGAGAAGCAAACAAAAGTGTTGCTTTCTATTTTTTGAATTAATATTATGTTTTTCTGTAAATAGATTTGTTCAATGTAAATAAATTATTTAATCAAGTTTTAAAAAGTTTCTGTAATTATTTAATTAATAATATTTAAAGTGTGTCAATTCATTTTTTTTACAGCTTAAATTTTAGTTTAATTCATAAGTGGAAGAGTTCGTCTAAATAATACACAACGCAAACTCTTAATTTTATTCGTAATTATTCAAATTTAATAATTACTTTTTGACGCGAATTATAACTTAATTTTACTAATGCTTCGCGTTGCTCTTCTACTAGAATTTAGGTAAATACGATCACTTATATTATTTAAATTTATCTAAGGTATATAAAACTATATACCAATTTGCTATGAGGTTGCTTGGATGATTTGGACCAATTAACAATTTTGAATATATTTAATAAAAAATAAAAAGGTGTAAATATCTGTCCAGCATCCCCCCTTCATAGTACAAATGGCGCCGTGACTCAGGAACGTTCATTAAGTATAATGGTGCTCTGACTCAGGAACGTTCATCTGAGGTCATTAGAAATAATAATAATAATAAAGGAAAATAAATTTAAGTATTATTTTAATGTCACAATTTTAAAGATATTGTAGGTATGTAAGTTTAATTGATTAAAATTTTATTAAAATTAATTTTATTATTGTAACAATACTGACACACATATAATAATTTTATATAAATAAAATGAATAATATATGTTAGTAAAAAAAAAAAAAAAAAAAAGGAAATAAAAAAATAATTCTGGGATTTATAATAGGTAAATTTAGGAATTACAATTTTGTCTTTTTTTCTCTCTTTTCTCTTGTGGTTGGATCTCAGTTACCATTGAAAAATAATGGCATTCACATCACAGACGACACATTTGTAAAAATAATTTTTTCTTATATAATGTATAAATAATAATAATAATAAGAATAATGAGTAAAATTTTATAATATGTCTGATATAAAAATGATTGAAATTTCAATAGATCACGATTTTTGAAATTGTATCACCTTGATACAAAAGAAAATTTATGAGTCGTACTACGAAGTAGTAGTACAATATTTATAAAAAAAAAAAAAAAAAAAAATAAGATTGTTTTTTCTGTAGAAAAAGACAGATATTTTTCTGTTAAATGAAATTATGTTGTTTTATATATATACGTGTATTATAAATATTTTAGGGGTATTTATGTGTGTAAAAGAATAATCTACAAAACAACTTCATCTCCTAAGAAATTTTTTTTTTAAATTTTAGTGTTGTTGTTTTTATGTATTTATGCAATTTAGAATATTTTCATACATATGTGGTAATATAGAAAAAAAAAAAAAAAAAAGTATGATAAACAGAAACATTCTGTTAAAAGGTTATGCCCAACAATAAGCGAAAATTTAAAAGGAGAAGTGTAGATTTAAATACTTCTGGAGTTAAAACCAGAGGACAGAAAAATAAAATTATTTCTCTAAATTATTCGCTACAAAAAACTAAAAAGAATACAATGACTCAACCTAGTGTTGATACGCTGTTGAATTGTATCCCCGTCTTTGACGGAAAGAAAGAGTCGAATATTAAATTCTTTTTGAACGAATTCGATAATCTAATTAAACAAACGGAATTAGAGAATGTTTCGAAACTAGCGCTCTTGAAAACGAAATTAGTCGGTAGTGCTAGAGATAAATTAGCTAATGAAGAAAATCTTAATACAGAAAAAGATTACGGTAAATTTAAAGAAAAATTAATCGATACTTTTTCTACTAAAACAAGTTTTTCGGCGGCTCAAAGCAATTTTTTTTCTCTTAGGCAAAAACCTGCGCAGACTATCGCTGATTTTATCAATGAATTCAATGCGGCTGCAAAACTTTACCTAGATAAAAGTGGCCAAAATATTGACAACGGTAATGGTAGTTTATTTGAAATGATAAAATTCACAAGATTTTTAGAATCAGTTAGGGCAGATTTAAGTTTGGACATTCGAAGAATGGCGCCGAAAAATTTCAACGACGCATGTAAATTTGCGAAACAAATGGAAGATGCATACAATCAAGTTGCATCAAAGGAAATTAATTCGATTACAAAAACCTCCACTGAGGAAAATTTGGACAAATTGTTAAAATTAAATATGGAAAGCGCGGAGCAAATTAAAATTTTGACTTCCGAAATAAACAATTTGAAAATTAAAACAAAAGACACTGCATCAAGCAGATGGTGCGAATTATGTAAAAAAAATTCGCATACTTTAGAAACGTGCTGGTACAAAAATGATAATAAAAATACATATAAGGATAGCAGAGATTTCGCAGGTCGGCATTTTAATAAAAGGTACTCTTATAATGGACAGTATCAACCGAGAGCGAATTTTAATCCTAGATTTGTTAACCCAAACCAGCAGTGGCATTTTCAATCTTATGCACCCACAGGTGGTTACTATGGATATTCTCCATATCCCCCACCCCCACCAAATTACTTCCCTCAGCATGTGCCATATAGGAATAGTCAACCTCAGAGTCATGCCAGTTATTATCCAAATGAGGATAAAAATGAGAATTTAAAAGACAATGCTCAAAAGTATCCAAAAAAGTATAAAAATAAGGGTAAAACTGATGATCAAAGGGACAAGTAAGGGATATGAATTGGTATTAAAAATAAATCAAAATGCATAATTAATCGAATTTCAAAATTTAAAAATTTTTTCAAAATTTAAAAATAAATTCTTCTTTTTTAGATAAAAAAAATTTTGAAACAGAATTAATAACTTGCCTTTTTAAAATTCAAAATAATAATAAGAAAGGATAGGAACATGGAAACGCCAATTTGTCTCAGGGTTACAATATTGAGCAAATGTGCAGGGCGCACCCGAAAACATACTTATAAAATTATGTAATGTGCTTCACAAAACTTCAATGGAGCAGTGAAATATTTCGCTCCAGGCAAAAGTTATATATTTTTTTTTCTTTTCGAATATGAATTAGAAAATATAAAATCTTAACAAAGCCAAATAACATTAAAACTTAATTAATTTCATAGTAAATAATGTTGGAGTAATTTTCAAAAAAAAAAAAAAAAAAAAAAAAAAGAGAATTTTTTATGTCTTCTATAAGGGTAGCCTTTGCTAATAGCCTTACAATTTAGATGACAAAATTTCAGAATTACTCTTTAAAATGAGTAGGTGTAAGCTATAGGTTCAGGGTAGTTAGAACAGCTTTATAGCATACTCATATATATATTTTTTTTTTATATAAATATATGGTTGACAAGGAATAAATTGTTAGTGCACCCTATATTAGGATAGCGGTCAGCTATAAGCCTAAATATAATAAAATATACAAAAAGTGCTAAGATTTATTCCGATAGTTCAATTACAACTTATATGCTAAAGTCTAGAATTTAGACAGCAGGGATAAGTTTTATGAACAAAAGTGTTATAAAAAAAATTTAAAAAAAAGGATTTTGGTGTAGCACATTGGTTTTTAAAAAAACATATATATGTATAACAATGGACAAGGCAAGTTATTTCAACATGATTGCACACAAAAATAATAGTAAAAAAAAAAAAAAAAAAAATACACAAATAAATAATTGAAGTAAAATTAAAATTTTCTCACCAAAGGCTTTCTGTATAGGGTACAATTTTGGCCTACGGCTGGGTATGCACCAACACCAACAAAATTTTTGTAGAAAATTTATCAATTCACAGATACATCAATATATGGTCCACCTAGGCATAAATTTCAGGATTCTTGGCTGAAAAAGGAATCGAAGAAAAAATTAAGTATGGTATAATTACTAGATGTTATGCTCAGAAACAATAAAATTAGTAATATTATATTGTAAAAAAGCAGCATTTTGAGTTTTCTTTAGGAAAATTTTTGATTTTTAGGTTTTACACATTTATGGAGTGTCTAGCTCAGTGTATAGTTCCTAGATTTAATAAAAAATAATAATAAATAAAAATATAAGTTCGTGTTGTTTTCAAAATAAATAACAAAAGGTATAGCAATTAGCATTTACAGTTAAAATTTATGGAATTTTCAGCAAAATTAACATTAGACAAACATAGTTTATATTATATTTAACTTGATAAGCTAATTTACTTTTATTAACGGTATTCAATTAGAATTAAAGTAGGCTTAAATTCAAGTTAAATTAATTAATAACATTGTTGTAGTGTAAAATTTTATGTAAGAGTATTATATTTTTATTGTATATATAAAAATATGCAAATTTAACAATTAATAAAATGTATTAGCAAAATTATTTAATATAAATATTAAATGACATCTTGCTAAAATCAGCTAGATATTAGATTTTTTTTTTTTAAATGAAATATTTTATAAATTTATGTTAGTTTAGAATTTAAGCATTTTTTTTTTCTTTTCTTTCCCTTAGAATTAAATGCAATTCTAAATTTAACACATATAAATATACATAGTATTGATAAATTTGAGTATGTGAGTTCATAGAATATTTTTTTTTATATAATTTGGCCAATTTAACATTAGGAAACAAAATAAATAAATAAATATATTTATATATATTGGCCTTAATTTTATTAAAATATGTAGTATGGCTTAATAAATTTATTTACTTAATTTTTTATAGTACATACAGTAATTATTTTTTAAAAAACTTAATCTGTAACAATTGGGTGTAGATATTTATGAGTATACAAAGATTCTTTTCTGCTGGCAGAAATTCTTTGGTTCGGCCGAGTACTCATGGGTTACTACATACGATTTTACGTAGTAATTATCATTTGCTTTTGTTTTTTTTTAAAACTATACAAGTGTATTAATAACATTTTTTTTATAATTAAATAATAATTATTAATGTTGGATTAATAATAATAATTTATTATCTTTTATTTTTAAACATATCATTAAATTTTAGACAGTAGAATTCACATACGGAATGTTAATGATAAATAAAATTTTGAATAAATAAATTTTTATTTCATTCAGTAAAAAAAATAAATAAATATGAAAATTTAACAATCTTTTAAGATAGAATTGTTGGCTAAATAAATAATAATTTAAGACACAAAAATTGTTCTCTTCTTCGTCAATGGCATTTTCTGACAACACTATTTAATAGTATTAAATGAAGGTGAATTTTTAAGGTCAGCGTAATGCATATTTTGCATTTTTGAGAGGCCGTAGAAGTCATTTTTCCGTGTTGTTTACATTTTAATAGTAAACAATATCATGAATCAAAATTTGTGTTTGTTAGAAAGGTCTAAAAATATACAATGTAATCAGTTAAAGAAAATTATATGCATTTTTTTTTTAATCCTGAAAGGCAATTTGGGTTAGATTTAAACCTGGATGCATAAAAAGGCCACCCTCGCTTCAGTTACAGTATGAGGCAGGAGAATGCACATGCTAGAATCGCCATTTTTCCCCTGCAAAATAAAAAAAAAAAGGCAGAAGGTTTACATTAGATACGATACAAATACATACACTGTTTATGCATAGATTATGTTTAAAATTACATACAGGCATGCACAGTGAGTTCAGAAGAAAGTATATCAAGAAATTATACTAATTAATACGGTAATTACAAGCATGAAATGGTTTTAAATACTTACTTTTTGAAGTCGTAAAATTTTGTCACAGCACAAATCACCTCACAGAAAGCGATTAGTAGCTTGACCACCCCCCATTCGGGAGGATCGGCGACGGTCAAAAAAACTGGTTTTATTCTCTCCTGCTTCTTCTTTTTTTTTTTTCTCTCGTATCGGGTAAAGTTGGAAAGCATTGCGTAATGATATATTAAAGGAGATGAATTAGCTTGTACATTTTGACAGATCATACATGTTTGAAGTAACAAATGAATAAAATAATGTAACAAGTTTGTATACAATATTTTTTCTGATTATAATTTGAATACATCAGATTAATTATGTGAAAATATAACATGTCATATTACAAGCATTGTATTTACTTTTATTCAGTATAAAATGTGTTTTAGATAAAACACTGTGTCATAAGGTTGTATGTGATGAAATAATATGTCAAATGCGTATGCCATTATTTTTCTTATAATGAGGTTTATTTCGGCATATTAATTTCAGACAAAATTATAGCTTTGAATGTATTTTGGGCACTTAAACTGTAAAGTTACAAAATTAGTAAACATGTGTGTGGTAAAGAAAAAAGGCTTCGAGAAAGACGTCTGATTGTCAGTACAGAGGTCTTCTATAAAGGTGGATGTCAACAGACAACTATGCTATCATGTGTTGAACTTTCTGTTATGAAACAATAGAAGAATACACAGTCATATGGACACGTACATTCCTTCAAGCTTTAAAAAAAAAAAAAAAAAACCAGCAATCAGTTTTTATTTTTTTTTTCTTCCGATACCGGGAGAGATGCTGGGCAACATATAACTATGATATGTTCCCGCACCATGTTGGTGAAATCAAAGTAAAATTGCGTAATTTGTTATTTCTGTTGGTATAAATATTTTTTTATAAAATATAATTATGAGTGTAAAATTATAATGTTTATATATTTAAGTAAAATAAGAGTGTAAGTTCATACAAAAATTATTAAGTTGATTTTAAATAGTAAATATATATTTTTAAAAATTGTTGTATTGTAAAATGAATGTATAATATTGAATGGAATTCGGATCTCAGACAACAACAATACGCAGACGCCATGGTGTCGTTTTATGACAAGCCAATGGAAAGTAGTGTATAATTAGAAGTCGTAAAATCATAAAAACGTTGGAATCAATTTATGGCCTCAATAAAAGTGTTGGGATAAATTTATGACTTTTCAGACCACCCAAACTTTAAGGCAGATAATAATATTAAAGTATATGTTAGGGGCCATTTGCAGACTGCTAGCTAATAGGCCTATCGAAGTATAATAAAAAATCTTCTCACATCCAATAACAGTGGACTAGACAAAAATAGCTCCACCCACTGCAGGAACTGGTGTGCAAGAAGAATAAGTTTTAAAAAAAGATAGTCTGAAAAAAGATGTAGAGGATGCAAGAGCTCTCCTGAAAGCCCGTGCAATGAGTCCCGCAAGCCCTAGTAAAGCCCAGGCGAGATGGACCTAGCGGAGCGAGCCTAATCCAGCCTAATCAAGCCTAATTGAGGCTGTCTTCCTGAGGTACCTATCGGAGTGAGCCTACACAAGCCAAATTGAGGATGTCTTCCTGATGTACAGATCGGAGTGATCCTAAACAAGCCAAATTGAGGATGCGTTCCTGATGACACATTGCCATGATCCTAAGCAACGCAACAACTCGGAATTTGACAAATAAAGGCCACCATCCCGTATATTAAAAGAAGGTACTATTTTACACATTTTCTTTTACCACATAAGTTCATATGAAAAATCTAAAAAAAATACTTTTCGGATATTTTATGGTAGAGAGTTATCTGAGATCCGACCAAACCAATAATTATATAAGATTATGGTAATTTTAAAAATGAAAGAGAGAATTTCTTTAGCAAAAAGAAACAATTATAATAATTAGAGTATGTGAAATTATTGTCTTTTTTTTTTTAAAAAAGATTCAACATACTTAAAATAATGAGAAGCAAACAAAAGTGTTGCTTTCTATTTTTTGAATTAATATTATGTTTTTCTGTAAATAGATTTGTTCAATGTAAATAAATTATTTAATCAAGTTTTAAAAAGTTTCTGTAATTATTTAATTAATAATATTTAAAGTGTGTCAATTCATTTTTTTTACAGCTTAAATTTTAGTTTAATTCATAAGTGGAAGAGTTCGTCTAAATAATACACAACGCAAACTCTTAATTTTATT
Source organism: Maratus speciosus (assembly GCA_963932465.1). NCBI lineage: Eukaryota > Metazoa > Arthropoda > Arachnida > Araneae > Salticidae > Maratus > Maratus speciosus. The sequence goes on from OZ010786.1 coordinate 185,039,953, forward strand.
CGTAATTATTCAAATTTAATAATTACTTTTTGACGCGAATTATAACTTAATTTTACTAATGCTTCGCGTTGCTCTTCTACTAGAATTTAGGTAAATACGATCACTTATATTATTTAAATTTATCTAAGGTATATAAAACTATATACCAATTTGCTATGAGGTTGCTTGGATGATTTGGACCAATTAACAATTTTGAATATATTTAATAAAAAATAAAAAGGTGTAAATATCTGTCCAGCACTCATTAAATTTACATTCGTAATTTTCTATTGATTGTACGAATGGAAATATTATATCTTAGATTTCTTTTTACACTGTGATTTATAAGAATAAACAACAGTTTGGACAAATATTTTATGTTATCGTAATATTCAAATAGTAGTATTGAGGTACCTGCCAACACAAGTACCTGCATTTGATGTATAAGGAACTTATGAAAATTTAAACTGAGTCATCTAATTTAGCAAGCTAATGTTTGGTTTTTCTTTCCCAAAAATAGTTTTTATTGCCATTCTATAATATAAATTTAAGGTCTTATCTTAATACATCCTATACTCCATAACCTATTTCATAGCATATTAGCTTACTAAAATCACCCAAAAATAAGCATGTTTGAAGACTTTTAAACCTAATGGGTAATCATTTATCATCGTGTCCAGTGCTAATTAACTAAATAGTAAACGTGATTTGGCGCTGTAAAGTATTTTTTGTGATAACCTTTTAATAGCATTCACATTCAAATTAAAACTGTAATGTTACTATGTTCATATTTGATGCAAACCCATGTATCAGGCCAAATTACGAAAGTTCATTTCCCTCAGACGGACTTTCTGCTTATAAGGCTGCTAGTACGTAGCACAGTGGAATATTTGACCTGAAATCCTGATCAAAAATATTTTTCTATGTAAATAGAGTCCGATTGCCTTGAAATTCTTAGATGTTATTGGGTATCACTATGTCATATTTGGTATTGTAAATGAAATCTATAGCATTTGCGGTTCATTTACAGAGACAGCCAAAAGAATTACCTTACATTATGGTCTATAGGAAAAAATCGTTTGCTCAGTATTTTAATATCACACTATTTTAAACGTACTGGAATGTTTATACATCACTGAAGGCACTTATTGTAAAATATGGTGTGCATAGAATATATCGTTCATTTACAGGGACACACAAAAGAATTTGGCCGAAGAATATTTAACTATTAAAGTCTGTGACCAATAGTTGCTGGAAGTGCGTTTAATGAATAATCTTCATGATTTTCAAGAGTTTCACGATATTATTATTGGGAGAGCATAGTTGAAGAATTCACGACTGAAAGTGGCGCAGGTGTTGTTCAGTTGTAAATAATCACGAACAAGAAATCCTTTAGAACATGTTATTGGCAATCCAATTATATACAAAATGTACACTATTTACATATTTATAGATGAAACCTATAATTAATACTTGAAAAGTACCGATTTAAATATATATAAATTCCACACTGGGAATCCAAGATGATTTCTTATTAAATTCAGGAATATTTATTTCTCCCTTTTTGGAAGATCAAGAAATACACAGTGAGCAAGCTGCGTTCGAAATTCACATTCACAATAAAACTAAACTAAAAAAGAACAAGAAAGAAAAAATGTTTTTGATATTAATTCTCTAGTCAGATCACGTGATCTGGTGCCCTCTGTCTGCTCGAGAGAGGAAGGGGTTTGCGAAATTTCACAAATCCCCCCCCCCCCCCCCCGATGAACAAGGGTTCATCAAAAATGGGATTCAAAATAATTAAAGTAGAAAAAAAATATTCTAAAAGATCATCAGTTACAGTATACATAAATACAATACAAATCAAAATATATACTTACATACTGGACTTCAAATAAAAACTAACTAAAACAGTTTAAAAGATTTGCGAACAGGTTTCTGCTACTAAAAATAGAAAGAACAATTTAAATCTATACAACTTTTTCTAGAATATTCAATACAAAAAATTAAACTAAAAATTAAAAATATTAATAAACAAAAAGCATTTTTTTTTTTTTTTTTTTTTTTGAAAAGAATAAAAAGTTTTTAAAGTCAATAACAAAAACAGTTTTTTTTTAGTTTCTGAGTTCAAGATTGTACAACAAATTAATAGGTCTTTTTATAAATGAATTATTTGTTTTCAATTCACAAGACCTTATCTTGCCGTTTCTGCCCATAAAGGTTTTAGTAACTTTTCCTAACTTCCACAAACTTCTGGGTAAGTGTTCATCATGTACAAGCACCGCATCATCTACTTTAAAGTCTGAAGTTTTATTCTGGTCCGTGTAGTGAGCAGATTTTAAGTTGAGAAGATACTCATTTTTCCAACGCTTCCAAAAATGATTTAGAAGAGTCTCACGTAAACGGAAGCGTTTCACTAAAGATTCTTTCGTTGCTGGTAAAGTTAAATCGTTCACTTTTATGGTAGGTAAACACAACATATGTTTTCCGATTAAAAAATGTGCAGATGTAAGAGGAGATGGTTCTTCTAACTCGGAATACGTGTAAGTCAACGGCCAAGAGTTAATTACAGCTTCTACTTCAATTAGAAGCGTTTCTAATTCACTCAATGTTAAAGAAGATCTTCTGATAACTTTACGTAAGGTAGTTTTCACTGAGCGAACCATTCGCTCATAGAAGCCACCCCACCAGGCTGCACGCTCTACAATATACTTCCAGGAAATTCTGTGATTGGCGAAAATTTTTTTAACATCAGGATGGTGGATTACCTTCCACATTTCTTTTAGTTCAAGATCAGATCGTTTGAAAGTTTTGGAGTTGTCTGAATAAATTACAGCACATAGTCCTCTTTGTGAGATAAACCTGCGAAATGCTAACAGGAATTTTGTTGTTGACATGTCTTTTACTAGTTCTAAATGAAGTGCTCTTGTGATAGCATATGTAAATAATAAAATATAAAATTTATTTTCATTCCCCTTCACATATAGGGGTCCCGTATAATCGAGACCTGTTACTGAAAACGGTGGAGCTTCGTTAATACGGTAACCTGGAAGAGGGGCTATAACTTGTTGACCAGGGCGTATGTTAAATTTCTTACAGATTGTACATTTCTTCAGGACTGATTTTATACACTGTCTGGATCTTAAAATCCAAAACTTTTCACGAGTTTGTACTAATGTACTGGATACTCCTGAATGAAAAACTTTTTCATGTGCATCTTTCACGATTAATTCAGTCAATTTATGTTTTGCAGGAATCACAACAGGATGTTATTCATAAAATGAGGAGTCAGACTTTTGTAACCGTCCTCGTACCAACAGCAGACCTTCATCTGACAGCATAAGATTTAACTGTAGAAGATTCGATTCCTTAGGGATACTCTTGTTACATTTCAAGCTTTTTATAACTTTAGGGAAACTTTCTTCCTGCACTAGTTTTAACCAAAAATTTTCAGCATGTAGCATTTCCTCAGCTGATAATTCTGAAAATTTTCTTTTTTCTACCTTTAGTTTTATATTAGAAATAAATCTAAATACCCATGCAGTTACTCGATACAATTTCTTTAGGGAGCTATACTTTTCAAGATTAAAAATGGGAAATTCATCAGCTTTATTTGTTTGAACAACGTAAGAAATGGTTGCTGCTTTTTGAGACATCAGAAAGCAGCTTCAGAAACATCAGGTAATCGAGATGCAGCAATTTTAACCCTAGGCCACTGATTTTCAGGAAGGGAAAGAAATTCAGGACCGTACCACCATTTTTGAAAATTTATTAAATGCTTCACAGAACAACCTCTCGTTATTCGCTTTTCAAACCTCCTTCAGGTGGCGTTGAAATCAATAATAAGGGCGAATATTTCCAGTTATTTACTTTATTGTGATTCGCTGAACAGTTTGTTTAATTTCGCTCGATGTTCTGTGATTCGCTCAACGTAACTGAAATAAATATTTAGAACATCTGCCACCAGGTAGCGTATTAGAATGCTGAAAATTGCGAATTAAATCTGCGGGATTAAGTTTGCCGTCACAATGTCTCCATAAACTAGGATCAGACAAATTATGAATTTCAGCTATTCTATTACTAACAAATGGTTTCCATTTTTCTTTTGGCCCTTTAAGCCAATGAAGAATAATTTCTGAATCAGACCAGAAAATAGTATTATTTACTTGGATAATGTTTGTGATAAACTTTGCCATTCTGGCACCAATAAGTGCTCCCATGAGTTCAAGACGAGGAAGAGTTAACTTCTTCAAGGGAGCAACCCTAGACTTAGACATTAGAAAACTAGTTTTAAATTTATCTTTAGAAATGGGATACCGTAAGTATGCCACTGCACCATACGCATTAGGGTTAGCATCAGTGAAAATATGCTATTGGAGATGCTCTTTTTCCATGATCAGGTTGTGTGACGTAATGCATCTGGCAACAGTTTAAAAAGAACTTATCGGGAACTCTGGGTTCGAGGCTAGCTTTGTTATTGTGGACGTTCTAAGCTTGTAACCATGCTGTACATATCGCGCACTTGAGTTCTTATACATTAAAGTAGTTTAAATATCTTCCGAGTTATTATTTAAATATGATACACGGTGGCAGTGTTTATTGTTAAAGAAAGATGTATCAAATACCTGCGCCAGAACAATTTTCCTTTCGCCCTGACGACCGGCAAAAATGGATTGATAGATTCGAGCGTTTCAGATCTGCATCAGGTTTGAAAACGAAACAACCGGAAGAACAGGCAAACTCTTTAATTTATTTAATGGGCTCTCCAGCCGAAAAAATATTGTCATCTTTTAATTTAAGTGCTGACGATATTAAAAATTTTGACATTGTAAAGAATAAATTTGAAACGCATTTTATTCCTACACGCAATGTTATATACGAAAGATATAAATTCTACACGAGAACACAAGAAGAAGGTGAATCGGTGGAACAGTTTATCACATCGTTATACACATTAGTGCAAACTTGCGAATTTCCTACCTCTTTTCAGGAAGAAATGATTAGAGATAGAATTGTTTGCGGTATTCGCGATAAGAAGGTTTCTGAAAATCTGCAACTGGATATGAAACTTACACTTGAAAAAGCGATTACAACAGCTCGTCAGGTTGAAACAATTATAAGTCAACAACAAGTTTTGAGTAGTGATACTACGTCTTTTAAGGTAGCTAACATAGTAGCGATACAACAGAATAAGAAATACAAACAAAACAAAAAAATTTGATTCTTTCAATTCGGATAAGAACAAAGAAGTATGTTTTTGGTGTGGAAAACAAAGCAAACATACGAAATCGGAATGCGTAAAGCGATTTGTAACCGGTGCAAGAAGGTTGGTCACTATGCTAAAGTTTGTAAATCAAAAATGCAGGTTAACGAAGTTGAAAAAACAAAATCGACGAATTCTTTTGATTTTTTAGGTTACATAATGAATACTTCAGATAAAAATAACCCTGTTAGAATATCAGATAACCGTTGGAATGCTAAAGTATTGATTGAAAAGAGTCTTCTAGAATTTAAGATCGGTACAGGAGCAGATGTGACGGTCGTTCCTAAGGCTATTTATGATTCGAAATTGAAACATATAAAATTAAAGGGATCAAGTAAAGTAATTTGCGGTCTAGATGGGAAAAATCTGAAGATAGCTGGGATAATTCGCGTTAAATTAAAGAACAAAAGTTTTAGTTTTGAAGATGATGTGTATGTAATAAATAATTTACAGCACCCATTGCTAAGCTGTACAGCTAGTGAGAATTTGAATCTTATCCAGAGAACATTTGAATTGAAATCAAAACTAGATCCTGTCAAGAAATTTCCAAAATTATTTAGCAGAACTGGAAAGGTTGAGAAGCCGTATCAAATAAAATTAAAGAATGATGCTAAGCCTTACGCAATTTCTGTACCACGGCGTGTTCCATTAGCTTTAAGGGGTAAATTAAAAAAATTATTAGATGAAATGATAAGGAATAAAATTATTGAACCAGTAGACGAAGCCACAGAATGGTGTGCGCCTATGGTTATTGTTCCAAAAAAGTCAGGTGACACAAGAATTTGTGTTGATTTATCAATTCTGAATGAGAACATTGAAAGAGAATATTTCCCCATGGCCTCAGTTGACTATACTTTAAGTCAATTTAGTAATGCTAAAGTGTTTAGTATTATTGATGCAAATGCAGGTTTTTTGCAAATGAGTCTCGATCCAGCTTCTGCAAAGTTAACTACTTTTATTACACCTTTTGGAAGATTTATGTTCAATCGTTTACCGTTTGGAATTAAGACAGCTCTGGAAGTGTTCCAAAAAAGAATTCGCGAAACTATTCAAGAAGGTCCTGGTATAGTGGTTCTTATGGATGAATTTGTAATTTTTGGTTCTACTGAAGAAGAGCACAATAAACAACTAAATGTAGTTCTTTCAAAACTTCAAGCGGCTGGGTGGACTTTGAACGCTGAAAAATGCCAGTTTGCAAAAGATTCCATACATTTTCTTGGTCATATATTTTCTGAAAAGGGAATAAAACCTGATCCTGAAAAAACAAAAGCTATTTCCAGAATTCCAACACCTAGGAATGTGACTGAATTAAAAAGATTTTTAGGAATGGCTGGATTTTTGAATAAATTCATTCCAAATTTTGCTGATGTTGCAAAACCTCTTTACGAGTTAATGAAGAATAATGCTGAATGGATTTGGGGAAAATCTCAAATAATGGCATTTGAAGATATCAAGCAGAAACTTTGCCATACTCCTGAATTAGCATTATATGATCCAAAGAAAGAAAGCTTTATATCATCTTACGGCCTTGGTCCAGTTTTGTGTCAAAAGGATAATGGTCATTTACGTCCAGTTTTCTATGCATCGCGGAGATTGTCCGATACAGAGAAAAGGTACGCACAAATAGAGAAAGAAGCGTTAGCTATTGTGTGGGCATGTGAAAGGTTTCATGATTTTATTGTTGGCCTACAAGTTCACATAGAAACAGGTCATAAACCTCTCGTACCCATTTTAATGTCGAAACCGTTAGACAATCTAACTCCTAGACTCCAGCGTATGAAACTCCGAATGATGAGATATTCCTATACCATCAAATATACTCCAAGGAAAAAGCTTGTCATTGCAGATGCGTTATCCAGAAGCTCTTTACCAGAAAATGGAAAGGAAGAATTAACCGAAGAAATAACTGCTTATGTGCAAATGATTATAGAAAATTTTCCTTCATCAGATTCTAGATTAGCTGAAATATGGGCGTTGCAAAAAGAAGACTCAATCTGCAAATTACTGATTAAATTTTCAAGAGATGGTTGGCCAGGGAAAAATGAAGTGCCAGAAGAATGTTTAAAATACTGGGGACATCGGCATTCAATTTCTATACAAAATGATTTGTTGATGAAAGATGCGAGAATTATTATACCTTTGAAATTACGTGAAGAAATATTAAATAGAATACATGATGGTCACCTTGGGATAACAAAGTGCAGAGCTAGAGCTCGTGAAGGATTATCGTCATCGTGAAGGGTATCGTGTCCAGGATTATCGTCAGAAATTGAGAATTTAGTCTCAAACTGTCAGAAGTGTATTCAGCAACAAAAATATTTCAAAGAGCCTGTACTTCCATCAGAATTCCCAAACAGACCTTGGCAAACAGTCGGAGCTGACCTTCTCAAAGTTAGTGGTAACTGGTATCTTATAATGGCGGATTACTATTCTAGATATATTGAGGTGGCAAAATTAGATCATCTTACTTCCGAAGCAGTCGTTAATCACATGAAGTCCATTTTTGAAAATGTCACGGTATTCCTGAAGTGGTGAGAAGCGATAATGGTACCCAGTTTTCGCAAAGAATTGTAGATTCTAAATACAGAAAATTTGTCAATCTTTATAAGTTCTCCATTATAACATCCAGTCCAAAACATGCTCAAAGTAACGGTTTCATAGGAAAAATTTTAAGTTACACTACATGAAAGCGGAAAACGATGATCATATCTTATGCTACTTGCGTTAAGTTCAACCCCACTAGAAAATGGGTTTAATCCAGCAGAACTCTTGATGGGAAGACGCTTACGAACGCCTATTCCTATAGTGAATGATAAGTTAAAGCCTAAAGTATTAGACGAGAAATCCTTATTCAAAACGAAACAGGAAAGGATCGAGAAGCAAAAGTATTACTTCAATCGTCATCATCGAGCTAGACAACTACCAGAATTAGACGTCGGTCAGCAGGTATGGATCTCCGACATGAGGACGTATGGAAAGGTGAAAAGTGCTCATGAAGCTCCTAGGTCATACATGGTTGAAACTCCTCGAAGTATCCAAAGAAGGAATCGTATATATCTGCATCCTTCTACTGTTCCAAAATCCTTCAGATGGGAGGATAACGACACCCCAGTGAAAGAGAACGGCGTTCCTGATGATGCATCCGAGAAAGACAGCTTCCAGGATACAACATCTATGAGTGATCCTGTTAGCATCACCTATTCTCCTAATGCTGCAGTTCCAGAGACTAAGCAGGCCAGTCCATTTAAGACTCGTAGCGGCAGAACTGTTCGTGCTCCTTCAAGACTTATTGAAGAGGACTTTTAAAGGGGAGATGTGACGTAATGCATCTGGCAACAGTTTAAAAAGAACTTATCGGGAACTCTGGGTTCGAGGCTAGCTTTGTTATTGTGGATGTTCAAAGCTTGTAACCATGCTGTACATATCGTGCGCTTGAGTTCTTATACATTAAAGTAGTTTAAAGATCATCCGAGTTATTATTTAAATATGATACAGGTTGTTAAAATAGTGTCGGGGAATTTTCAAGTGTTTGAGATCAGGGATTTCTGAAAGCCAATTTCGCCAATTATTTTCTAGTTCACCAGAAAAACTTTCACCCCGTGATATTACCAATAAATATTGTAGGAGGCATTTGAAGCGAATAACAAAAGGGACAATAAATCCGGCTGGATCAAACAAGATAGTTGCAATTTTTAAAACATTGTGTGTAGTAGAAGAATCATTTAATTTTTCTAACAAGGGTCGTAATTCTAGTCCTAATTTATCTTCTGTATTGTTCGAGATCAATCCTAAGATTTTCAAGGAAGTATTTGGGGGTTCGGAACTCGAAATAGGCATGTTTTCATCATCTAAAACATTAGGATTAGAGTTAGGGCCATGATTCAAATATTCATTTAATGATAGAGAATCACCATATTTGGAAGAAGCATCATAGACTATGCGCATTTTTGTTGTAGTTTTGTCGTCACGGATAACAGGTCTGTGTGGCATGTAATAGGAATTATTGGAATCTTTCTCGGTGCACAATTCTATTACACCCTCATTAAACTGCTCTAACAAAATGGAGTTATATTCCTTAAGTAAGGAATCATTTTTCATGAATTTATTTTCTAAACTGAAAAACCGCTTCTTTGCTAATTCAAGATTATTTCTAAGCAATTCACGACAATTTTTCCACAATAATTTTGTTTCATAACGCCCATTTACGAATTTTAAATTTTCTTTAAATTCTTTTATTGCCTCAAGATCGGTAATGTTCTTTTCATTGCTTTCAGCAATGCCAATTGCTTCGAGATCCCAAAATGCTTTCAGCTGAGTATTTATATTTTCAACTGAAACACGCAAACAAGCTACTTCTTTTTTATTCGACTCTATCTGCCCTTGCACCGTATGACCGAAAATAGTTTCTGCAACGTATAATTCTTTTGTCAATTTTCCCTCGATTCCCTTTAATATTTTTCACAAAAAGTGAGACCCTAGCAAAATATTTGTTTCCTGTTCAAGACCTGTATCAGCAGGCTTAAAGCCTCTTGTTCTCATTATGTCTAGAAGTTCTGGTTCTAGGGTTTTTACAGAAGCTCCAGTTATATTATCAACCACTAGTGCTTCGATCTTTATCGAGTTAATAGGTTACACAACACTGGATAATTCAAGAGCAACAACTTCATAACAAGATTCATAAGGGCGTCTCCGCCCAAAAGGATAAACTAATAAATTTTCTCTTCGCAATGGCTTCAATTTTAATTTTTGTACTAGAGATCTCTTTACAAAACATTTTTCTGAACCACTATCACACAAAACGCAAACCAACAAGCATTGTTTACCAGCAGACACAGAAAGTGTACAAGTCTGCAATAATGTTGCTTTATTTTGTTTATATTTTTGTTCTGACATCATAGATACAATTGCACCTTTCTTTTCTTTTTCAGGATTTTATTTTGTTGTTTCTTTAAAACAAAACAAATGACTATGGGTGTTGTTACCACATTTGGAACAAGGATTAATTTTTGTTCTACAATTCACTGATAAATGCGATTTATAAAAGCATTTGTAACAGCGACCTTCTTTCTTTAATTTATATCGTTTTTGTTCATCAGTGAATTTCGAACAATTTAGTCCTACATGATCAGAAGACTTGCAAAATATGCAAAACTGTTTTGTAGATGTATTTAAAGCAGCAGCCGAAGGTATATTTTTCTTTTGAGGAAAATTGTGATATTTACTTGAAGAATTTTCATATTTGGTTTTAGAATTTTCATAAGCCTTGCTTTGGGGGATTATTTACTAAATTAGTAGCTTTACGGCATCTTAATTCCGTTTTAATAAAATTTATTAAATCAATGACTTCACAGTCCTTATCGGGGTCACGTTTTCGATGAAAATCTACTATCAAATTTTCTGATAATAACATTAATAATATGGGTAGCAATAAATGGCCGTAGGAGCCTGATGTTACTCCCAACGCATCAAGATTTCTCATACAAGTTTCAATATTATTATACAACTTTCTTAAAGAGGTAACATTGTTAGTGGATTTCACTGGTTCAAGACTTAAGATTTTATTCATGTAACAATTTATTATGTTTTCCCGCTTACCATACCTTTCTTCTAACAACCTTAAACACGTTGAATAATTTTGATCTGTCAGTTCAAAACCAGCTACAATATTATATGCAGGTCCAGACAACAAGGATTTGTATTGGAATTTTTCAATTTTTGATAACGATTCGTTTGAAGCTATCGCACTAGTAAATAAATTTAAAAATTCTAAGAACTGGCTTGCATCACCAGAAAAGTTTTCTATGTTAAGTTTAGGCAGCTTCACTGCCGAAACTGGTTTACTACCGATTTTTGAACCGTTACTTGATTCTAGTAAAACTTTTGGTTCAGTTTCGATTTTACATTTTTTAAGCCTCATCTTAATTTTAAATTTCAAACTTGATATTTTTTCAGAATATTCTTCTACCGATTTTTGTTTTTTTTCATATTCAGTTTTTTCCTGAATTAGCTCATCTATTTCGGAATCTAATTCCTTGAGTAGAGCTTCCTTTTCATTTACGAGCTCTAATGATTCCATTAAAGAATCACAATCAGTCTTATCAATAACAACAGATAACAATGTATCACATTTTGTGATTAATTTTGTAACTGCTGCGCGAACAGTAGCTCTTTTACTTTTAAGTTTTTCTAGTTTATCCATGTTTAAATTTTAATTTGACAAATGTTTATTTTCAAGAAATCAACAGTCATGCAGAATAATAAAGGTACTTCTTAATTAAAATAACAAAACTTTGTAAAAAATCACCATAAAATAAAACAATACACAGGATGCGTTTCGAACTAAAAACATAACAGCTCGTCATCAGCTAACAGCAAACACGTGTCCGACGAGCTGTTATGTTTTTAGCTCGAAACGCGTCCTGTGTATTGTTTTATTTTATGGTGATTTTTTACAAACTTTTGTTATTTTAATTGCTTCAAATCGCCAGTTTTCGGTGCTGTTTAGCTAAAGGTATTTCTTACCTTTTTTCCGGGTTCTTGAGGGACCAAAGTATAATGAATAATCTTCATGATTTTCATGAGTTTCACGATATATAATTATTGGGAGAGCATAGTTGAAGAATTCACGACGGAAAGTGGCGCAGGTGTTGTTCAGTTGTAAATAATCACCAACAAGAAACCCTTTAGAACATGTTATTGGCAATCCAATTATATACAAAATGTACACTATTTACATATTTATAGATGAAACCTATAATTAATACTTGAAAAGTACTGGTTTAAATATATATAAATTCCACACTGGGAATCCAAGATGATTTCTTATTAAATTCAGGAATATTTATTTCTCCCTTTTTGGAAGATCAAGATATACACAGCGAGCATGCTGCGTTCGAGATTCACATTCACAATAAAACTAAACTAAAAAAGAACAAGAAAGAAAAAATGTTTTTAATATTAATTCTCTATATCAGACCACGTGATCTGGCGCCCTCTGTCTGCTCGAGAGACGGAGGGGTTTGTGAAATTTCACAGCGTTTGTAGTTGTGATATGCGTTTTTAAATTGAACTATTCTTTTAAATATTACTTGGTGTGGATACATTCGATAGATCATATACAGGGCTGCACAAAAGTTCTCAAGTACATTTCCGTTTATTCACTGATATGACTGAATGGAATTTTCTTAATTATGCTATGCATTTCACTGAACTAACTTTTAGCATACTATGTAATATACATACAAATCCACAGCTTAGTTTAATATTTTATATCTTAAAAACTGACGGAGTGTAAGTAAGATTTTAATACCTCACATAATAATAAGTATACACTTTATAAATATATTGACAACTAAGAAAAAAGAAGAGCATTTAAGAAGAGCACAAAGAAAAAAGAAGTTAAAATATTAATTTACTAAGTCGATATTTTAAAAATACGAATACATCACATGCCCATAGACTTAGCATTGCCGAAGGGAGTTTGTAAGTTGAGTGACTAGCAGCCTTAAATGTTTAAGAGAAGAGTAATTGTTGATAGATTGTTTTATTTACTAGTAATGTTTAATTAAATGTATTTAATTGTGCTATCTATAAAATTTATTATTTACATTTAATTTACATTTAATAAAGATAACATATGATAAAGTTGCATTTAATGATACATTTAATAAAGTGGGGTCTCTACAGTATAGAGATGCAGGTTTTTCAGTGTATTTAATAGATTACCAGCTTCAATCTGATTCTCCAGAACTCAGTTTTTCATCTTTTTTCATCACACTCTTCTTGGCTTTTATCAGGATTACCATCAGACCTAGTTGGAAGAAGAAGTTGTAGGGTCTCGCTACTGCGCTCTTTTCCCTTGGTCTTTGTCTAGAGCGGTTTATAAAAGGATCACTGCTTAAAAGAAGCTAATTTGGATCATCTCTATTGCAAACTTATCTATTGCGAACTTCTTTATTGCACTTTATTGAGTACTTTGTACGGTACTGTCTAAAGTGTTTGTTTCTGGCCTCGGCAGCTTCTTCTGACCGTTGGCCAATGGGTACGACTGCTTTCTTAATTACAATGCCACCATGAATCAAAACCTTGTGCATTGTTGGAATCATGGGCTAACAATTGTAAAGGTTCACATACAGTCTTGCTGTTTCATCAGTAGATGTTTGGAACTTTTTTTTCGTCAATGCGATGCCCACTTGTTATGACTTCCAATATTACTTACAACCTTTTAATCATTTCTGCGTCTACTCCTGACTTCTTTAATTCCCCCCTTTCTCTCCTTATTTTCTACCTATGAGCCCCCGAAACTAATTAGGGAAATATTTTTCAGTAAATAAATATTTACAATTTGAAGCCGATCTGATATTTCTGTCAAGAGGTATCGCGGACGTATGTACGTATCTACATACGTACGTACATGCATACAGAATCTGTAGGGGCAAAAGCTCTCAGGCAATATCCTGCAAGCTAAAAACCTGCAATACGACAGTAAAAATATAGTTTTTAGGGTTCCGTACTTAAAAAGTAAAAACGGAACCATATAGTTTTTAGGGTTCCGTACTTAAAAAGTAAAAACGGAACCATTATAAGATCACTCCTGTGTCTGTCTGCCACAGCCCTTTCACTGGTAAACCATGCATGTTCAAATTGGGGGAAGTAATAAATATTATTGACTCACATATTTACAGATTAATAAATATTCATAAATATATTTAGAAAAAATGTAGAGGGGCTAATTAAGTTACTTGAAAAAAAAATCTTTTCTTTGTACATCGTGTGGGGTATCGTGTGAAAGCTTTCGTAACGCTGAAATCAAAAATATATTTCATTTAATTTTAGGTATTATATTTTCAAAGTTATGGTGGAAAATGTAGTGCAAAAATATGTTCTCCCCCCCCCCCCATCTATTTCCGAATCTATTGAAACTAAAATTATGAAAAAATTAGAGGTAGTAGACATTAATTTAAACCTTGCAGGAAAATTATAGCGGTTACCCTAGGTCACATAGTTTTTGAGAAAATCGCATTTTTCCGTTACACTCAAATTTCGATTTAACAGGCTTCAGCAAAAGTGTTGAGCAGAGCTGGAGGTATCTATCGTAGCAGAAGTATAAAAGCATTGTTGATCATGAATTTCGTAAAAAATCGTCGGTAATTAGCTGAGATATTAACTCTTAAAGACACGGACGGTTTGGACATACATAATGACAGGGGCGGCATACTCTATGCTCCATCGGCTTTTAAAGCCTAGATAACAAATTTTAAGGATATATCCATCTAATGCAATGCCCAGTAACAGTATAAAAGCAATAAACGTCAAATTGTTAAAAACAGACTAATTTAATGAGAATTAATCACATAAATACTATGGGATTCGCGACTAGTTTGCATTGAGTGGCTCTCTCAATACACCTAATATATCTTTAAAGGTTAACTAAAAACCTATATGGAATAACAAATATATAGAATAGCTATATTTGCTATTATTTAGGTTCCATATATCTTTGAACTTTCATGGTATATCCATTTATACTTTTCTAGTATACAGGGTGCAAAGGAAAGTCCCTTTAACCTTAAAATACTTGTGAACGGAGAGAGCTACAGCTATGCAAGTGAGGTAACAGTATAGTAAAGCGACTACGACCGATTTAATGAAAATGACAGCTGCGTCCCCTAGTGGCGAAATGTGGAAGCCACTGCAAATCGAAAACGAAACGAGATAGAGCAAAATTTCCAAAGTTTTAGAGCGTCAATTAATTGGTAGAATACGACATTTGGTTTACATGTTAAGATAAATCTTCGCCTGTTTACCCAAAAATGTCCGAAATTGAAGCACTCCATTTCGTGTAAACGTTTGAATGGAATAGTCAGAAGTATGAAGAAATACGCACAATTTATGCTATAAATACGTACTTATCTCAATACATTTTGATAACATCACACAAAAAAAAGACAAACCGTCTGACAGTGATAAAAAGTTAATATTCAGTATGTTCGAAAAGTTCGCCATTGCTCACGATACACGTTTGTATTTGCACATTTGTATTCGAGTAACTTTGCATGCACATTTCTCAGCATGGAACGTCTATTGCAAGCCTCTTCAATACGACGACATAGATTTAATCCTTTCAAGGGTTTAAAATTAGGTGGCTAGACGGTCTAGCCACCTAATTTTAATTCCAAAACTAACAAGTGGTACCAAGAATATTTTAATAAAATTTTGCTTTTGTAATGAAAGTGCAAATTAGCGGATTTTTGTTTTCTGAGAAATTCGTTTGAATATTCTGGTGTCAGTCAATTATTTCATCAGTTTACGAACAGAATTCTTCTGGCCCTGAAAGGGTTATTCTAAAATTTTAAATGCATTGGAAATTAAATCTTTACAGACATTACAGCACAGTACAACGTCACAATCTGCAATTGTGCCCTGCTACATTTCCGGAATGTGAATAGGCAAAGTAGAATCGTCGCTCATCGATTTCGGACATTTTTGGGTATGCAGGAGACGATTTATCTTATCCGTGTGAATCAAATGTCGTTTCGTACTAATTAATTTATGTTCTAAAACTTTCTAATTGGAAAATTTGCTCTACCCCTTTTCGTTTTCGATTTGCAATGGCTATCTTTCAAATTTGGTGTTGCTGTCGTTTGCATTAGGTCGGGCGTAGTCGCTTTACTGTACCGTTACCTCACTTGTATAGCTGTAGCTCTCTCCGTTCGCAAGTATTTTCAGGTTAAAGGGACTTTCCTCTGCACCCTGTATACCATACAGCTATACCGAACTCTACGTTGTATAGTTTTTACAAAGTCTTAGTATTCTTTTAGCAACGGTATTTTTTAAATAATACACTTACTAATTCATATATTATTGTACGGAACCCTCTGTGCGCGAGTAATACTCGCACTTGACCCTTTATTATCTCTTCTCGGCTGCCGCAAAAAATGGGATTTAAGTAGTTTCCCCGAAAAAAAATTAATAAAAAAATAGCTACAATATGCGGAGCATTTTTTGTGTGTGTGTGTGTGTGTGTGGAATGGGCATTCAGAACTATAACCAATAAGATTATAGTTCAAAAATGGCCCGGCACACTTTTAAAAATCTTTCGATATGTTTAAACTAGAGCCAAAAACACTTTAAAAATACCCCTTTTACAATTTTTTTAATTATATTAAAATCTAAACTATTTAATTTAACACATAGTTTAATACTAAGCTCTGATCTTTCTTAAATACGTAAACGTTATACAATTTCAGTTCAACAATTCATTCAGCCACAAAAAAATTACATTTAAAAGTAACAACAATGCCAAAAAGCAACAAAAAAGCAACAAAAAATCATGTCTCCTTTCAAAGAAGTTTTCTCTTCAACTGAGGCCTGGAGCCACCGTATATGGCTCAGGTTCCTGAAATAGACATTGATCGACGCGCCAATTTGTCAGCTATTAAAAAATATGATTTTTACAATTGTTGATAAATTTTTAATTTTTGCATTTTTGGCCAGGTTTTTGGGTCAAATACTCCACTGTGCGTAGTCTTATTAAATTTAAATTAATTATTTTCTATTGTTTGGGCGAATGGTTATAGTGCATCTTGAATTTCGTTTTACGCTTGAATTTTCTTAGGATAAGCAACAGTTTGGACAACGATTTTATGTTACTGTAATATGCAAATAGCAACATTTATCCTTAATATTTTTATGTAATATTTATATACAGTCAAACCTCGTTAACACGAACACGCTTAACGCGAATTACTTTTAGCACGAACTGTTTCCGATTGCCCCATCTAGTTGTATTTACTGTATTTAAGTTCGGATAACATGAACTACTTTTAACACGAACAAACGCGAATTACTTTTAGCACGAACTGTTTCTGATTGCCCCATCTAGTTGTATTTACTGTATTTAAGTTCGGATAACATGAACTACTTTTAACACGAACAAAATAAGTTTCCCCTTGAGTGTTCGCGTTAACGAGGTTCGACTGTATAATCGTAACAAATTTTGCATTCATGCATTTTCGCATAAGAATGCAACAGCTATTACACCAAGATCTGAATATTTATAAAACTAGTTCAATTTCAATTAGCAAGTGTCACATACGGAACTGCTTGCGCCCCATTTTTGGCAATCAAGGTCTTGCAACAACTCGCCTTAGATGAGCAAAGGGCTTTTCCATTAGCTTCCAATATTGTGCTGAAAGATTTCTATATGGATGATTGCCTATCGGGATCAACCAATTTAGACGAATTTAATTTAACACTAGAAAGACGGCGAGGGGTCATTTTGACCGTAACCAAATGAATATATCTTGATTCGAAAATTTTTTTTATATATAAAACTAGTTTAAAAGGTACAAAGAAAAAAAACTAGTTAAATAAATAAGTTAAAGATTTAAAATAAAAATTCTGGCGGGAAATATTTTTATAAAATTTGAGTAAAATTCCCCGTCTTTCTAGTGTTAATGCAAGCGGAATTAACACAACTCCTTCAAAGAGGGGGAATGATTTTGCCTAAATGGTGTACCAATAAGGTCCAATCTACTGACAATCAGATATTTCCCTTGGATAGAAATTCAGAAGAAATAACTGTTAGAACATTTGGTATGCTCTGGAACAGTTCTAGCGATACATTTACGTACAAAGTCAACGTTACGCTAACAGGTACTTTCACCAAACGAAAGGTGCTATCGCAAATTGCCCGCATTTATGACCCTCTTGGTCTCTTTTAGGGCCAGTGATTGCAAAGGTAAAGATATTCATGCAACAATTGTGGTTGCTTAAATTACAATGGAATGACACTTTACCTTCGCAAATTTCCAAACAATGGGAAACCTTTATTGCGCCATTGCCAGATCTCGAGCCCATCAAGGTACCGAGATGCTTCATAACTGTGCACGCCCAATCAGTGGTACTGAATGGCTTCGCAGATGCTTCTTCAAAGGCATACGGTGCAGTTATTTATATGCAAACTATGTCTAGCTCCAACGAAACTGTTAGTCACCTTCTTCGTAGCAAGTCGCGAGTGGCTCCTACAAAGGTGATAACCGTACCCCGCTTGGAATTGTCAGCGTGTCTTCTTGCAAAATTAACCTGCAAGGTCTTAGATGCTTTAAACCAACAAGTGAATGCTGTGCGACTATTTTCAGACTTGACCATTACCTTAGCTTGGATGGACACTGCTCCACACTTATTAAAGACTTTCGTCGACAACAGTGTAGTGCAAATAAAGGACATTTCATGGAACATTCCATGGCACCATATACCATCGGAGCATAACCCAGAAGACCTGATATCCAGAAGACTGGATGTGAAAAACCTTGCCTCCAGTGAACTATGGTGGAATTGGCCTCCACTTCTAATTCTTAATGAGTCAGTAGCAAAAATTGCTTCTAATCATACTGACTGCTCGAACAGTTATTATTCTACTAAACTTAAAGCCAGTAGAAAATTGACTTTAGTAAATAATATGGACATTAGTTTCTTTGATAATTTGTTTACTTTAACAAATAATTTTCTAAAATTAATTCGAATTGTAGCATATATTTTTAGGTTTTTATTAAGGTGTAAAAAAGTAGCAGCAGCAACAGGCCCTCTGTTACTGGAGGAATTAATGGGGGGCAGAAGTATGCTTGATTAAGCATGTGCAGGTAATGTATTTTGCCAAGGAAATCTCCGCCCTGAAAGGGTGATCTTCGGTGCATAGTTCAAGTAAGTTAAAATTTTTGAAACCCTTTATTGGTTCGAATGGCTTGATAAGAGTGGGGGTTAGATTGTCTAAATCTAACTCACCCTTTGATCACAAATTTCCTATAGTGCTACCAGCGAACTGCCGCTTAACGAAATTAATATTTAAACACTATCATTTAAGAGATTTTCATGTCGGGGCCCCAGGCTCTTTTGAACCTGGGGCCTGTTGCTGCTGCTACTTTTTTACACCTTAATAGAAACCTAAAAATATATGCTACAATTCGAATTAATTTTAGAAAATTATTTGTTAAAGTAAACAAATTATCAAAGAAATGCTGCCGCCGCTTTATTATTCGTAGTTGCACATAGGCTATAGTCTGCACAAGCTACCAGACCCTCTCCAGTGGGAAGTCTACGGAGCCAGTTTCTACGCGGTGGGGTACGGTAGATAGGCGGAGTCTCATCCCTCTGCATCGTAATGTTTGCCTAGCATTTCGGCCCAAAATTAACTTTCGGTGCAACTTGTCTATCTGCAGCGCTCCATTTTTTTTTCTTTTTTGCTTCCCCACCCTCTCCAAAATCCATTTTCTTACGACAAGTCTGCACCAACAATTCGGCTTCTAAACCCCAGTCATTCAGAAGTAATTCGGGCAGCGGTGGTCCAGTTGGCAGAGCATCGAATCCGCAGCTAAGGCCGCGGGATCGAGGCCTATTGCTGACTATAATCCTCCATGTACGCTAATGGCGCCTGGTGCATGTAAAATCCGTCGTGGGTGCAAAGTCCTCCAAGTTACCTGTGAATTATACCTCTGGAGGTGCCTTGCCAGGTGAAGGTCTCGTCATCTGATCAATGTTCTAAATTACGAGACCAACATGAGTAGCAATGAGCAGGTGCCAAACAACAGGTTATAACGTTAAGTAACCGGCAAAACAAAGTATACACAAACGAGCAGTAGGCACTGCAGATAGGATGACGATCGAGTCATTGATGTCAGGTTTATTGCCGCTTCGCGGCGATTAGGCGGTCTTTCGCCCCGATGCCAGGTACTAAACCCGTTAAGCTGGGGCAACCCGGCAGGTAGGGGCCTGGTCATCGGTTAGAAAGAAAGAAAGGCTCTTTTGAACACTGTGCGCCAAAAATATTGGCAGAAACACAGCTCGCACGGTAGTGCATGAATATGTACAATGTTTTAAAATTAAGCCTATACTGGCCAGTCAAGTAATGGGGGATCTCCGTCCTGAGAGAATAACGCCCAGTTCACCATTTTTAAAGATAGGATTAGATCTGTGTGGACCGTTTGAAATAAAACAAGTAATATAAAAAGTTTGTTTTTAAAGTCAATTCCTACTTAGGTCATCAAAGATAAATTTACTATAATCCCTTAAGCTAATATTAGTTTTTGTTGCATTAAAATATCCCAATTTTTTGATTTTGTATAAGCAAGTAGGTTTACAATGGAACTCTATGGGAATTTGGCGAAATATTAGAGATATCGCCAAGTTGGCGTCACTTTTGGCGACTCATTTTGACCGCCAAATTTGGCGATATATCGCCAAGTTGGCGACAAACTTCGCGGTATTTGGCGGCAGAACAGGGTCCCCCTATGGTAACCCCCCTTATAGATATGAAGATGCGTTAAATGCTTCAATAACCAATGACCGCCATTTTGTGTCCCAATTAAAACAAAAATTAATTAATTAAAATTTAATTACTGAATTAATATTTGAAAAAACTGTATTAACATCAATTGTCATCCAGTACAAGTTTAAAAAAATTTATTTCAACTTGATAGGATGAACAATGAGTATTTTATTAATAATTGAAAATTTGAACAAGATAAATAAATCTATCTATACTACTATTATAAAGAGGTAAAAATTGTTTATTTATAGGAGGTAAGCTCTGGAACTACCGAACCAATTCTAAAAGTTATGGTATTAAAATGATGGTGTTAGCCCAACTTAGAACATAGGCTATATCTTATGTCCGTGCCACTGGCCAAAAGGGGGTGCAGGAGCAAAAAACGTTCTAAAAATGCGATTTTTGTGTTACTGAAAGGCCTAGAAACATGAAATTTGGAATGGTAGTTACTTATAAGATACTAATGTTCTCTGAGGACATTTCTTTAAAAAATCGAAATTAAAAAGGGGCGAAAACGCGTAAAAAGCGTTCTAAAAACATTCTAAATGGCGATTTTTACGCAATCTCAAGAAGTACCAAACCGATATAAAAAATAATGGTGGCAAAATGATGGTGACAACCGTTGCTCCAAAACAGTCAACATTTTATGTCGGTGCCACTACCCCTAAAGGAGGTGCAGGAACAAAAAAAAAAGTTCGATATTGCGATTTATGTATTACTGAAGTGCCCAGATACATGGAATTCGGAATGGTAGTTACTTATTACGTATAAATGATTTCCAAGAACATTTCTTTAAAAAATCGAAATTTAAAAGGGGTGAAAAGGAGCAAAAAGCGTTCTAAAAACGTTCTAAATGGCGATTTTTACGCAGTCAAGAGAAGTACCAAACCGATTTAAAAAATAATGGCGTCAAAATGATGGTGACAACCCTTTCTCCAACAGAGGCTACATTTTATGTCGGTGCCACTACCCCTAAAGGGGGTTCAAGAGCTAAAAAACGTTCGAAATTGCGATTTTTGTGTTACTGAAGGTCCCACATACATGGAATTTGGCATGATAGTTTCTTATTAGTTATAAATTATTTCCAAGAACATTTCTTAAAAAATTCGAAATTTAAAAGGGGGTGAAAATGAACCGAAAGCGTTCTAAAAAATGTTCTAAATGCCGATTTTTACGCAATCCCAAAAAGTACCAAACCGATTTAAAAAAAAATGGTGTCAAAATGATGGTGACAACCCTTGCTCCAACATAGGCTATGAATCATGTCGGTGTCATTGCCCCCAAAGTGGGCGCAGGAGAAAAAAAAGTTCGAGAATTCAATTTTTGTGTTACTGAAGGGCCTAGAAACATGAAATTTGGAATGGTAGTTACTTATAAGATATAAATGATCTCTAAGAACATTTCTTAAAATATTCGAAATTTAAAAGGGGTGAAAATGCGCTAAAAGAGTTCTAAAAACGTTCTAAATGGCTATTTTTACGCAATCTCAGAAATACCCAATATATTTCAAAAGCAATGGTAGGAAATTGATGATGACAGCCCTTGCTCTAACATAGGCTTTATTTCATGTCGGTGTCACTACCACCTAGGAGTTGCAGAAGCAAAAAGCGTTCATAATTGCGATTTTCGTGTTACTGAAGGGCATAGAATCCTGAAATTAGACAGGACAGTAATTTATAATATACAAATGATCTCTAAGAACATTTCCTAAAAAATCGAAATTTTAAAGGGGTGAAAATGAGCGAAAAGCGTTCTAAAAAACTTTCTAAATTGCGATTTCTACGGAATATCAGGAAGTACCGAACCGATTCAAAAAATAATGGTGTGAAAACGAAGGTGACAGCCCTCGCTCCAACATAGGCTGTATTTCATGTCGGTGCCACTACCCCAAAGGGGGTGAAGGAGCAAAAAACGATCTAAATTGTGTTTTTGTAATACTGCAGGAGCTAGCAACTTGAAACTAGGCATGGTAGTTACTTATAAGATATAAATGATCTCTAAGAACATTTCCTAAATAATTCGAAATTTAAAAGGGGTGAAAAGAGACGAAAAACGTTCTAAAAAACGTTCTAAATTGCGATTTCTATGCAATCTCAGAAAGTACCCAACCGATTTCAAAAGTAATGGTTGGAAATTGATGATGACATATTGCTCCAGTATATGATCTATTTCATGTCGGCGTCACTGCCACCTTGCGGTTGCATTTTAAAATCCGTTCTAAATTGTGATTTTTGGGATACTGAAGGGGCTAGCAACTTGAAATTTGGCATGGTAATTACTTATGAGATGTAAATGCTCTCTGAGAAGAGTTCCTTAAAAATTTGAAATTTAAAAAGGGCGAAAAGGAACGAAAAACGTTCTAAAAACGTTCTAAATAGCGATTTCTACGCAGTCTCAGGAAATATAAACTGATTTCAGAAGTAATGGTTTCAAATTGATGGTGACAGTCCCCCCTCCAACATAGCGTATATTTTACGTTGTTGTCACTTCCACCTGGGGGTTACTAGAGCAAACAATGTTCTAAATTGTGTTTTTTGTGTTACTGAGGGGTCTAACATTTTAAATTTGGAATGGTAATTACTTCAAAAATGCAAATGCTTTCTAAGAATTGTCGAAAGAAAATTCCAAATTTAAAATGACGAAGTGAGCGAAAAGCGTTCTATAAGCGTTCTAAATTACGATTTTTAGGCAATCGTAAGAAATACGAAACCGACTTCAAACATAACGGTTGCAAATTGATGGTGATAGAACCTGCTCAAACATAAGCTATATTTTATGTCGGTGCCACAATCCCTCGAGGGTTGCAGGAGCAAAACATTTTCTAAATTGCGATTTCTGCGGTACTGAAGAAGCTAGAAACTTTAAATATAGCACCGTAGTTACTTATAAAATATAAATGTCCTCTAAGAGCAGCCGAAAATAAATTCGAAATTAAAAAGGGATGAAGCGAAGGGAAGGAGCGAAAAGCATTCTAAAAGAGTCCTAAATGACTATTTCTGTGGAATCTCTGGAAATAATAAACCGATTACAAAAGTTACTGGTTGCGAATCAAGAGTGATAGTCCCTGATCCTATACGGTCTATATTTTATGCCGGTTTTACTACCATCTGGTTGGCAGGAACAACAAGAAAGCCTTTAAAAACACCTAAATTCCGTTTTCTATAGAATATTAAGAAATACCAACCGATTTGAAGGTTAATGTTGGCAAATTAATGGGGACAGCCTCTGTTTCAACATTTTTCGATACATTCTATTTCAACTCTATTTCGGCATTTTATGTTGGTGCCACTAACACCAGAGAGGTGGTAGACTGTTAGACAAGAAGATTGGAATTTGACATGATGGTTAATTTTAAGATGTAAATGTGTTAAGATGGTTTCTAAAAAATTCAAAACTTCAAATGAATACTGAAATGAGCGTATGAAATTAGCAAAAAAGACTCAAATAATTTTCTAAATTATCATTTATTTGGAATTAGTTTTAGTTCTTATTAAAATCTCATTTCTGTCTATCGCACTTTTATAATAAAGTTCAGTTAAATTGTGGCTTAATTTGTAATTTTTGAATTATTCCAAAAAGTGTTTTTCTAATAAAAAATAGTCATGTAAATATCACTTGGCATATTTCAAATATTACGCGAGCAAAGCCGCGGGGTTTGCTAGTATATAAATAAATATAGGGAGAGTGTGAACTAATAGTAGGAATTGAATAAAAGAGTCAGAGAAAGGGTACCTTCCAAAAAATCTACATTGCTATTTTCGTGTGTATGGCCTCTATAGCTGTACACTTGGATTTTATCTCCGACTTAACATCCGAGGCGACAATAGCAATGTTAAAGAGATTCTTCGCTCGTAGTGGGAAGAGCTTTGTAATTTTTAGCGATAACGCTACAAATTTTGTTGGGGCTTCAGCAGAACTGAAGCGTTTGCGTAAACTTGTAGCTAGTGATGAAATTTGTAACTTTTTAGCTTCAGAAGGCATTAACTGGAAATTCTCCTCTCCTAGAGCACCCAACTTTGGTGGCCTGTGGGAGGCAGGAGTTAAGGCCTTCAAATACCATTTAAAAAGAGCAGTAGGTTCAGCTCATATCACGATCGAAGAATTTCTAACCGTAATAACACAGATCGAAGCGATTTTAAATTCGCGACCGCTTTGTCCCTTGTCCACTGATGCTGGCTACCTTCAGGTGTTGACTCCAGACCACATTCTCATACGCAGGCCTCTTAATTTAATTCCTGAACCTAATTTGATTGAGGTAAAGGATAACTTGCTTAACAAGTGGCAAAAAACTCAAAAATTAGCCCAAACGTTTTGAAAGCGTTGGCAAAATAATTATCTCAGTAATTTACAGGAGAGAAGCAAATGGATGTTTAAAAAATCAAATATTCTGCCAGGCATATTAGTCTTATTAAAGGACACTCAACTCCCACTTTGCACCTGGTCTCTTAGGCCGCGTTACTAAGGTAATCCCAGGTGCTGACGCGTGGAATGGTCAGAGTAGTAGAACTACGCGCCGCTAAGGGTATTTTTAAACGGGCTATTTCAAAAATAAGTATATTACCTATAATTGACAACTTACAAAAATCTGAACTGTAATTGTGTTTCACTGTGTATTAATTGTGTTTATTTCTTTGCTTATAATATGTACTATGTTGTGTTTTTTTTTAATTATCTGTATTGCATTTTATACATGTTGAAATGTAATATTTCAACGCCGGGCGGGATGTTCCGTATCCGTAACTAACATTGTAATTTCGCCTTTGGCGACGGAGCACCACCGCTGCATCTATGCTAATTGGCAACCCTTTAATGTAACCCTTTAATTCAACCCAGATCACGGGTTTAGTACGCAGTTGTGTAAGAGTAACAAACTCTGCGGCAACAAGCCGCCATTATCTTTCATTAAACTTTTTTGATCAGTCCGCTAATTTCTTTACTAATTTAGAACACCTCCGTTCAAGGGCATAGATTACGAAACTCTTTCCAACCTTATCGGAACAGTGTTAAAAAATTTCACTTTTCATATAATGAAATATCTATGTAAACAACTTAAAAAAATACATAACACAGTAGAGTCCATTTTCAGTAAATTGCATTCCATAGCCGGTGATGAGTACGAATTCTTTCCTTCAGCCCTGTAAATGATTTACCTATACACCTCCTTACTAAAAATTATTTAAGTTTTAAAATACATAACACAGCTGAAAAAGTATCAGCTATCATTCTTGTGAGTCCTACCGAATTTAAGTTCTATTATTCTGAATTCTATTATAAATAAACGATAAATTCTACGCGCTCGAAATTCTGTAGAAAACATGTTCTAGTATACTTCAGTAATGTACATCCATTTCATTATGTGTGAAATAGTGTAACATTATTAAAATACACTGCACATGATTTATCTCCATAGATCATAATGGAATGGAATTTTTTGTGCGACCCTGTAAACGAACTATAAATGCTATTTACTGTATACACTATAGAAAGCATATTGCTGTTCAGATCGGTTCAAGCCCACCTAGCACTGGGTCAAATCACACAATAAGAAAGCCATTCATCATTCTCCCCGACCTCGCATGGGGAGAAAAACTAATCCTTTCTTTGAAATGGTGGATTTCCTTAGCGATGATCCGTATAAGCATCCATTTTGTTGCCTGGACGGAGGGGAAGTGGGTGCTTTAATTTATGTATCAAGTACACTTATGCGCAAATGTACAATAAATATGCGCCAATTCAACTGTTAGTACTATGTAGGCTTATCCAATAAAAGGAACTTATTCTGTAATCTTTCTGAGAATTTGTTTTTTCTTATGCACTTTTTTCTTTGTAAAACCCTTTATGTACTGAATTATGAATTCATGAAAATTTTATCTTCTAAAGCATTTTTCGTGAATTGTTTAAACTACATTAGAAAATTTACATAATCATTTAATACATTTTAGAAGGATTTTAGAAAGATTGGAGGATTTAGAAGGACTCATTAAATTTGAATTTAAGGGATTTTGTGTAAAATTGATAACTTCTCTCAAATCTTTTATTTTAAATATTTTTCTAATATTTTGCAGAATTAGGAAATATACAAATATAATGTTCTTACAATAGAAATATTTCCGAATTGAAAAATCCCACCCCCCCCCACACACACATACCAAAAAAAACCTGAAAAGATTCAAAGTCAAAAGAAATCATCCTTTTAAAAATATTTTTGTTTTGTGTAATACATAATGCTTTTGGAAAAAGATAAAGTAACGTATCTATAACTCATTCTAAACTGTATTACAAGTAATCGATGTATCAAATGAATTTTATAACAAGTTACTTTAATGGTACTTATATACGGTACTGTCAGTAGATAAAGGGTTAACTAACTGTGATCTATTTTCATATGGTGACAAATTTCAGAAATAAATGATACACTATCGAGTAAATCTGAAGATATTAAGTTGCAGTCGAACAAAAGAAAGGAAAAAGGAAAGAGATACATTTTAATAACCCCATTGTAACATTTAAAAAAAAAAAAAAAAAAAAAAAATAGACAGTTATGTCTTTTTTGAAATAGACAATTATGTCCAGAAATTATGTCTTTCTTCAATGTATGTTGTCTTAAAAAAATAGTTTTCTCGTTAAATTTCATCTTAGAGTAGCAAACTTGGAAGTCATTCGTGCCAGTAGTGTATAATTTATAGAGATTAAAAAATTTTGAACTCTCCGTTACAAAGCAGATTGCAATGCGGTTCAAGTTCTTTAAGCATAAATCCAGAACTATTTTTCAGAATAAGCTGTGATTTTATAATTCTCATACTTCAAGCATTTATAAATCGATTTTTTTATATAGATATAAAAGAACTTAGATTATAAGTCCTAATTTCTGCCGAAAAAAATATTTGTAATTAATTTTCAAAAATAAATAAATATACACACACTCATATATATATATATATATATATATATATATATATATATATATATATATATATATATATATAAACTTTTTCTAAAATTAAACCATTATACATAAAAAAAAAAAAAAAATCTAAACCACTACAAATTATCAACAAAAATTGAAGAGCTAAGTGGAAGAACATGTTAAGGCTGTTCTCAAATCCAAAGGGTCAACTTTCTGACATAAGTTTTAATTCATTTTTGCTCAGAAACGCATGAAACTAGAAGGTGGTGTTATTCAGAAACTATGTCATCGAACTGTTTTTTACGTTTTCTCGTAAACGCAATAGATCTTTCTGAAAATACTGTCAAAGTTGTCGTTTTGAACCGAAGGAAAGAAGAAAATCCCAGTCAGTAAGGGGAGCAAAATACCGTGTCACGTAATCAAAATCGCTTATAACTCAATAGGTAAATTGATTGATCAAAAAATGGAAAAAAACAGTTCAATTCCAAATCCCTTCCATGGCCAGTCTTACCAATTTTATATCTTTCCGTTAAAAAATGAAATTGTAAATATGCCAAAACGTTTTGCGCTTGTTGAGCAGAGCAGCTAAGAACAGCCTTAACAGTATCTTTGGAAATATACCTTAAGGTGGTTCTCATATTCACTGCTCAACAATGCGAAACTTTCAGACACATTTTCTGACTCATTTTTAACTATAAAGGCATAAAATTTAGAAGTCTGACTATTGAAGGCATTTGGAAACGAATAGCTTTCTCCATATTTGATAAATTACTTATAGAGATAACAGAGATTCTTGTCACGTGACTGTCACGTTTTTCTCTTTTCCTGTGATATCGCTTGCGGAAATTCGCTTCAAAACGCTAACTTTGGCAGTATTTTCAGAAAGATATATTGCTTTTATTTATGAAAAAAAAACGACATTTACATAGTTTCTGAATAAGAATACCTGCCAATCTTACGCGTATAACGCGTTTCCAAAAAGAAATGAATTCATAAATGTGTCGAAATGTAGCTCCTTTGGATTTGAGAAAAGCCTTAAAAATGAGATAAATATTTTCACAAATCTCCTTTTTTTATACAGATTCAAAAATTATCATGTTTTTAATCCTTTATTCTGAACTACATTAATCTTTTAATGAATCCTTATTTGAATTTTGAAATGTCAGTAGAGACGATGACTAAAACACTGTAAGTAATCGTTAATGTTTACTGTTATGTGTTTTCTGTTTTGGGAACACATAGTAATCTAAAATATACTGTAAAATGTTCCCATAAATATGTATGTAGTATTCATTAAAAGAACCTTAATTGTATGTCGAGAAAAAACGGACTTTTTTGTAGAAACTGAGTCGGGCCAAACTTCCAATTTTTATACCGGACCCGGTCAAGATAGCTTTCGTTTGGGCCGGGTCTGAAAACAGACCTCTAAAAACCACACTGCAAATAGAAGCGTCTTAAATTTAGACACATATGTGACTGAAAAAGAATTTTAGACACTTAAGTGTCTTAATCTGAAAATTAAGACACTATAGATGTCTTAATTTAAGATACATAAGCGTCTTACTATGACCATGGTGTAAACGAACTGAGAATAATGTCTAAAATATCCGCAAACGTCTTATTTTAAGACACTTCATTGCTTTAAACGTGTCTTAATTTAAGACGTTTTGATTCTTCCGACGCAATAACCACCAGGGGGCACTGGGGCACTGCCAGTCGCGCATGCGTTTTAGATGTCTTCGTTCAAAGTTGGTATACGTTGTAATTCAAACGAAGTTTGTTTTTAAGTATGCGTGTATTTTAATTCTTTTTTCGCGGAATGTGAAGTTCTGTGATTTAAATTCGTATTCACTTGGATTATTTATTTATTGAATACATACATCTGACGTGTGTGCTTGACATCAAATGTCTCTTAGAAGCTGTCGTCCATATAAGGGCGGGATAGACACAGAACAGAAGTAGACGACGCTTGAAGATTACACCCGGAAATTCTACAAAGCGTGTGCAATGGACTTAGTATTAATTCGTATTAATTTATATCAATAATATTGTGTTATTCATCTTCGTCCTGCCGAAGCTAGCAAAAAAAAAAAAAAAGAAACTTTTGTCTGGCGGGTCCTATTTTGAGGATGAAACATTTCATTCTTTAAATATGGCTAGTCGGATATATTATGGAATTTAGAACTAAAATGATGCAAGCCCTTCTCCTTCACTGGGGTACTTTTTGAAATTTCAAATCGAGGAATTTTTCTTACCTCTTGCAGCAACTCAAGTAAGTTTCTTTATAGTAGTAAAATTAGTGTATTTTATGATTTTATTTATTGTACTAAACAAAATCCTGCATGAAATTTAATTAGTTTTGAATCTGTTCGCAAAAAACCCCACTAATTCTAGAAGTATATATTTTTAAACTTATGACGTTCTTTTTTATTACGAATTATATATCCAATGTCAGTTCTTAGTTTCAATGGATAATTTTTATCTTGCAGTAAACGACGGCCACAAGGAAGTAAAGAAAAAAAAAAACTTTGAAAGATGACCTAATGTTTTCTTACTTCCTGGCATAAAACCGCAGATTAAAAAAAGATAAATAAAGTAAATGAGACTCGTCTATTATATGAAGCTGCCTGTAAAAATATACATATCTATTTGATTTGCAATCAACTCTAATACTGATTTTTTTATTATTTTTAATAAAAAAGTAATTTGAAATTTATAATGGGAAAAAGTAAAAACCTCTAACTAGATTTCGTATTTAAAATTGTGGTAACTTTATTTATATGCACTTATACGAAAAATACAAAAATGACAGATGTTACTGTATATATTTAAGACGAAAGAAGTTTGGAAACCACAAGTTATTTTTTCCTCATGTTTTTAATATAGAATATGTACTTATTTGTTTTTATTGATAGTTGAATAGCTTTTGTGAGTACCCTCTGATCTACATAAAAACTTGCCCATGTGGAAATATAAATTTTTTAAAAACATAATTTTTAAATAAGTATTTTCATTTTTTTTTTGGGGGGGGGGGGGGGATTTTGCATGAATTTTTGTAAAGCTGATATCTTAAATCTTGCACTGATTATAATGAAAGTTTTGAACTTTTAGAGTAGGACAAGTTTAAAAACGCAAATATATTTAACAAAATACCAAAGTCATTTTTCCCCAATGTTATTAAAGTAGAATATTTATTTATTTATTTTCATTATTCATAGTTAAATGGCTGTTGTGATTATCAAGTGATGTATATGTAAAATTGCCTATGTGGCAATATATTTTTTTATATTTTCATTTTTTTGTGTGTGTGTGTGTGTGGGGGGGGGGATTTTTGCAATTTTCGTACATCTGATATTTTAAATCTTTTTCCACATTCAACCGAGTATAATAAATATTTTGAACTTTTAGAGTAGTACAAGATTATAAAATATATATATATATTTATCTATGTACCTTAAAAGCCCTTAATAGCGAACACTTCGGGACCGCGGAATTTGTCCGATAATTGGAGATGTCTACTTTTTTGAGGTAAAAATATACAAATATGTATGTCTGCTGATTAAAAAAGTATTCGTTAAATAGAGGTGTTCGCTATTCGAGAATGTCCATTAACCTCCACAACGGATACTTCCGAGTACCGGACATCTCAATTTAGACAACTATAATGCAGGGTTGCGTTTTTTGCAAAAGTACTTCTTGATTAAAGGATGGGCAAACTGGGAAGTGCCCCGTCCCCCTACGACTGTAGTGCCCCCAAATTTGATGTGCAATATTTGTAAAGCTTATATTTTAAATCTGTTTCGAAATTGTACTGATTATAATCAATATTTTGAACTTTTAAAGTAAAATAAGATTTAAAACAAAATAAATTAAAAAAATCTAATATTTAGATAAATATTTTTTGTTTTTTAATCTTGTTCTACTCCTGAAGTTCAAGATATTGATTATAATCAGTACAATGTCGTAAAAGATTTAAATTATCAGCGTAACGAAAATTGTATACCAAAACTGAGAGCACCAAAAAAATCAGGCTATATTGGGGGGGGGGGGGGGGGGTAGGACCACAGCCAAATATTTTTCCAGGATTCAACGTGGTCAAACATGGCTACGTATGATGCTTACAAAAAAATGGATGCGATTCAGACGTTTGAAGTGTCTGAAATTCAGACGCAAAAAGTGTCTGAAAAAATTCAGACATTTTAAAATGTCTGAAAATTGAACACTCCATTTCAGACACTTAAGTGTCTGAATTTCAGACATTTTAATTTAGAGTGCAAGCAGGAGTAAAATATAAAATATATATATATATATCTTTTTCAATTATTATTATTATTTGAACATGTGTGTATCTATCAGTTCGGTCGCTTCCTAATAAATAACTAAACAATTGTCAAATGTTAACTGTAATTCCTTCTAGCCAATTCTAATAAGCTCCTTGAAAAGCTAAGAAGGAATTAATTCTTAAAAATCAATGATGGTTTTAGAAAAATAAAAGTTCCCTTAGATTTAAAAAAAAAAAAAAAAATGTATTTTTTTTTTTTAGAATAAAAGAAAATTTTCTTTTTATTTTAATTCACCGAGAAAAATACAAAATTTAAAGTTTTATTAATTGAAGAAGTTTTAAGAAAGTTTTTCTCTTAAATAATAATTCAAAGTATTTTTTTTTATTTTATTATTTTTTTTTTTATGTACCAGAGGCTGTGCCCGTTACGAGCTAAGCCCTCAAAACCCTGTCCAAACCTCGCCGGATTGTTAAACATGGTAATTTGAGTTGTTTCAAAAAATAAAATCTGATTATAGAAGATTGAATGATATTCCACAAATGAAAATGTAGTCATATTTAAAAGAATATTGTAACATATGAAATTGACAGGTGTTTTCATGCAGATACTATGCGATCGAGTGTTCATTTTTTAATAAAAGCAAAATATCATTCATAAAATACTGTCAAAGCAAAACCTGTCGCCACTTGGAAAAAATCGCTTATAAATATAACTCATTGATCAACGATTGGTAAACACTATTCGATGCCAAATCGCTTCAGTAGTCATGCCTGCAAACGTCATGCTTTTGCATTTAAAAATGAGTCCGTAAATATTTAAAAGCTCCGTGTTGTCGGAGGGACATATGTCTTTGATAAAGTCCTTAAAGGGTGACATAATCTTAGATTTCAGATTAGTTCGGATGATGAAACTAACACCATTTTCAAAAGAAAATATCATTTTCATATATGGAACAAGTTAGTGTGATTGCGTCAGTATAATGTCATATTCAATAAACTTTAGCTTGCATTTAAAGTTCCCAAAATTTATTAGTTTATTTCTAAATTTCTTTTCTTCTATCCCTTGAAATCAAAATTAACCAATAAAACTAAAATCTGAAACATTTAAAAATAATTGATGGAAATGATACTAATTTTAAACGCATAGACAATTCTGTTGGTGAAAATGACACAAATTCCCAAAAGAAAAAATGCCTTTTCATCCAAAAAGAATGTACATCAGCACAGATTGTTTAGAAAAATATTTTAATTAAAATTGTATTATATAATCTTTATATTCCATTATAACGAAGTTTTTTTAAAGAAATGTACTTGATAAAAGTTCTCAATTAAAAAAAAAAAAAAAAAAAAAAAAAAAGAAGCAATTTAACAAATTACAACGACCATTTGGAAAATGATTTTTTCGAAGACTAAATTTTAAGACATAAAAAATCGCACGGAGTTGATCCTACATTACGTACGCCATGAATTAAACATTAACATTCCTGGACCCATCATGAACAAATTTTAAACGAAATTTCAGTTTTACAATTTTCGGTTACTGTAAATTTTTAAACTTCTACGGAGCTGGTCATACATTACGTACGCCGTGAATTAAACATTAATAGTGTTATTACACGTAAAAATTGCAAGCGACAAAAATCGCCTGCGACTCGTCAGATTTCGTGAAACATACGTATTATCCACTTGAATCTTACGTATTATCCAAGCATTTCATTGGCTGTTCGGGAAAAGGCTTTTCCATCGTCAGATTTCCAAGAAATCTGACAACCCATTTTAAATGAAATTTCATTCTTAAAATTCTAAACATCTCACATAATTTTACTTTTTACACCGTCGTATAGATAAAAAAAAAATTACTTTTAAATGCAATTTGTTTGAAAGCTGTATCTCAATTTGTTTCTGAATTATTAATAGTTCTCTGTTAGTTAATTCTCTGTTGAATGTAAAGGCAAATTACAGATTACTGTATAGACCAATCAGAACACGAATAAAATGGGGATTCAACCAATAAAAAACTTCAGATATGCTTTTGATTTCCTACCCCAGGCACGGCGAACCTTTTTACGTACACGTGCCAAACATTCACAAACAATATCGATTAACAAATGTCACGTGCCAAACTTTTGTGCAGCGTACGATGTTTATATGAAACACTGTTTATAAAATCAGTTTGCTGTCATGCATTAATAATTAAGAATTAAGAAATATTCAAAATCGAAATGTGATTTCTCTCTAATAATGGAATCGGCCATTAAATTAATGAAATTTTAATTCGTAAATATGATTTATTTATGGAGTACGTACTGTAATCAGTCCAAAAAAAAAATCTCCTAATTTTATTTTAGTAATTTTTAACTTAGTATGAAATATCTAAGTTATAATTATCCAAGTTGCTTTAAACAATGTATTTATAATGTATTGGTGATATTTTTGCTGTTGTACATTTGATTGAAAATGATTTATACCTTGTTTATATTTTTTTATTTTTGTCAATATCAAAATTGAGTCCATTTGCCATTTTATTGTAGTGGCTATCTAACTTTATTCATCTGAAAAATACAGATTTTAAATTCATATAGAAAGGCAAAACGCATGTCTAAAACATTACGAAGCATCACAGGAAAAGGAAGTTATCAAATTTAAATCGAATTTTTTTTTAATTTCACGTGCCAGAGAAATTGTTTTGCGTGCCAACTGTGGCACGCGTGCCATAGGTTTGCCAACCCTGTCCTACCCTGACGAGGACAATAACCATTTTTCCAAATGGTTAAAAAACAAAAACTTCGCGGAACGTAATTTTTGCAAAAACTTTGCGGCAGAGTTTAAATGAAACGAAACAGAAAGCTAAAATATCTTTTTTTCTTTTTTTTTTTTTAAGAAATACTACAGCAAGGAGAGATAGTTAATGTTAAACCTATGGGAGCTTCTTTTCGTAATTTCTGTAAAGACATTGTGGCAGAGTTTTAATGAAACGATATAAAAGGCTAAAATATATGTTTAAAAAAGAGCGAAACATTACAGACACAGTTTTTTTACTTCAAGAACTTTTTTAAATTATTGTATTCCATTATAATGTAGTCTTTTTAAAGACATGTAGTATTTGATAAAAGTTCTCAACAAAAAAGAGAAAAAAAAAACCTTTTTTAAAATTCTATACTTCACCAGGCTACAAAATGGATGCCCCTATATCACTGCAGATTAATCGAATGCGTTAATCCAAAGAGGAAAGCTCCCCGTTCCTTCACTTGACAACCCGACACCACCCATCTTGCCCTTTGAGGGGAGAGAGCGTGCAGTGTGGGTTTTCACGGTTCAGATCAGTGATACATATAATTTTCATTTTGTTTGAAATGTTGTAACATCATCCAAATGCGCCACAAACAGTTTTCCCTCACAAACCATGACGTAACGGAATCCGTTTGTGCGTTAATGTAAACGAACTATAAACGCTACGAGCTTCATTTTCAATACTGATCATGTTTTAGTAAGCCTCAGTAACATACATCATTTATATATGGCAATACGAATATACTTACGAGAGTCGGAGAACAGACAGACGACCATACACACAGGCAGACCAGGGGCCTCGCTAAGGGGGGGGGAGCCTCCCCCCCAAACGTTCGAGAATGCTGTTATACTTGGCAAATTTACAAACTTAGTTGGTGAATTTTTGTAAAACTTTAATAAAAACTATAATACATTTTCTATTTTTGATAGACTTGGCAGAAATTACAAATCTAATTGGGAGTATTATTAAACTTTTCACAAATAAGAACTATATTGCATTTTCTAATTGTAGTAACTTGGCAAAATTACAAAACTAGTTGGCAAATTCTGAAATTTGACTTGGCAATTTAAGGTTCTCTCCCCCACCAATAAAAAGTCTTTGCGATGGCCCTGAGGCAGACGGCCAGACAAACCGAAGTCATGAAAACTTTTCAACTCTATTGGGAAGAGTTAATAAGAAAAACAATCTATAAAATACAGTTTAATATTGCAAATCACAAAGAAATGTATTTTTCTTTAATACTAGGGCAGGCCTGCGAAATTGAAGTTTTTGCTGATTTTTATGTTATTTGGTGGGCTGATTTCGAAAATGACCTCTATTTTCCCCCATCACATCAGAATTTTTTGTAACATCGATATCGATATTTCTGCTAAAATCCTATTTGAAACGGAATTCTCTTGGACAATTTCACAGGTACTATCTGGCAACAGTGATTTTATCCATGTAAATCTATGTAAAAAAAAAAAAAAGAGTCTCGGTAAGGCAAATTGATTTTTCAGTAATCGATTATTTTGTTATAGGTTTAAACGGTTTAAAATAACTGGGTCTATCGGAAAATTGTGGCGTGTTGGGAAAATCAATTCGTACCGGAAAATTCTATCATTTAATTAGTAGATATTGATTCCGATATCTAATGTCTAATAATTACCTGTCAGAATTTACCGGTACGAATTGATTTTTCCAACACGACACGAATTTCCAACAGACCGAATATTTTTCAAGAAAATGCGATGTGATAGACTTTTTTCATTATTTGTTTTTTAATTAGCACCAAAAAATACATAAAGTTCAGCCATCAATACCCTTGTATTTTTTTCATCGCAGGCCTGTGTAATTATTATGCAATGAAAATACAATTTGCGGGCATAGACCAAAGAGCCTACCCGTGGCAAAAAGTATTAGAATCGGCACTCACTGTACGAAAACTATGTAAAACATACACATTTTAATGAGAATTAAAAAGCTGCAATATTTTCCTTGTTAATGTATGATCATGAATGCTGTACAAGCACAGACACAAAGCAAATTATAAAATAAGCAGCAATTGTTTATAATTTTCTTTTCCTGTAACTTGTGCGAATCACGTCATTTTGAGGAAAAAGGTTTTCCTGTAGCATGTGTGGGGAAAAAAGTTTGCAATAACATAGATTCGAGGAAAAAAGTTTGGTATCACTTGCTTAAACTAAAGTTATAACATACGTAAAAGTGAAAAAAGTACATTTAAAGGCTTATAAATACCTTTTAATAAACATATCTACATGTTTCGTACGTACAATCGGCGACTTTATCAAGATCAGTATTGATAAACAAACTATTTCTGCAAAAAAAATTTCAAAATATATAATTATTTTTTTTAATTTTTAAAAATTTTTACGGAACTAGTTTGTTTACCTACATTGACCGTGATAAAGTCGCCGATTGTACGTACGAAACATGTAGATATGTTTATTAAAAGGTATTTATAAGCCTTCAAATGCACTTTTTTCCCTTTTCAGCATGTTATAACTTTAGTTTAATGATAATAAGTGGTTTTCGTACATAATTTTATCACTTGCTTGTTTATACAAATTTTCATGTGTGGTGATCAGTTTATTGTTACGTAATTGTCTTACGCAATTCTAACTTGAGATGGATATAAATACATTTGACATTGTTTTTCTTTGCACGTTTCAAACCAGTGGATTAAATGGCCCTTGTCACATAGCTGGATTTGAAAACCAGATAAGCTATCGCTAAAGCAAGGAAATTCGCAGACAAATGTAACAAATAAATCCTCGGTTCCACAATCTAGTACTATTTCGAATGTTTCAAGAAAACTCGTACAGCTTAAAAGCGAGAAAAACTGCCCCATAGACCACAAGCTACATAATCACATCAGGATCGTACTTTGCTGGAAATATGCAATATGCAAGAATATGAGATGGACAACATCTAGCGAAATAAATACTGAATGGTAGAAAGCCCCTAAGACCAAGGCATCAACCAGAACAATGGACAACTGATTAAATGAAGATGAATTATTATTGCAAAGCCAAGGAAAATTCCAAAATAACACAGTACGTCAAAAACAAGCCAGATTACGATCTACCAAAGGACATTGCGATTTGTCTGTTGAAGACTTGATGAAATATAGCGGTGTTCAGCGATTAATCAAGTATTTGTATTGACGCGGGTGTCGATTAGAGGAAACTTCGTTTGAGGGTTACAAATTGGAAGGGGAATTCCAAAATATTGCAATTTTCATCTTACGTTCCCAAATTTACTCACAATTTCCGGCTTCGTGTCTTCTTGGGGACCTGGAAGATTTGTGTTTAGTGAATGGGATTGGGAATTTAGATCAATGTATTTCAATTGTATAAAATGTCTTGATTCCTATAGTCTAGAAGATCAGTTTGGAGATAGTAATGTTATATTTATGGATGACAATGCCTTGAGCTGTTGTACGGAATCTGCCTCACTAATTTTATCGCACAATACTGCACAGATATGAGCCATATGGCTTAAGATAAGAATTTAGACTAACTAAACTCAAGTAAAATTTCATGTACTGGCTAAGTGATAATACAAACTGATGTTGGTAAGGACTTCTACTAGCATTTCCCGTTGAAATGTAAAGTTGCCACAGTCTCGAAACCGTAGGTTGGTTGAATGTTTTTGCTTGAATTAAATTTTGCTTAATATGTGGCGTTTACAAAAATCGCTAAATAATATATATAGGGCTGTACAAAATAATTCAAGTACGTTTCCGTGTATTGAAAAATTTTGCTGAAGGGAAATTTTCAAACGAGTTTTCTTATTAAACTAAATTTTAGTATACTGTGTAGTATATATATATATATATATATATATATATAAACTATAAATCATATGCAAGGTGGCAGAAAAGAAATGGAGTACCTTTCCGGCTATGGGCGGTAATTACTGCAATCTGGCTTTGAAATGTGTTATGCGTTTTTTAAAATGTTTACTTAGGTATTTTCTTTACCTTATTACGCAGCGAAGTTTCGTTAAATTATTTTGGAAGTGTTGGAAAGTGTTTCATAAAATATGCTTGAGGCAGGATTTTTCTTTCTTGCTTTGAAGATCAAAACATTATCACATTAGGAATGGTACGTTTTTAAGATATGTAAATAACGTTTCTCATAGAATTCAAAAAGTGAAGAAGTTATGTGATATCATCTACAAAACATTTAGAAGGTAGTAATCACTTTTTATTCAAACCTTAACAATTTTAAAACATTCCATCCTTAAAAAATTGTAATCATGATGAATGGAATCCATAAATATTTTCCATCAGCATTATACGTAGATAAATGTGCTATTAAACTGGAACCAGTTAAAATGAAATAAATTTGGAATTTGTGCGCTGCATCTTTTCTATAAAGTAATTGACATGTCTTCTGAAATTTTGCTGTAGAGAAAGGAAACTTTTTACAAGGATCAATCCTTTTTGCCGTGTTGTTTTGCGGGTTTCTTTGCAGAGCTGCTGTTCTTCGGAACCTTTATGGGTTCTTTCTTAGTGCGACGAGTCGTTTTGGTATCTTTAGGTAATTTTTTTGCACGAGCCTTTGCTTTCACGATCTGAAAATGTAAAAAATTACTTCAGATTGGCATGTGATAGGCAATAAAACATGAATCATGCGTTTACATACGAAGTTTTCAAAATCAAAACGAGTAGTATCCGTAAAACATTATCCAGAGATACTTGGAGGTAAAGTTGGAAAAGGGGTCTCCGCGCATTTCATTGTGAATCGTAGCAGACAGCACTTTTTGTTGCTCACTATTTAAATTTAGGACTTGGTTCGTTACAGCACCGTATAAATTATTTTCTACAGAGCAAGAAATCATCTCAAATTTGGTCGAACAAAAGGAATTGATCCAGTTTGTTTCTGAAAACCTCGTATGTTTTAAAGCACACACATAAATTAACCTCTGAATTATTATTTTTTTATTATTATTATTAAAGGTACATATATAGTAAAGCGAGGAGAGTCTGCGCACATTTCAAAAGAATAATAATAAAAAATTTAAATATTAATATTTTGCTAAACTATGCATGAATAATTTTGACTTCATTTGTTTTTTATGCATTTCCATTGTTATTTTGTTGTTATGCTGTAAATTAATAGAACAGCAGTAATAAAACCAAGAAAACTATTTTGCGAAATCTCTCCTTACAGGGTAGGAGAAAACGCGCACATGGGTAGGAGAGATTACGCACATAGGTAGAAGAGATTGTTATTAATAATAACTAGAATTAAATTGTTAACAATAATAATTACAGTTAATTGACATTGTTGAAAGGTTTTTGTGAATAAATATTATTGTATTAGGAGTGAATATTTCAATCAAATGTTTAAATAATAAATAAAAGAAAAATTTTTAACAACAGTTAAAATTTT
Organism: Maratus speciosus; assembly: GCA_963932465.1. Taxonomy (NCBI): domain Eukaryota; kingdom Metazoa; phylum Arthropoda; class Arachnida; order Araneae; family Salticidae; genus Maratus; species Maratus speciosus. Next base: position 185,079,902 of record OZ010786.1, read on the forward strand.
TAATTTAAGAAGATTAAAATATCAGAAAAAGCAAGCCCGACTAAGATTACAAAATAACATTAACCTAGTAGATAACATGTTTAACTTGAAAATTACTTCATTTCGATTTCCACAGTTTCATTGTATTTTGTTTGCTAATCGAAGTTGTCGTCGTCCACAATCGATGTACTTATTGTTGTAAAACGTGCATCTTTCGTGCAATCACCTGCAACAAGCAATACATTGAATCCAGTCAGTTGTCGAAATTGTCTCCTGGTACAGTTACAGACACTCAGTGCACTCATCCTAATTGACCTTCGTTTTTTTCCCCTTGAGTTTTTTTATCCCACTTTTTTTTAAACCACCTTATCTTCAGCTTTTTTTTTTTTTTTTTTTTTTTTTTTTTTTTTGTAGCGGCATCCTTCTTAAGTTTTTTTTTCATATATATTTTGTGGATCAGTAACATTAGTTGCACTCTGTTTCCTTTTGATTTCGATGGCATTACACTACTTGGAATGGGTGAAAGCTTTTCCAAAACATTGTATTAGAAAATTTATTTTAGTTAACAAAATTAATTTGTTAGCAAATTAATTGCTCATAAATTAAAAAATATATATATAAATATTTAATTAAATTATTAACAAATATATTATAATTTATTAACAAAAATAATTACATAAAATTTATTTAATAACAACTGTATTATTAATTTATTAATAAAATTTTTATCTGCAAAAGTATTTTTTTGCAAATTAATTTATTGCCAAATTTAGTTTTGATAATTATGTGTTTTTCCGAAATTATTTCAAAATTGATTCATTCATATGTTTTACACGTAATTTGTAATTCATACAAATTTATCAATAAGCTGTGTTCAGGGCCGTGCGAAGAGAAAACTGCGCCCGGGGCAGCGTGTCAATTTGGCGCCCCCCCCCCCCTCCTTCAAAATTGATAAAGGGCAGAAACAGAAATAAATTATATTGAATAAATATTTTGCATTTATTTTAGAACTTTAAAAGATTTAATTTTAATTCAGAAATTCCAAACAACTAAATAACTGGAAAGAAAATTGCACTTATTTGTTAATGATATCGTGATGCTTTGAGACAAATTTTTCTTAACCTTTCTCACATATTTTTCTAGCCATTTTTAGTTGTTTTTAGTCTTTAAGAGGCTACTTCAGTCAAATGAAAAGACGCATTCACTAATGCTAATCCTATGGAAGAAATTTATAAAGATATCTCGGTCGCATTTCAATATTTTTAAATGATTTCTTTTGCATTGAATAGTTGAGATCGATCTGTATGCAGGCCGTTTTTTACTTTTTCAATTTTGATTGCAGATATTTTTTATGAGGATGCTTTTACTTTCGAAACCGGTTCCGAAAACGAAAGTATCCTCATAAGAAATAACTGTAAACAAAATCGAAAAAGTAAACAACGACCTTTGCACAGATCGATCTCAACTATTCAATGCAAAAGAAATCATTTAAAAATATTGAAATGCGACCGAGATATCTTTATAAATTTCTTCCATAGGATTAGCATTAACGAATGCGTCTTTTCATTTGACTGAAGTAGCCTCTTAAGCTGCAGAAAATGCGTAAAAATCGCTAACAACCAGATTAGAAACAATTGGTCCCTTCAACCAATAAGTACTAAAAAAGCAAAACAAACAAAAAACCTGCAGAACATAATGTAAAAGATAAAAATAAATTATATTTTCAGTACATTAATTAAGGAAGATAACTGAAACAGTGTTTTAATTAATATAAAATAAAATATAATATCAGGCAAATACATTTACTTCCATTTTATTACTGTCTTCTATCTTTACAAGAAGAAAGTATTGGATTCATGAAAATTTTCGAATTCCGGTTTTCGACGGATATTAGGGGTCAGAGATTCCGAAAAACATGCTTTTACAAAATGTCTGTGTGTGTGTGTGACACAAATTTTGTGGGCGCTCTATCTCAAGAACTAATGTACGGAATTTAATAAAAATTTATATCCAGTTAGTACCTGATACAAATTGATGCTGATTAGTTTTTGGTGCAAATCGCTCAACAGGTGGCGCTGCTATGCTGCATTTTTTACGATTTCCGCAATGGCTCTATCTCAAGAACTAATGCACGGATTTTCATGAAACTTCAGATTCAGTTAGTCCTTGTTATGACTTGATGCTGATTACGTTTTGGTGTAAATCGCTCAACAGGTGGCGCTGCTCTGCTGTATTGTTTTACGATTTCCGCAATGGCTCTATCTCAAGACCTAATGCACGGATTTTCATGAAACTTCAGATACAGTTAGTCCTTAATATGACTTGCTGCTAATTACATGTTGGTGTAAATCGTTAAACAGGTGGCCTGCTGTGCTGCATTTTGCACTATTCCCGCAATAGCTCTATCTCAAAAACTAATGCACGAATTTTCATCTAACTTCAGATTTAGTTAAATATTAACACAAGTTGTTGCTGATTAGGTTTTGATGTTAATCGTCCAAGAGGTGGCGCTGCTATGCAGGAATTTTCATGATTTTCGCAATAACTCGATCTCAAAAACTAATGCACGGATTTTCCTCAAACTTTCAGTTAGACTTTGACATAAGTGGTTGCTTGGTGGTTTGGGAGTAACATAGGTTTTGGTGTAAAACACCCAATAGGTGGCGCTTCTAGGCTGAATTTACACAATTTCAGAGATGGCCATATCTTAAGAACCAATGCATGGAATTTCATATCTTTAGAATCCTCATGATGGGCAGAGATTCTCGTTTAATTTTGGCAGTGTGATAGCGAATTTTCAAGTGTTAACATGTATGAGATGGAAGAAAGTTTTGGGATTGGTACATCCGACTAGTTTTTCTTGCATTTAGGGTAGCAAAATCGTTTATTATTTTATGTGTAAAGATTGCGACACACTGAATTTTATAGAAAGTAAATTCAGGTTGCTTAATCTCTCGACTAATAGTAGATTTTAAGTAGTTTTTTGCTATTTTATTGTAACTGAAAAACTTATAAATTATGTACGCTGCCTCCATGTTTTTGCAATTCCTTGTTTTCCCTAAGTTAAAATTATGGAGCAACTAAAGGATTTCTAAATGATTCATTTTATAAAAGTTCTTATCTAATGGTAGAAATAAGGTTTTCGCATTTAAAACCTCGCTTAACAATTCTAGTCCATTCAAGTCAGCAATAAAGGGCCAGGTCCAGGCAATATTAACAGATTTTCGATAACTGATTTTAGATTCGCACCACCAGAAACTCAAATTCTTGTTATATATTTCTCAGTTTCATAAACCTCCAGTTCAGTTGCACGGTAAAGTGTCTCTACGTAACACGAAATCCTTCACTTTCATATAAATGTCCACTTTCATCAGGAGCTTCATAGTCAAATTGTTCTGCGAATTTTACGTTTTCTGTTTTGCTCAAATAAGGACTCTACATTTACGGACATAACCAAATCTTAGCTTTCTTGTTCAAAAATTTCCTCTCTTATTGTCTAAAATGCGTTTTTTAGTGTTTCAATCAGTTTGCTGTGAATCAAAACATTGACAGTTTTTTTTTTTTCGTGAGAATAATATTAACTTTTTCTATTTCATTTAAAATGCTGTGTCAAACTACTAAGCCGTAAATAAAGGGGAATTTCTTTATTTGCTTTATTAAGCTTTTTGCTCCTGAGTAAGTTTACTCATTTTACTTCATTTCTATAAGGTCTTCCAGAGCTTTTAAAATCTGTTGCGATTGTTCGTAAACTGCAGATATAGCTTTATTTTTTCATGACCATATCGCAATGTTTCTTTAAATAAACTGATAAGTGGGACATAAGTATATCCCACCTTTCAGTAGAAGAGAAGAAAAAAAAAACAGTTTTATGCAGTTCCGGACATTTTTGGACATACACCAGCAGCACGAACTCAAAGTTTGGAGAATGTGCAGAGCATGGTAAAAAAAAATAGACGAATTTATTTACTTCGACGATTCGAGCTTACACATTATATTGGGAAGCCATATTTGCACCATATCACAACATTGAACTCTGAAGGGTTGATATTGGTATTGTTTATGACGGCCGATTATCTTCAAGTTGGATATAGTAGGCCCAGTGTTGAATTCAGACACTTTTCTCCGGGAGGGATTTTTGTGGCTCCGGGGGGGGGGGGGGGGGCATTATAGAGTTCCGGGCGGTAAATTGTGCTTTTTGACCATTGAAAACTCAAAATCTCAAATCTTCCGGGGGGCATCTCATTGCTCCAGGAGGGAATGTTCCCCCCCAGGCCACCCCTGAAATCAACACTGAGTAGAAAGGAATGGGATGGGAGTGTCCTCTGTAAGGTCTTTCTAAGGGAACCTAACCCGTATTTAGGCAAGGTTCGAAGAAAACTACGGACAATTTCAAACGATTAGGCTGACGTGTGCGATTGGGTCGAACTCAGTACCTCCCATCTACCGCCTTTGAGAACAGAACCTCTCGTGCAGCTGTGAATGTCGAGATTGTCGGACATTAGCTTATCTTAAATTTCTTACGCTCCTTTTTTTTTTTTTTTTTTTTTTTTTTTGACTTGATGTAGTCAAGAAACCTTTCCTCGAATGAAAATTTTCTATTTTCGGTATCGCATAATTTGCGTCATTTGTCCTTTGTGAGGTGTACTGGATTCCTAAACTGGAATGTGTTTAAAATTCAATAACTTGCAAATGGTGAACATTATTAAAAGAAATTCTTGCAAGAGAGTTATGTCAGATATTAGAAGTATTTTTACTGCGGTTCTCGGTTTTAGTTCCAAATAGCAGAGATAGGTGGCAAGAATAAGCGCTCAAAGGAGGTATAAACTGAAATCCCCTTGGCATCATGCGAAGGAAGAAGGTTAAATATATAGAATAGGCCCCTAAAAATAAGATTGTATTGGAGAATGTGACCCACTCCATACATTTAACCTCTTCTTTTCACATCAGTGTTGCCAGATTTCGGTTTTGGCCTTGATTGAGCACCTATGGCGCTAGATGTTGTCTTTATAGTGCTTGTGTGGTTGGTTATACATTGCTGGCATAATTGTCAATTCAGTATAAACTTCATTGATTTTCACGAATATGGTTTAATAAAGTATACTGCTGTAACCCGAATTGACTATAAACCTGTTTAATTCTTCAACAAATCATCGATATTTATGTTGTAATGTGAAATTGTAAAACTTCAGTATAAGAATTGAAAAAGTCATTTGTAACGTGAGCAGCTAGTGGTCTGCCCCTCGGGATGGCACTATCACTCAGTCAGTCCATTTTAGGACACGCGGTATATGGAGTGCGATCGAACGAAATTGAAAAATACCTTGCTCTATTAATTTCTTCTACAATCGTTTTTCTTACTTCATTGGCAAGAAAGTTCATAATTTCATCCTGAATATATTTTGCCAATTATCTTTTTCACTTTTGCTCTTTTCAAATTTGCTGTCGATTACATGATTTAATTTTAAACGTCTCTCAAGTTTCTTTTATCGAATGCATGCATTCCTGTGTTCTAGAGCATTTTTATGCTCAAGAATTTTAGGATTTAATTTCTTCTACATGAAAAACCCACAATCTGGATTGGCTAACTTTGGTGGGCGATCATGATAATTGGTGAATAATAAACAGAGAAAACAAAATATAGTGATTCCTTTAATTAAGTTATCCAATAAGCCGCAATCACGGTTAATAATTTCTCCACTAGGTATAATTTTCTTGAACGTTAGTTTGGAAAATTGTCGTCCTTCTGCAATGGCAGATTTCATGTAATCAGCATTTTCATCCTGTGCTGGACCATTTTAACAGCAAAGTAATGACCGAATGACTATAAGAATGATCCCATAGTGGAATCAGGATAGGTTAGCACAGAAACTTTCGTATACAATGTAAAAGGGGCCGCAGAGGGCAAAAGTTTAAGAAACACTGCAATAAAATATCACAAAAGCATATTATAAAATCATCAGATTTAAAGAGCTCAATGCAAAGTAAATGCAAACGACGCAATAACCTGGAAATGCAAAATGTACATACTTCCATTGGGAAAAAAATCCCCGCTATGTAAATACATACATTTGGTTTTACAAAAAAAAAAAAAAAAAAAAAAAAAAATAGAATATCGAAGAGTGAAAAAAAAATTCCAATGAAAATGATCGATGACTATAAAAAAAAAAAAACGAAAAATGGTAGTACAAATTTGGCACCCCTAAATTTCCGCGCCCGGGGCGACCGCCCCCTTCGCCCCCCCTTTCGCACGGTGCTGGCTGTGTTATCTCTCCTAGCACTTAAACTTATGGGGAAATGCGCCATCTCTCCTTAGTAGCAGATGCACAAACTCTCCTATTTTGGTAGGAGAGATTGCGAGGCCTTTTATTTAAATATGGCCACTTCTAAAATGCATTTTTGGTGTTCGCATACTTAGTCCAGGTTAGTAGTTTATAAGAAATCGTTTAAGTTTAAAATATTTTGTATTACTGACGTTGTATAAAAATTCTGACGAACAGTTATGAAAATTCAAGCACTTACTTTGGAAAAACAAAACAAAATAGCACTGCTTTATCCAAGACGCTTGGAACAATAAATATGCACATTCGTGTAGACACTGCACTAATGCTGCTGTACAATTACCTGGAGTCGCTGGGCGCGCACTCTACTCCTTCCCGTCGAATCTCTTTGTGCGCAATCTCTCCTACCGCGCGAACTCTCATCGATTTACTATACTAAAACAGACTAGAACACAATTAATACAATAATCCAACAGGAGTGAAAAATTAGCTGGGGCCAGGACTTGAACTTAATTGAAGGTACTGCTTGGTTATCCCGTCGACCAATTGGTCGACGGGATTAATCGCCAAATTATACAAATCGCCAAACTATTCACCAAATTATACAAATTGACATAATTTTTATTTTAATTAACAAAAGAACAAATAAATCAGTAAAACATTAATAAAAATATGAATAAAAAAACGAATTAAAAATAACATGATGACGTAACAAACACGTGTATCGTGTTTAATGTCAAGAGATTGTGACATTTACGATCAACCATTATTGGCATTTAATCTTATAGTTTAGCTATATTTTTTTGGTCGACGGGATAATCAAGTAGCGGTCGTGCGATAGCTTCAAAGCCCCGTGCTCACCTTTCCCGCTTTTTGATGTCTTTGATTTAATCAATTTTCCTTTTAAATTTGTTCGGTTTCAATTTTCAGATATTTTTTTCTTTTCTTTTCAACCTGACTTCCGTAAGAGTCTCGGCTAAAGGGGCGCAGGTAGGGACGTTGGACGGACACGCGGAACTCCGTGCTCCGCGAATTCTGTAACGAATTGAACTTTTAATTCATTTTTTTTTTCGATATAAACCTTTCGGATAGACTCTTATGTGACCCAAACAAACAACAAAATGATATTTTTTTTCATGTTAAGAATATTACGTTAAATCTTCGAAGTCAAAATTATTATGGCTGATTATCCATCTCTTGCTGAAGATATAATTTTTAGAAAGTACGAAAAAGGAAGATGCAAAATTAATGTTAAACATACAGCCCGGTACTTTTATGTTAACCAGGCGCAGATGATAAATCGCCAAATATTAGGTATCATTTAGGAAATATATTTGGTATTATGGTACTACTTAGTTATCCCGCCGACCAATTTCGCCAAATTATATAAATGGCCAAAACACTCGCCAAATTATACAAATTGCCATAATTTTTATTTTAAATAACGAAAGAACAAATAAATTAGTATAACATTGATAAAAATACAAATAAAACACCGAAATAAAAATCCCTTGATGACGTAAAGACGAGTAACTTGCTTAAAGTCAGGCGAATGTGACATTTACGATCAACCATTATTCGCATTTAATCTTATAGTTTGGCGATAGATTTTTGGTTAACGGGATAACAGTACCGGTATTAATTTAGGTAAATTATCAAACTTTGCCTTTTAAAATAAAACGGCACAGATGTCTCAGACGTACCGATGTACCTATTTGACACCAAAATAATGATTTTATGCCTGGGTAAACCAGTGATTTTGGCGAGATTATGCTTCGCATGGCAACCCAGTAGAACAATTGCGTGTGTTAATATGTTAAATTAAACATCGTGTGTTTTATGATAAAATAATTTGTGTGTGTTCATAATAAGTATTTTTTGGGGCACAGATGTCATATCATCATATCAAGCGATTTTTTTTCCGCCGCCAATTTGGCGAAAACATCAACAGCATAAACAACAACATCCGTGTTGCCATATCAAGCAAAATAACGACAATTTGGCGCCAGTTAAGTACCCGTTGTGACATTGGCGACAGAAAAAAATCCCGCCATAAAATTGTGTATTTTTTTTATATAAAATAAACTTTCATAATAGATAATAAAATAAAACTATCATACTGTTTTCGCAAGCTAAGCCTAACAGGTACAAAAATACGGAGTTTTCTCGCAAAAAATGGTTCAAAAAAACTATTATAAAACACACACAATTTTTACTATAAAATAATACAAATTATTTTATTATAAAACGCACAATATTTAATTTAATATGAAACACATGCAATCTGTTTAACCGGGTTGGCATACGAAGCAAAATCTCGCCAAAATCGTCGTGTTGCCCAGGCATAAAATCGCCATTTTGGCGCAAAATAGGTACTCTGGTACGCCTGTGCCCATTTTATTTGTGCTTTTTATATGAATTTTAGGCACAGATGTCATATACGTGGCGCGATTTTTTTCCGATGTCAATTTGGCGAAAACACTAATAGCATAAACAACAACATCCGGGTTATCATATCAAGCAAAATAACGTCACTTTGGCGCCAGTTAAGTACCCGTTGCTTATATGACATTGGCGTCAGAAAAAAATCGCGCCAAGATATGACATCTGTGCCCATTTAAAATAAATGCTTACACTCATTCGATGTGAAATAAAAGAAAATAAAAGAAGAAATAACACCATAAGCCAAAACATTTTAATTCAACCCCAATTCCTTGCTTCTAATTTATACACACGATAAATAAATCTGCTAATGGCGGGGGGGGGGATGCCATTGGCTAGATTTGCGTCCGGCTAACATAAAAGGGCACAGATGTCATATTCGCCCCATATTGGCCCCGATATGTTTCTGACGCCAATGTCATATACGCAAAAGGTACTTAACTAGCGCCAAAGTGTCGTTATTTTGCTTGATGTGGTAACCCGGATTATGTTGTTTATGCTGCTGATGTTTTCGCCAAATTGGCAACCAAAAAAAAATCGCGCCAATATGGGGCGAATATGACATCTATGCCAATACGGCGCCAAAGTGTCGTTATTTTGCTTGATATGGTAACCCGAATGTTGTTGTTTATGCTGTTGATGTTTTCGCCAAATCGGCGTCGGAAAAAAATCGCGCCAATATGGGGCGAATATGACATCTGCGCCAAAAATACAAATAAAACGTCGAATTAATGGTTTTATTGACCATTATTGGCATTTAATCTTACAATTAATTAATTAATGGCAACCATTATTGGCATTTAATCTTACAATTAATTAATTAATGGCAACCATTATTGGCATTTAATCTTACAATTTGGTGACAGTAACTTGGTCGACGGGATAACTAAGAAGTACCAAATTATTTATTCCATTTCCATTTCTACAAGTCATAATATTTATAAAATAAAAAAATAAAGTAAAATAAAAAGCACTACCATATGTAAATATTCTGAAATTAAGCGTGCATTCATTTTCAAGGTTTATTTTCGAGGCTTAGATGCTGTATATTCCCGCGGCCGCCATCTTGGAGATTTTCTGTTGGCGTTTATCGATAAGGCAACCCCGACGAATGACGTGTTCTGGCAACCCCGTTAAGCCTAACATGCGCATAAATCGCGACTTGGCGGAAAAGGGGTTTTCACGCCAAGAAAAAATCTAAGTTGGCGGCCGCGGGAATATATAGCATCTGTTAAAGTTTCGGTTTCAGGAGAATCAAAATTACCATTGGAATTAAGTTCCGCCCACAACGATATTCTAAAGCATTTTTGGGTACTTTTCGGTTAGCCGGGCGCCAGTGTTTTATATACATATTTATATACATACATATATGTAAATATACATATATATTCACATATATATATGTGTGTATATATACAATATTTGTATATGTAAATCTATGCATATTTACATATATGTATGTATATAAATATGTATATAAAACACTGGCGCCCGGCTAACCGAAAAGTACCCATTTTTGGTTTGATTTATAAGTTATGCTACGTTTATTTAAATTTTTGGTACTTTTCGGTTAGCCGGGCGCCAGTGTTATATTTACATACATATATACATATATAGGCACATATATGTACATACCGGGTGTCCCAAAAAGGACTGACTGATTTTAAAATTCAATAACTTGCAAACTGTGACAGATATTAAAAAAATTCTTGCAGGAGGTTTATGCATAAGGTCAAAAGTTTTATTACAGTGATTTTCAATTTTAGTTCGAATTACAAACAATAGATGGCGCTATAAGCAATAGTCGCTAAATACAGGCTCGATTTTTGGACCTTTCTCTTGTTCCTAGCAGAAAAAGGAGATGGAAATGTATTATCCGGGGCACGAAGTACCAAAAATCGAGCCTGAATTTAGCGTCTATTGATCGCAGCGCCATCTATTGTTTGTAATTCGAACTAAAATTGAAAATCACTGTAAAAAAAACTTTTGACCTTATGCATAACCCTCCTGCAAGAATTTTTTAAATATCTGTCACCGTTTACAAGTTATTGAATTTTAAAATCAGTCAGTCCTTTTTAGGACACCCGATATATATATATATATACATATGTATCTATATATTTACGTGTGTGTGTGTGTGTACATATATATATGTACATATATGTGCATATATATGTATATATGAATGTAAATACAACACTGGCGCCCGGCTAACCGAAAAGTACCAAATTTTTTATAAGACTAAAACAAAGAAAAATAAAGTAAAATTAAATTAAAGATGAAAATTACCTTGTAAGATCCTCCTTCCCTTGCTAAGATACCTCGATCCATAGCATTTTTCAGGGCCAACTTTATTTCGGAAAGCTTTTTAGCTTCCCGCAAGATCTTTTTCAACTGTGGAAAGGAAATTCCATTACTGCCTTTCGCATTTACGAATAGCATTCGACAATGTGGCCAACAAAAACAGTTGTGGATTTTATTTCAACTTCGCCTTTTCCCATGATTTAACTGAAGGAATCCTGCACAGATCTTAAAAAGAAATAAAATGATTATATTTTTTTTGTTACCAGAAAAATTAATTAATGAAGACTGTCAAAATCGTGAGAAATTGTTATTTGAAATGAAATTAATGGAAAATGGAATAACGTAGAAGAACGTGCATTGCAAATGAGTTTAGTTTCTCGTGCAAACGCGTAAGATAAAATTAAAAAATATATATTACCTGAATCTGATATTATACAAAAAGTTTTGTCAGTAAAAATTACGTCATGATTAGCATAAAGCATGCATTTTAATTTTTCTAAAATTTTATTATAATTATTTGTTACATCAAAATGAGTAATATTCACTCTATCGCGTGAATGCTGGGTTTAAAATCTATATCTGGCAAATTTCAATATATATGGAGAGCGTTTCGACATCTCAATGTGGCATCGAAGACCTTCAACAGGACAGAAAAATTCCACCAGTGTAAATGGCGTCATCTACAAAACACAAAAATAGCAACTACAGCTACTAAATATCAGCGGAAATTCTCTGACAAGGACAAAAAAAAAAAATAAAAAATATTATAACGCCATTTTGACGCAGTCCTGTATTTTTCTTTTTTAGTTTTATGAATAAAAAAATACATTTTATATATATTTTTAAATGACGCCACTTTCACAGACGAAAGCATTTCACTTTTCCGGGATTACAGCTTTTATGCTACAATGATCTTAACTCCTGAATATATGCATAAATAACATGTGGTAAACTTACAGTGTTTAAACTTAATCTTGCGTGATTATTTTAGTGTTGCCATTGATGATGACGCGTATAAGTCCCGAAGGTGCTGGATCAAGGGTATAGCTTATTAAAAATATTATCCTGACATGCAGCGTATGATAGCTTTGAGTCGATTGGTATTTAAATTAAGTACATATTAAAAAGAAAGATACGCATTATTTAGAAAAGAAACTTACGAAATGAAAAACTAGTAGAAGAATTTAAGAGCACAAATGTGGATAAAAAGAACAGCCGTTATCTCTATTACATTTTCTATTTGATATAACGAGTTTAGTTGTCTTTTGCTAATGAACAACTAATCAATGCACAATGCACATATGCTAAGTTCACGTGAGACAAAATATGAATTAACATAAAAACAAAATCTACATTTTAACATAGCTTCCATTCAACGACACACCACAAAACTGAAAGTCTAGTTTGGTCTCAAGGATAGTATTACCCACTATTTATTCTTTACCAGAAGAGGGGGGGGGGGATCTCCTAACTTAATAACTCTCTTTTACTTATCGACCACCCTGTTGGCGAATTATATTTATCCTTGATTGTATGTACCAATCTCTGGCATCGACTAGTGATTACTATTAAACGTTTATATGAGTACTAGGGGACTCTGCCCCCTGCTCACTAACGCTCGCTAACCCCCATGAATTGCGACGCATTTTGTAGCAACTCTAGCCATAATGAGTACTATCATAAATCCTTTTAACTTATAAAATTTAAAAAAAAATAAGGTAAAAAAACAGTTATTGAAAACTTCGTTGAAATCACAATTAAAAATGCATTTAGTTGGTGCTACCAATAGGCATAAATCATTTTAATATGAAATTTACCAATTTTTGAAATGTAAAATAATTAACTGAAAAAAAATTATCTTGGAACACAATTAAATTAAAACTTATTGCGCACAATATTGTACAGAACGGCTTAAATTTATTTCGAAAAGCATTACCTGATACCAAGATAGCTCAATATAAATCAACAAACACTATCTAAAGTTTGTTCGACGTGAAGAATACCATATCCATCAGACACTTGGCAAGTTAACAACACGTAAACAATACGTTTTCTGATGTGAGTAAAAGAAACTTTTGATTAAAAAAAAAGATTTTCAAAGTGCATCACGTGACCGTAAAACGAACCAATGGCCATTGCTATTCTTACATCTACCAAAAGATCGTACTGTGTTTAAAAACAGCTCCTGCTCAGAATTTTAATTTGCTGAGTTAGATGTAAAGGCCAGTGAATATGACGTCATATTGACAAAATCGTACTAAAATATTTCAGTTTTAAAAAGAGATTCTAAAGCTCATGAGGTCATTGGCATGTCCCAACAAACCATTCCTGTGCATTTCGTGTTTTTTTTTTCTGCGCTTCACACTATGGAATACTTTCCCAGAAATCGGTTGTTTGTTTGAAACAATTCTACCGTGTGCCGTAATACTTTTGGAGTCCATATGAGAATGAATCCTATCTTTCAAATATAACATCCTTTTCACTATCAGAACGATTCATCCCTTCCGATATTAAAGCGTCATTTAAACAATTGTTTTAAAATTTCCGAGTTTCATTAAATATTCATTTTAATGAATTGAAAATTATGTAATTTTCAGAAATATTTTATTTTGTGTATACCAAGGATCTTTAAATAAATAGCAAGAGTCCAGTCTATATATGTGTAGAAATAAGGATCAGAAATATGGCGTCTTCACCGACACAGTTATAGTAAAATATTTTAGTTCATGGATGAAAATGCATCTTTTGTTTTCCGAATGACATCATTATCTTCATCGGAAACATTTTTTTCCCCATATTGCTTACTATGAAAGATTATTCACTGTCATTTTATTTACACTTATTACTTGCATTATTACATACATTATTACTTAATATTATTTCTCAATAAATAATCTGTGTTCTGCTCTTACGCGATTAGTGCATAATTAAACGGAATCGTTTTAGTATGTTTACATTTTATGAAACCATAGAAATTTTTCTTTTAAATATGACGCGAGTTTAAATGGTGAAATCACTCTTCTGATTGGTGGAATGTAATAAGGCAAATTAATTGTGTTACTGCGGTTGTTACCAATCGGCAAGCTACAAATTCATCCCTATTTTAGCGCCACGCAAGAGAAATATATATATATATATATATATATATATATACACACTGCTCAAAAAAATTAGGGGAGGAAGCAAAAAAGTGAAGAGAACAATGCAAGACAGCCATGTATGAGCATAAAATGGATAGTACACGTGTATCAATGCGCAATACAAAAAAAAAAAAGACGGGAAAAAAATTGTAAGGGAGCTTTTATTTTTTGAAAAGATGGTTTAGGGCAACAATTTGGTTTCATGTAAATGATAAAACAAAAGTATTGTTTAGAAATGATGTAAGATTTTTAATATGGCGTGTGGTCTCCTCGAACAGCTAAGACTGCTGCACACCTGTTTTCCATGGATGCGATGGGGTTATCGATAAGACTTTGGGGAATACTGTCCACTGCTCAAGATTTGCAATCTCCAAATCCCGGACAATAAAAGGAGGCCTTGGGCTCGCAGCAATGCGTCGTCTGAGTATGTCCCCAAACATGCTCGATCGGATTTAGGTCAGGAGAGCATGCTGGTCATTCCATATTCTGTATTGTGTTGTTGCGCGTGTTTAATTAACTTTACCAGTTATTATACCGAGCATTTTGGCATGTTCGTGTATTTAAACACTATTGAATACAATGTAATATCGAACGACACATTTAATAAGCACACAGACAAATACAAACGGTAAACATACTTCACAACCAAAGTTACAGTTAACAACCGGTTAAATAGTTCTAAAGGTTAATTGCAGAGTTCGGACTTAACGCTATCGTTCATAGTTCAGGATAATGCCACATCTCCCCCTTTTAGAGATTTAGTCGATTTGGAGGTTTAACAGTTCTTCCACTTCGAGTTACAACAGGTTGATTGATTCTAGGGTTAAGCTGATCATTTTTCTTAGTTGAGTCTGAAGGGTTTGGTATTCCATTTTCAGGTACTTCATTTTTAGAAATTTCTGTAGAAAGAGCTTCCTCGATGTCATCATCTATCGGACGTGGTTGCAGTTTCGCACTCGGAATTAGATGTTTTCTGTTTCGTCTCAGGATATGATGTCCTTCTTTTACGAAATATGATCTTGGTGTGTCCGCATGTTTCTGAACTGTACCGACAGCCTTTCTATCGGTTATCCACACTTTCTCCCCTGGATTTATTGACTTAAGTTCATGGGAGTTGTGTCTTTGATTATAGCACCTTTCTTGCGTTTTTATTCGATTTTCCTTTATTTCTTCTAATTTCTCCTTCTGTATGAGTTTTGGTTGAAGTTCTGTTAATGGTATGGGTAACGTTGTTTGTAATCTCCTACCCATCAATAACTCAGCTGGACTGTATCCATTCTTTAAAAGCGAAGCTCTGTAACTGAGTGGTGCTAAATAAGGATCTTTGGATTTTTTCAATCTAAGCTTGATAACTTTAACAGCAGCTTCTACGAATCCATTGCTCTGTGGGTATCTTGGACTAGACGTGATGTGTTTAAATCCATATGCTTTTGCAAATTGATAGAATTCAGCTGTTCTCGTTACTTCAAATTGTTTCCCATTGTCAGACCTAACAATATCTGGTATTCCATGTCTGGCGAAAATTGACTTGCAATGTAGAATCACTTCTCGAGATGTAAGCCTATCTAATTTAGCAATTTCTGGATAACGTGAATAGTAATCAGTCACTAACAAATACCAGTCTGAATGAAGTTTGAACAGATCCATAGCTACTATTTCCCAAGGTCTTTGAGGAAATCCTGCTGGTTTCAACGGTTCCGAAGGATTTTTAGCTTCTTGTATACATGAAGTACACTCTCGCACCAACTTCTCTATGTCTTTACTGATACCTGGCCAATATGCTGCAGATCTCGCCAAATCTCTACATTTACCTATCCCCATATGGCCTTCGTGTATTTTCTCTAAAATTTCATGTCTTAGCTTGCGTGGAATGATTATTCGAGTTCCTCGCATAAGTAATCCATTCTGCAAGGATATTTCGTATCTCAAAGGCCAATAAGGTAGACATCCTATTTCTAATTTATTTTTTTTCCGGCCACCCTCGTAAAGCATAGGCTGTTAACATTTTACATGTTGAATCTTGCTCTTGTTCCAATTTTACCTGTGTGAGTCTTTGCGGAGCTACAGGAATGGATTCTGTTAAAAGATTGACATAAGCTTCAACTTCGTCTTCTAATTCGAAATCTGGAACTTCCTCCTGGATAGATGATCTAGATTAGGGATGCACAACCTGTGGGCCGCGGGCCAAAAGTGGCCCACCATGGGTTAACTTGTGGCCCGCGATCACAATTTATATAATTTGTTCGTTTTTTAACACAATTTTGTCAATTTATAACAAGAAAAATTGCAATTTTTTGTCCATATGTCGCACGAAAAAATCGCGAATATCGTCAATTTGCCCCGGGAAGAAATTGCAAATTTCATCAGAGCCAATTAAGAATCGCAAATTTCGTTGAATTGTTCGGAAAAATCACGAAATTTATCGACGAGTCTCAGAAAAATCTCAAATTTCGTTAATCAACTGGGGAAAAATCTCGAGTTTTGTCAGTTTATCGCGAGAAAAAATCACGAATTTCAAGAATTTGCCGCTGAAAAAAATTGCAAATTTCGTCAGAGTCAGTTAAAAATCGTAAATTTCGTTGATCGGGCGCATTTAAAATCGCGAATTTTGTCGATTATGCAATCCTTGATCGGTTGCTAAAAAATTGCGAGTTTTGTTAGTTGATCGTGAGAAAAAATCGGAATTTTGTCAATTTGCCGCGGGAAAAATTACAAATTTCTTCAGAGTCAGTTAAGAATCGCAAATTTCGTTTATCGGGTGCGGAAATTTTTCGAATTTTGTTGATCGCGAGAGGAAAAATCGCGAATTTTGTCGACTCGGCGCGGAAAAGTCTCAAATTTCTTTAATCGGGCACAGAAAAATCGCGAATTTTGTCGATGAGGTACAGAAAAATTGTAAATTTTATTGATCGGCTGAGGAAAAATCGTGGGTTTTGTCAATTTATCACGAGAAAAAATGTCGAATTTCATCCATTTGTCGCGTAAAAATTACAAATTTCTTCAGAGTCAGTTAAGAATCGCGAATGTCGTTGATCGGACGCGGAAAAATCGCGAATTTTGTCGAGGAGCTGCGGAAAAATTGCAAACTTTCTTGATCGGCTACGGAAAAATCGCGAGTTTCGCCAGCTTATTGCGGGAAAAAATCGCAAATTTCGTCAATTCGCCGCGGGAAAAACTGCAGATTTCATCAGAGTCAGTTAACAATCACGAATTTTGTTAATCGGGCACAGTAATTTGCGAATTTTCTCGATGAGGTACAAAAATTGCAAATTTCGTTGATCGACTGGATGGAAAACGCGATTTTGTCAATCTGTTGCTGAAAAAAATCACGAATTTTGACAATTGATAGAAAAAATTACAAATTTTGTCAATTGGTCGCAAAAATATTGCGAAATTTGTCAATCGCTCGTGAAAAAAATCGTGAATTTTCCCAAAAATTCGCGAATTTCCTGAAGAGCTCATGGAAAAATTACAAAATTTGTGTGTCGGTCCCAAAAAATATCATGAAATGGAAATCCATTAATCGCAGGAAAAAAATCGCACATTTCATCGATTGTACTCGAAAAAGAAATCGCGATTTTCGCCAATTTATTGCGCGAAAAAATTGCAAATTACATCAATGTATATCAGGAAAAAATCACGTTTCGTCGATTGGTCATTGTAAAAAAATTGTCCATATTGTCAATTTGTCACGTAAAATATCGCAAAATTCGCCAATCACTGATTAAATAAATATCGCGAATGTTGTCAATCATTCATGGAAAAAACTTGCAAATTTCGAAGATCGATCGCAGAACAAAATTCGCGAAATAATTCGATCGGGGGCGGAAAAAATCGAAATTTTCGTTTATCCGTTGTGGAAAAAAAATCGCGAAATTTGAAAATTTATCGCTGAAAAAATCGCGAATTGTGTCAATTTATCGCAGGTATTGCAAATTGGTTGTTTGAAAAGATTGCAAATTTTGCCAATCGGCAATGGAAAATTACCGCGAAATCTGTCAATCGGTTGTTGATAAAAAATCGCGAATTTCGTCAATCAGTCGCACTTGGTTGACAAAAGAAAAAAAAACGAGTTTTGTTAATAGCCCGCAGAAAAAATAGCATAATTAGTCCATCATGCCTTGTTATTTCAAAAATAAGTTTCCTTTTATTTTAAATTAAGTTATTCTTCAATAACTTTTTTATATAATTTTCAATAACGTTCAATTATTTAGAAATTTTGTGTAATTTTTTTTTCTTCAAGTTACTATTAGTCAAGAAGAAACCGTTAGTCTTCATAAAGTGTTGAATGGTTATTCATACAGATGCGAAGAAGCCCTGCATTCCTTCATACAATTACTAATTTATGTTTGTTTATTTTTATTATAGACAAAAAGTAATTGTCTCGATTATTCATCGAGAATAAAGACTTATCCCCCCCCCCCCCTACCTCCCCGATATAAAATTTTATCTGTGTTAATGATGTGGCCCTCGACAACCCAAACATTTTTGTAAGTGGCCCTTCTCTTAAAAAGGTTGTGCACCCCTACTAGATAATGCATCTGCTGCACATAAATTTTTTCCTGGGGTGTGAAAAACGTCGAAAGAATATCTCACCAGTCTCATTTTCAATCTTTGAAGACGAGGAGTTAAATCATCTAAGGATTTTCTTGTCAATATAGGGAGAAGAGGTTTGTGATCTGTCTCTAGAAGAAACCTGTGCCTATCAAGTAATTACAAAATTTTTCACATGCCCATGTTAGCGCAAACCATGTTAGCGCTTATTTGTGCGTAACGTCGCTCAGTTGGCGTCAGTGTGCGAGATGCGTATGCAATTACCTTCAATGTAGAGTCACTCTGTCTTTGACACAACGTCGCCCCCAGACCATAGGATGAGGCATCTGCTGTCACAATAGATTCCTTGCCAGGATCAAAAATTGCCAGCACCGGTTCGGACGACAAAATCTTTTTAAGTTTTTTCAGTGCTTCATCTTGCGGTGAATCCCAAATGAATTCGTTCTTCGTGGATAATAAAGAATTCAGAGGTGCTAAAGTTTCGGAAAATCTTGGGATGAATCGTGCGAGGTAATTAGCAATACCAAGAAGTTGTTTAAGCTCCGTCTTATTTGTTGGAATTTTGAAGTTGCGTATAGCTGCAATCTTTTCTTCGTCGGGATGTATTCTTAACTCGTCGATGACATGACCCAAAAATTTTATGGTCTTGACTTTAAAAACGCATTTTTGTTTATTTAGGGTAATTCCCGTTTGTTGAAGCCGTTTTAGGGTCATTTTTAACCGTTCGTCGTGTTCTGCCTGACTAGACCCCAAACAAAGTTATCGTCCATGTTGCAGATAATCCCGTGAAGTCCTTCTAACGCCTGCGACATTCTCCGCTGAAAATGCTCAGGAGCCGACGAAATTCCGAATGGTAGACGCAAAAAACGAAATCTACCAAAAGATGTTATGAACGTTGTCAGGTAGGATGATTCTTCGTCAAGAGGTATTTGCCAGAACCCGGAATTGGCATCCAATTTCGAAAATATTTTTGCCCCTGCCAAGAGAGAAAAATTGTATTCGGTGATTGGCAGTGGGTGCCATCCCCTACGGATGCTTCTATTCAGTATTGTCAAATCTACGCAAATCCTGACATTTCCATCATTCCATCTTTTTTTCTGACAACAACGGCAGGAGAACATCAATCAGTTGGTTTTTCCATTGGCTGAATTACATTAAATTCCTGCATTCTTCTAATTTCTAACTTTGTTTTTTCTAATAATGGCACAGGTATTCGCCGTGGAGAAGTAAGAGCATAAGGCTTAACGTCATCGATAAGTTCTATGTGGTAGTCACCTTTCAGTAAACCAAGTCCTTGAAATAGAGAAGGAAATTCATTAACAGGATCGAAACTACTAATACTACGCACACAATGGCTTAGTATATTAGGACATAGACCAAACATTTTTATGGCTGGTTTCCCCAACAAACACGTCTGGAGACCTTCTATAACATATATTTCTTCTAAACAATTTTTTCCGTTTTACTCTATATTTTCAACAATCTTCCCCTTAAGTTTTAAAGGTGATCTATCAGGACCCAAAATTACTTTATTTGTTCTTTTAATTTGAACATTTTTCAACACTGTTTGTGTAACAAGAAAAGGAATAACAGTGTGGTCAGCACCACTATCAATTTTAAATTTAACCGATTTTCCTAATATCTTAATTGGTATAACCCAATCATCTTCATTTTCGACATTTCCTACTAAGCTTGTAAAACCTGCTTCAAATTTAACTTCGTTAATCCTCTTAGTGGATGATAAACAAACTTTCTCCCTCTGCCCTTTTTTCTTACATTTTCTGCAAAAAGAGTTCTTGGCGGGACATTTCTTTTTATCGTGCGTGAATATCCACACCATTTACACTTTGAAATGCTTACATTAACTTTATTATCATGAAAATTCTTTCTATTTGAAAATTGTACAGATTTCTTTTTATGAATTACTGCATTAACTGATGAATTATTTACTAAAACAGACTGTTGCTTTTTAATCGATTCGGATAAACGAACTTTGTCTATCGCTGTTTGCAAAGTAAGATTAGGATCTAGTTGTAACTTTTCACTTAAAGCCAGATCAGTAATTCCAACAACTATTCGATCCCTCAATAATTCATCATGTAATGCACCATAACTACATTTATCTGCAAGTGCATATAAATCAGTAATGAAATCATTAACGCACTCCCCTTCTCTCTGTAGTCGTCTGTTAAACTGTGCGCGTTCAAAAATTACGTTTCTTTTTACAATAAAATGATCATCGAATTTACTTAATACAACCTGGAAGTTTTTCTTCTCATCTTCTGTTAAAGTGAAAGCAAGAAAAATATCTTCGGCCTTTTCGCCCATGAAATATATCAGAGCATCAACTTGTTCCTCTTGTGTCTTCGTATTCAAACCCGAAGCAGTTTGGAATCGAAGAAACCTCTGTTTCCATTTGGGCCACTCCGTTGGAGTCGAAAATTGAAATAAATCCGGTGGTGTTATATGATATGCCGACGCAGTTGCCATAACTGTTCGCAGAACGAAACTAGAAGTTGATTCTGAACCTCGAATAACGTAGAATATGCTAAGTTACTTCTTTACTTTTTTAACCGCTGCCGCCATGTGTTGTTACGCGTGTTTAATTAACTTTACCAGTTATTATACCGAGCATTTTGGCGTGTTTGTGTAAATAACAACACTATTGAATACAACGTAATATCGAACGACACATTTAATAAGCACACAGACAAATACAAACGGTAAACATACTTCACAACCAAAGTTACAGTTAACAACCGGTTAAATAGTTCTAAAGGTTAATTGCAGAGTTCGGACTTAACACTATCGTTCATAGTTCAGGATAATGCCACAGTTTTAGCTTCAAGCATGTTTTCCACAAGACGAAGTGTATGAAGTCACGCATTATCATGCATGGAAAAAAAGAAATCACTAATTGCTGCAACATAAAATACGATATTAGGTCTCAGTATCACGTCTGTATACATTCGGACCGTCAAAGTGCCATTCCAAATGATATGCAGGCCCGTACGTCCACCTATGCTGATTCCAGCCAATAGCATCAACCCACCTCGTCTGTAATCTGATCTTTCACCAACGAATGTGGGATTATTTTGAGTGCCTTTTTCTCTCCATGCCAAAACACATCAGATGTCACATTCAGACTGAATCGGGACTCGTCTCTAAACAGAATTTGACTCCAACAACGTTGCCTCCAAACTCGATGTTCAGCTATCCACCTTCTTTGTGCCGCACAGTGGCTTGAGGTCAACGGAATACAGACCATTGGCTTACGTGCATAGAGACCACCCTGATGAAGCCTATTTCGGAATGTTTGGCTAGATACCCTTCGTCCTGTGGCCAAGAACAACTGTCTTTGCAGCTGTGTAGCATTGCCCGTTCCGTCTCGACGAGCTGTTAACAGGATATATCGGTCATCAGTTTCGGTGTTTGCACATTTTCGACCTTGCACCTGTCGATGACTACCATTCCATGTGTCTTGGAATCGATTCCATAGCCTTTCATGGACACTTCTTGCGACTCCAACAGCGTCCACCACTCTTCGTTGTGTTCCCCAAATTCAACTGTCCCGATAACACACCAAGCCATGGATTGCGGTAAATCACGTTGTTATGACATGACTTTTCTCAAAACACAAGCTGAGCAATTGAATTTTTCAACTGAGGCAGTGAAACAGACGTTTCTGCAAATTCCCGATTTCTGCACTTATCTCTTTTTTCTAGTTTTTGACGTCATAAACTTTAATTTACATGTGAAGTTTTCTTTATCTGTTTTCTACAACACTTTAAATTATGGATGTTTTATTTTACGTTACTTATCAGTGTAAATATTTGCGTAATTTCGTTAAAACCATGTGCTCCCCCTAATTGTTTTGAGCAGTGTAGAAGATACGTATAATGCGTATAATACGGAGTACAGATTTTGGATACGTATGATACGGCCAAGGCAGTTATGCATATTATACGAAACAGTATACAGGGTGTCCCTAAACTCATGGTACATACGCTAGAGGGTGATAGAACACATCAAGACGAGTAATAGTAAATAGGAAACCAAGGGTCCCAAACGTATTCCGTTGGAGATAGGCGCCTTTAAAGTTTAGGGTCCAAAATTTCAAATGATTATAAAAAACGGAAAAATTGGTCGATTCGTTTGCAGTTTTTGCTAAAACTATTTCTTTATGTCAGTATTTCCTTGAAAATAAATTTTAAAGATAAAGTTCAATAAATGCCGATAGAGGGCGCTTTAGACTTTGAAGTAATGAACAACTATTTTTTACCATTATTTTTTGTATCTCATTAAATGCTTTCAAAAGCTTAGACTTAAATTTTGAGCTCAAAATCTGAATCGTTGGGAGTGGTTAAGTAGCGCAAACTGAACTGTGTTCATGTGTTGAAATTTGAACCCCCCTCCTGAACACAGTTCAGTTTGCGCTACTTAACCACTCCCAACGATTCCGATTTTGAGCTCAAAATTTAAGTCTAAGCTTTTGAAAGCATGTAATGAGATACAAAAAATAACGGTAAAAAATAGTTGTCCGTTACTCCAAAGTCTAAAGCGCCCTCTATCGGCATTTTTTGAACTGTATCTTTAAAATTTATTTTCAAGAAAATACTGACATAAAGAATAGTTTTAGTGAAAACCACAAACGAATCGACCAATTTTTCCGTTTTTTATAATCATTTGAAATTTTGGACCCTAAACTTTAAAGGCGCCCATCGGAATACGTTTGGGACCCTTGGTTTCCTATTTACTATTACTCGTCTTGATGAGTTCTATCACCCCCTAGCGTATGTACCATGAGTTTAGGGACACCCTGTATACCTTACAGCGTATATACGGAACGTAACCCAATGGTTAAAAGTATAAACGTTTTCCTGCTGGTCTACGGATCAGAGACATTGAGAAATACCCGCTAGAGCCCTGCATCCATAACGGTATATCTACCCTATATATATTAAACAAAAACCTAATTTGCAGAACCAAAAAAAAAAAAAATATTTCCCAAATTGTTCAAGCCCGAGAAGGGGAAGATATTAAGATATTTCATTCAATTCGTTCTACACTTAATGTTAAATTTTTGTAACAAATAAGTTAAACCAATTGAACATTAAAAAATAAAAATGAAATTTCTACAATATAATACTTTAAGGGGGTCCGGGACACATTTTCAAAAAAATTTTATTTATTGAGTTAAAATTTTGAATTTTTTTGTGATGGTTAACCATATTATTTGTAAACAAAATCAAATGATAAAACTTATTATAGCTTTTTGAAAAAAATTTTAAATTTAAAATTTATGAAAAAAGTGGTATAACTTAAAATCGTTATAACTCGAAATATTATTTGTAGAATTTAAATTGTTTTTCATTTAAATAAACAGAAATATATATTTTTTAATTTAGAGCCAGCATTTTAAAAAATATTAATTTAAAAAAAAAATAAAAATATTTAACGAAAAAAATTACAAAAAAAGTGGCGCAACTTTCTATATTATAAAGGACAAACATATCTGTGCGTAACGCATACGTCATTTTGCGAATGGCAACACTTTGAAATTTGAATTAAAATTTCGGTTTTGCAATTATATCTACGGCACATTTTTAAACTTCTAAACATTGCACATTTTAAATTTTAACACCGTTGTATAAGGAAAAAAATGCTCTTTTAAATGCAATTTGTTTGAAAGCTGTATCTCAATTTATTTTTGAGATATTAATTTTTTTATAGTTTTTAGTACCAATTTTGTAACTGTGGCAACTGAAGTACTCCATTTCTATTAAAAGTAAAGGGAAAATAGTCATGGTTTATTATTTTTATTGATTATATCCTTATTGATGCCATTTTCTCAATACAAATTAAAGTAATTTTTTTATAATTTTTGAACAGAAAATGATGTCAGACATTAAAAAAAACACGCATTCTTCTTCATAAATCAGTTACATTTCAATATTTTTGCATTACGCTGATACTGAGTTTGAGACGCTTGGCAAAATTATTCAGTGAGTAAAAATTATGTCATATTTAAAATAAAACGATCATTTATTTTGATAAAATTAAATATTTGACCAATACTAAATGGCCAATACTATGAGAACCAATACTAGGCAAATTTCTGAATTTTTTTTTCGCGGATATTGAGATTAGAACTTAAAGTTTGTGCGAATGTTCACATGAAAAGTTGAATCTGACAAACGTGACTTTAAGTTTAGAAATACATTCACTACTAATCTATTGCGCGTTAAAATACTTTCAAATTGTGAATTTGAGTGGTGCGTATGTAAATTATGGGAATTGAAAATAACGCACAATTTAGATTTCATGGGGGAAAATTTTTGATGTGACAAAGCGAAATCCTTTTTACTGATTTTTCATCCCATAAAAACAAACATAAAAGTCTCAATAGATAAATTCATCATAATTACTCATCTTGATTACGTATTCGAATAGAGTTTAATTTTTCAATAATTTAAGCAGTTGAAGTTTGTGGAAATAATATTTTAGTAATTTTAGGTTAAAAAATATTATTTGTTTTAAGAGTGAGACAACCAATGTTAGATGAATTTTTATTGTAATTATTTTTGTAGGTTTATTATAAATTCGATATTCGTCGAATTTCGACGGGTTCCAACTCGTTTTTTTAAAATCCTATTTTCAAAAGTAAATATTTTTTTCAAATATGCTGGCTCAAAAGTAAAGTAAAACAATTGAAAAAGATATGTTCCGAGTTTCAACCCTGTATCTTTAACGGTTCTCGAGTTATTAGAATTTAAATATGAGAAATGGTGAAAAAACCTATCATGAAGAAAAACGCAATTTCACAAGAACTGGTTTCCTTGACAACCATAGCTTAAAAGGCAGATTTTGAAAACAAACCAAAACGAAAAAATTAATATTTCCTGTTCTAATTAAGATAGAAACATGATTTAAACATCATTTTAAGCAGAAAACGGCAGACAAATTTTTAATCCAATAAAAAAAAAAAATTAAAAATTTGAAGATTTTTGTCTCCCGGACCCCCTTAAACACCTATATACATAGATTCCGTTCAAATGAAATTGAAATAAATCTTAGACTTTTTTAAAGTTTTGTATTGTGCATGTATTTTATCATATTATGTACAATCGTCATAAACATAATGCAAAATCTGCAGTACAGATATTTACAACTTAAAAATGGAAAAAGTCTAAGATTTATTTCGATTTCATTTGAACGGGATCTAAGTATATAGGTGTTTAAAGTATTATATTGTATGAATTTCATTTTTATTTTTTAATGTTCAATTAGTTTAACTTATTTGTTACAAAAATTTAACATTAAATGTAGAACGAATTGAATGAAATATTTTAATATCTGCCCCTTCTCGGGCTTAAACAATTTAGGAAATAAAATTTGTTTTTCTAATTTTTTCTGCAAATTAGGTTTTTGTTTAATATGTCAAATTTTTTAATTTGTTCTGCAAATTAGGTTTTTGTTTAATATGTCAAAATTTTTAATAACTACTGCGTTCAGACGAACACATTTCAAAATTAATGGAGGGTATCATCATCAGGCTTTGATTTATGCGATATCGCATCCCAATTTGTGATGCAATTTATCTATGTATAATTCAAAATGTTTCACCTGTGCAGTAATGCAGGTTGCTGTAGTTTGGTCAAAAAAATACAATCTGAACTTAAAAAATCTGCTTGAAAATGTCATTTTTATTTCCACTATGACGCCATATTCATCTTCTTTTTAATTCTAAAAAAAAAAAAAAAAAAAAAAAACTATTTCAATTTCTTTAGTTTCATGTTTCACGTGAAAATCATTCAACTAAAAATAGACAAATTATTATTACGGCTTTTGAATTATTTACAACAATGAAGAAAAATGTTAAATTTTATTAGAAAATGTCCGTTGATTCTCAATGAAAAAAAGCGAAATTTGAAATTATTAAGAAAAATATTTGAATAATGTAAATAAAAATTAGCCCATGTTACTCTCTAGATTATAATTCACCTATAGGCAAAGGCATTTTATGATCCGTTTTGACCCTGACGTCAGGCAAATGTTTTTACACTTTGAATTTATAATATTATTAGAATTAGCAAAGGATTAAAAATTTGTGGCATCAGGGACAAAAAGGTGGGAAGAAAAAATGAAAAAGTTATGAGCTCCATAGGCTTTTCTATGTTAAATTAACATTGAGAAGTGACACTGGAAATAAATAAGTATTGCGCTGCCGCGCAATACTTAAATAAAATCCTAATGAAACGGATATTATGAAACGAATTTATGTAACGATTCTATGAAACGACTGATCAAACAACTGATTATGTTTCACGGCGATTTCTCCTAAAATATGGAATACTTTGAGATGAAATTAGCACCAAAAATCCGTATTGATCTGCAGATCTCAAAACTGGTATTAGAATTTTAAAATTCGAATTAGTTTTCGAAATATTAATTTTTTTCTAATTTTAAATATTTTTTTCTAATAATGGCAACTTAAATTTCAATCATAAGAGATTTTTTTTTTCAGAAAAGGTTATTATTTTAAATTAATTTGGCGACCAGTTTGGCGTCCCTTAAATGTATGCTAAGAAATGTATCATGCTACTTTTATTCATAATCTAGACACACGGCAGTGTGTCAGCCAAGCTCGTCTGACATACTAGTGTGTTATATCACACGAACCATTTCGAGCTGTTTTCGCCAAATTTCGACACTCTACCACTGAAAATCTATTTGACCTACGTAGTTGTGACACGAAGTACGTAGTAAGACCCCCCTAATTACCCAAAATCCGGAATTTTATAAATAACGCATAATTAGTTTCAGAGATAATGACATTTGAAAATGTCTGATAATCGATAATTTTATCACTGACTGACTCACTCATCAAAAAAAATCTCATATATCTACTGTATCTAAAGACTTCAAATTTGGTGCGAAGTTCGTTTACACTGTAAAACTAAAGAATCGAAAAAAAAAATGTGAAAATCGATTAATTACCCACTTGGGGGTGTCCATTTTTACTTTAACATTATGTCTATTAGGCGAAATTTGGAACAGATGTCATATTCGCCCCATATTGGCGCGATTTTTTTCTGTCGCCAATATCATATAGGCAACAGGTACTTAACTTGCGCCAAAGTGCTTAATGTGGTAACCCGGATTATGTTGTTCATGCTGTTGATGTTTTCGCCAAATTGGCAACCGAAAAAAATCGCGCCAATATGGGGCGAATATGACATCTGTACCTATGTTGTTTATGCTGTTGATGTTTTCGCCAAATTGGCAACCGAAAAAAATCGCGCTAATATGGGGCGAATATGACATCTGTACCCGAAATTTTAATCTTCCAATAAAAGCGCCAAATATTGAATCCGGGGTGACCATGCAGCAAAATCACCTGAATATCAGCAATTTTTCGTTAATTTCAGATAATTAATTTTTTGAATAATGGTGCATAAAATTTACCTTTTTATACCCCTTGTGAAAAAACAAAAACATCTTGAAAGAAAAAATATGTCGAAATACGCATATATTTCGAGGCATCCGTAGTTGAAATTCGTCCAATCCCAGAATTAAAAATGTAAACAAAAGAGAGTCATTCTTATGATTCAAATAAATATTGATCATGGATGTGTGATCACCATGGGTCTAGGCTGTCTAGCTGTGGACACCTGAATTTCACTTTTTTTTCTATTTCTTGCATTGCGTCCAATATCAATTTTCCGTTTAGTGATGATTTAATCATAAAAATTGTTTAATGCAAAAACTAAAATGATAAATTTCAAATAAACTCATCATTTCAAAATCCCATAAACACTTACTTAAAGAAATGAGCAAACTCTTGCAAACTAAAATCAAATGGAATAAACAGAACATGTAAAATTTAATTAAGCAAACACATTTGAAAGCACGTTATTTTTATTTTAGTTTATTTTATTCTGATTTTAGTGGCGGCTTTCATGATAGCACGCCCTGAAATACATCAGCTTTCTTTCTATCGGTGAAAATGACGTCAGTTTAAAAGAAAACTTGAAATATTAAAACAAAATTAGAATGTAGCACTGAAATATTTGAATTTGGAATAATAAATGACGTTTCTGCCTCTGAAAGTGCCGACTACTGCTTATTAGACTCATGGTAGCCGCACATTCAGCATCAATATTTATTTTAATCATAGGGATGATTCTTTTGTTTACATTTTTGAATAATTGCTGTCTGTTTACTTTCAAGTTTATATGCTGTGTGCCCAATAAATGTTATAATTAAGCAAAAGGTGCATTAGCATGTTGTTTTTAATTACAGTTTGAGCCAATACTTTCTTTTGTTGGGGCGCTGCTTTTAACATCAATGTTTAAACTATATTCGTATTTTCAGATATTATAAATCTTACGATTAAATATATTTAAAATGATTCACAAATCCCACTTATTTTATTCGTCGAACATCTTTTATTTTTATAAAACAAAACTGAAACTTTTGAGCTGTTGCCAACTCAACAAAACTAAATAAATTTAAGCCACAACAGCCTTACTACACATTTCGTATAACAAGTACGTAGGTCTCATAGATTTTCAGTTGTAGAGCATTGAAATTTGTTGAAAACAGCTCGAAATGGTTCGTGTAAATAACGCACGGCTATGTCAGGCGAACTTGGCTGACACACTGCCGTGTGTCTAGATAACTAAGTAAACATTTTAGAAAATACATAAAACATTTAGAAAACTGATGTCAGCAGTTACCGTTCATAGCCAAATAGGTATTCCAATTCTTTTGAGCAGCCCCGTATTTGATCTGTAGGTTGATATATATACTATATAATGGGGAAATTTAGTTTAAGAAGAAAACGCATAACAGGTTGAAATTTCTCTTTCAGCAATTTATACTGAACACTTTTGTACAACACTGTAGTTAACCTAATACCTTCATTACATGCCAATATTTATCTAAATTTTAATTCAAACTAAAACGCTCTTAAAACTACTAAAATCACATTTCCAGAAATTATTATTTATAGACGACCATGTATCCAATTATTTACGTGATCCTGTATACCATTTTATCTATATTCTACAAACAATTCTTAGTAAACTAAATGCAATTCAGCGTAAAAATGCATAACTCATTTAAAAACCACCTTTAAGCAATTTGTACTCATACCCAGTAACCATTACAAATTCTTTTGTGTATCCCTGTATTATGAATTATAGCATTTACACACACCATATACTATACATCAATATAGTGAAACGTAAAAAAAAGCGCATAAAATAATTAAAAATGCATTTCTAGCAATCATCGCTAGTGTACAGTATTTCGATACAATATAGTATCTGAAATCTTTTGTATGTCCCTGTAAATGCTATGTATTTGGTATATGAAATAAATATACCAAATATAGTAAACTTTAGCGACGTATATCAATTTCATTATATATGAAATATTTTAATATAATTAAAATACGCCGCAAACAATTCCCTGCAGCCTTATATCATTATGTAACGGAATTCTTTTGTATGGCCCTGTAAATGGCTAGTAACTATTCTTTGCACCGCATATTCTACAGAATGCATATTTTAGTGCACTTCAGAAATGCATATCAATTTTATTATGTTTGAAAGCGAGTAACATCATTAAAATTCCCTTTAAACGATTTTTTCCCATAGGCCGTAATGTAACGGAAAACTTTTGACTGTCCCTGTAAAAGAACTAAGCGTGCTACGAATTTCATTTGAAATAGGGAACGTGTTATGGTAAACGTCAGCACCGTGCGAAGAGAACACTGCGCCCGGGACAAAGTTTCAATTTGGCGTCCCCTCCCGCCTCCCCGCACATACGCACTTTTTCTTTGTGAGATGTACCAGAAAACTGAAAAGTGTAGAAACAGAAATAAATTCTATTGAATACATATTTCGCATTCATTTTGGAACTTTATGTTTAATTTTAATTGAGAAACTCCAAACAACTAAATAACATAAGAGGAAATTGCACTTACATTTTGGAAAAGGGAATCTGGGAAATGGATGTAGAAAATGCGTATCTAGCAGTAAAGTATAACAGTTGGCAACCCTTTGTATCCCCAGAAGAAAAATTCTATGCTATTTTGAGAATAGATGTTATTTTCACAGGCACAGAAAGAAATTACAGACACCCAGAAAAGAGAAGGTTAACGAAAGAGACCAAGACAAAGGCCTAAAACGAGTTTTGAAAAGAAAGACGTCCTTATTCATAAATTTGAATTTGGGTGTAGACTAAAGGACAATACGATAATTTTGAAACATGAACGTACTTTCATTGGGAAAAAATTCACAATCTGTAAATATATATATATATATATATATAATAAATTTGAAATCACAAATATATGAAGAAATTGATAAAGTTCTAAAGATGATTTAGAAATGAACATATGAAACCAGTATGTAATATAAGAAACTATGAATGACTCACAGAATCATTAGAGGAGCTTGTGAGTTCATTCATAGAAGATGCGTTATTTCATCCAATTTTGTCGGCATTAAGCCTAAAATGACAAAATTTAGCTCCTTATAACGCAAACATTACAGAAAATAGATAATAAAAAGCTAAGAGATCCAAAGAAAGATACACCTCATACAGGATATTAAAAATTATTAGAGCACAATACCTGAATGACATACTAAGAGTCAAAACTACTGCATATCAGCATGGAAAACAAAGTTAAGACTATTTTAACATGTGATTTACAGTTGAGCATCTGAGTGAAACCCATAACTGTGCTGCCATCTGGTGTGAGAAAGGAAAAATGTAAATTGGAACTGGATTAATAACAATAATGTTTAGAGTTGCCATCTTAAGCCCCCCCCCCAAAAAAAAAAATAAATAAATAAATAAAATGAATGAAAATGATTGAAGAAATCAAGAAAAGACTTAGATTAACTTTTAGTTAAACTAGAATGAAAAAATAGGAATAAACTTAATAAGTATTGAGTGAATACAAAATAAAATAAAGAAAAGGAATAAATTAATACAAATAAAGAAATAAAGAATTATATAAAAATAAATAAAAGGGCAATTGATTAAATTAACGTTTTAAAGACAAAAAATTGTAATATAAAAAAAATGAGAATATAAATAACATTTAAAAAGATGAGGAATATTTGAGATTAGTGATGGGCGATTCTCGAGAATTCGACAATCGAGAAAAATCGTCATCGTAAAAAATCACAATCGATACAGCCATCGATTAATTCCTAGAATCTACAATCGAGATGTTTTACAATCGATTATAACGAGAAAAGCTAAAAACAGTTATTGGAAAACTTAGCTATTATTCTGGCCGACAATTTCATAGTAGTGATAGGGCTTAGTGATGGGCGATTCTCTAAAATTTACCAATCGAAAAAAATCGTTATCGTAAAATACACAATCGATACAGTCATCGATTATTTTCGAGAATCTACAAAGGAGATGTTCTAGAATCGATTATTGAAATCATTGTTTTTACATATATATAAGGCAGATTTCATTAAATATAGGGTAACTGAAAACAGATGGAATAAAAAAACAACAAACCAAAGGGAGGCTATAAAGGAGCCATAAGACTGGAAAAGTCTTGTAAGGGTGCCCCCTGGTTGAAAAAACGCGAGTAGCTATGAAGCGGTAAGGGAAGTTTAAGTATCAAAAATTAGAATTTTTCGGCAATTAGCACCAAAATGGCAAAAGAAATAAGAATCAAAAGTACCCCCTAGTGGCAAAAACATGAACTTAAGGATGATAAAATGGATCAAAATTTTTTATTGATTTTTCTACGTCATTTGAGATTGGATCTTTAATTTCCCCATTTTTAGAAAGACTTCGACTGGAATACATTAAACGAACCCCCGCGGGGAGCAAAGTAGGGGGCAGGGGCAAGGAAAGTGCATAATATGAATAAGTGATCACAGGACTTTCCAACGATATGTCACATAAGGGGTGTCGGCTAAATTTAGAAAAGTGCCCCCGCGTGGGGCAAAGTAAGGGGAGGGGCGCGGGCGATATATAAAATGAAATAGTAGTCACAGAGCTTTCCAATGATATATCACATGAGGGGTATCAGCAAAAGATAGAAAAGAGTCCCAACTCTCAGGATTCCAATTATCGTTCCCCCGAAATATACCCTGCCCATCCTTCTCTTTGAAATTTTCATATATTAAAAATTATTTATCGGAGGGCTCCGTAAAAAAAACCGATCTAAAATGTTTAAAAACGCTACGATTTCAAAAAAGTTCGAAAAGTGCCTCTCTTGGGGCGCCAAAATAGGGAGGGAAGAAGAAAGGTTCATAATATGAAAGAGTAACTTTCCGATGATAACCGAAAACTTTCCGATGATATATCAAATGACTGGTCCAAAAAA
Organism: Maratus speciosus; assembly: GCA_963932465.1. Lineage (NCBI taxonomy): Eukaryota > Metazoa > Arthropoda > Arachnida > Araneae > Salticidae > Maratus > Maratus speciosus. The sequence goes on from OZ010786.1 coordinate 185,112,973, forward strand.
AGTTTGAAATCTACCCCTCCCACGTGGGTTCCCTCTTTTATCCCAGAATATACCCGGAAATCACGTAGCCCCACTTTTCACCCACAGCAACCCCCACGCAGCCACCAAAATTTTATATTTAATAAATAATATTTATCGGAGAGCTCCATTAAAAAACCTCATTTAATGATATTTATTGTAGAAATCTCTACAATTAAAAAAAATCACCCCCGCACCGCTCCCCCCCCCCCCCCCGCCCCCTTCCGGAATTCAAGTCTGGGAGGAGAAAGGTTCATAATATGAAAGAGTGGTGAAAGGACTTTCCGATGGAGAGGTTTGGTAAAAGTTTGGAAATTACCACGCCCCCCCCCCCTTTGTCCACTCTCGCGCCCCCCAGAATTCACTCACCTTCCTCTTTGAACTTTTTATATTTAATAAATAGTATTTATCTGAGTCTCCAGGTATGGGGGCAGCTTGGCAGAGCTAAAATAAGAGAAACATTGGAAATTCGGGGCAAAATGACACTAAATTTAACAGTAAAGTTTGAAGCTAGGACTATACAGAACTGAATACATAAACCACTTTGCTTCATAACCCACATCGGTTAATAGCAATAAAAAGATAAGTGCCAGTTAAACTGATGGCATTGAGCTCACAGGTTATTCACATTAATTGTATATTATACTCTTATTTCAAAGAATAATGTCCCTCAAAAAATAAATGAAGGGAAATATACCCCGTTTGCCCCTTTTATACTTAACCAATGAACCTCCAAATCAAATCAGGGAAACTCCTTAACTATAATAAATCAGTATATCAAATTTGAAGAAAATCAGATAATTCTGCATGAAAAAAAGAAACATATCGCTAAATTAAGGGTGGTCTGACCCCTTTAACCCTTTTATACTTAAATAATGAACCTCCAAATCTAATCAGGAAAGCTCCTTATCAGAACGAACATAGAAAAAATAAATAAATTAAAGTCAATTGAATAATTCTCCATGAAAATCCATTTATCTAAATTAAGGGGAGGGGACTTGCCCCCTTTTCGCCCTTGTATATTTAACCAATGAACCTCCAAATCTAATGAAGGAAGCGCCATATCGTAATAAATCGGTATATTAAATTTGAAGCAAATCGAATAATTCTGCATGAAAAACCCTTTTATCTAAATTAAGGGGGAGGCCAGCCCCTCCCTTTTATACTTAACCCATAAACCTCCAAATCTAATCAAGGCAGCTTCTTAACATAATAAACCGGTATCCCAAATTTGGAGCAAATCGAATAATTCTGCATGAAAAACCCATTTATCTACATTAAGGAGGGGGTCTACCCCCCTTTCCTCACTTTATACTTAAGTAATGAACCCCCAAGTTTAATCAGGGAAGCTCATTAACATAATAAACCGGTATACTAAATTTGGAACAAATCGAGTAATTCTGCATGAAAAACCCAATTATCTAAATTAAGTGGGGGACCAGCCCCCTTCTCCCCCTTTATCCTTAACCAATGAACTTTCAAGTTTAATCAGGGAAGCTCCTTAACATAATAAACCGGTATACCAAATTTGGAGCAAATCGAATAATTCTGCATGAAAAGCCCATTTATTTAAATTAAGGGGGACCAGCCCCCTTCTCCCCCTTTATACTTAACCCGTAAACCTCCAAATCTAATCAAGGTAACTTCTTAACATAATAAACCGGTATATCAAATTTGGAGCAAATCGAATAATTCTGCATGAAAAACCCATTTATCTAAATTAAGAGGGGGTGGGCAGCCCCCCTTCTCCCCCTTTATCCTTAACCAATGAACTTCCAAGTTTAATCAGAGAAGCTCCTTAAAATAATAAACCGGTATAGCAAATTTGGAGCAAATCGAATAATTCTGCATGAAAAGCAGATTTATCTAAATTAAGGGGTGGGGGGGGGGGTCCAGCCCCCTTCTCCCATTTTATACTTAACCCGTAAACCTCCAAATATAATCATGGCAACTTCTTAACATAATGAACCGGTATACCAAATCTGGATCAAATCGAATAATTCTGCATGAAAAACCCATTTATCTAAATTAAGGAGGGGGTCTACCCCCCTCTCCCCCCTTCATACATAACTAATGAACCTCCAAGTTTAATCAGGGAAGCTCCTTAACATAATAAACCGGTATACGAAATTTGGAGCAAATCGAATAATTCTGCATGAAAAACCTATTTATCTAAATTAAGGAGGGGGGGGGGTGCAGCCCCCCTTCTCTCCCTTTATCCTTAACCAATGAAACGTTAAAACTAATCAGCGGAACGCCTTATCAGAATAAACATTAAAAAAATTGAAGCAAATCATACATTTTAATCAAGAGTTATCGCGTTACGTACATACGTACGTACGTACATGCATACACATAGAACCGACGGGTACATTAGCTCTCAGGCTTAGATAGCCTGTGAGCTAAAAAGAGATTGGATAAGCAGATGGACTCCTTTGAGAAATTATGACTTAAACCAACCGGTAAGTTTGACTCTAAAAGCTTCATTTCCATCTCTCATTTCGGCAAATCTCATCTCGATGATTTTTCCAGCATTTCAACGCTTCCAGATGGGAAGCTGCTCGATGGTTTGTTCTCTCGCGGTTTTAAACCTTTCGGAATGGGAAGTCTCTCGAGAGTGTCTCTCGCCCTTTTCAACCTTTCCCGATGGGAAGTCTCTCGCTGGTTTCTCTCGTTCTTTTCGAAATCTCCCAACTAAAAGCCTTTCGAGGATTTCGCTCGCGCTTTTCAACATTTCGCTATGAGAAGCTTTTCGAGTATTTCTCTCGTCCTCGGCAGAGAAGAAAAGTAAGAAAATTTATCGAGAGTACCAAGGGACGAGATAGAGAAAGAGGCATGACAATGAGCTGTGAAATGAAGCCCTAATTTTCAAAGTTTCTCTTATTTTAGCCCTACCAAGATGTCACATACCTGGAGCCCTCCGATAAAAATTATTTATTAAATATAAAAATTTCAAAGAGGAAGGTGGGTCGGGTGATTTCGAGGAAGGAGGACGTGAGAGTGGAATCATGCGGGGTGCAATTTTAAAAATTTTACCGAACCCTTCCTGTGGCATATAATCGAAAAGCCCTTTGACCACTCTTTCATACTATGAACCTTTCTTCGCCCAAAGGGGGATGGGGAAGGGGCGAACAAATTTTTAAAACCGTAGCGATTTCTATAATAAATTTAAATATCACTTTAGATGTGGGTTTTTTATGCAGTCTTCCGGTAAATATTAATTATTGAACATAAAAATTTTAAAGTGGCGGCTGTGTGAATTCCGGGGCGAAAGAGTGGGCTCACGGGGGGGTGGGAGGGGGAGCAATTTTCAAACTTTTTTTGGACCAGTCATGTGATATGTCATCGGTAAGCTCTCGGATGACTCTTTCATATTATGAGACTTTCTTCCTCCCCTCCCCAATTTGGCTCCCACTGCGAGGGTAGTTTTTTCCGTTTTTATCATTTTAGATCAGATTTTTTTATGGAGCCCTCCGCTAAATATTATTTATAATATATGAAATTTCAGGACACTTTTCCAAATTTAGCCAAGACCCCTCATGTGACATATCGTTGGAAAGGTTTGTGACTACTTATTGATGCTATGCTCTTCCGGTGGCCGCCCCCCCTTCCCCCCGGAGGACACTTTTCCAAATTTAGTCAATACCCCTCTTGTGAGATATCGTTGAAAAAGTCTGTGACTACTTATTTATGTTATGCACTTCCGGTGACAGTCCCCCCCCCACTCTTTGCCCCCCCCCGGGGACACTTTTTGAAATTTCGTCAAGACCCCTAGTGTGAGATATCGTTGGAAAGGTCTGTGACTACTTATTGATGTTATGTACCTACGGTGTCCCCACCACCACTTTGCCCCCCCCCCGGGGGCACTTTTCCAAATTTAGCCAAGACCCCACATGTGAGATATCGTTGGAAAGGTCTGTGACTATATATTGATGTTATACACCTCCGGTGACAGTCTCCCCCAATTTGCCCCTCCCGGGGGACACTTTTTCAAATTTAGCCAAGACCCCTCATGTGAGATATCGTTGGAAAGGTCTGTGACTACTTATTGATGTTATGCTCCTCCGGTGTCCATCCCCCCATTTTGCACCCCCCCGGGGACACTTTTCCAAATTTTGCCAAGACCCCACATGTGAGATATCGTTGGAAAGGTCTGTGACTACTTATTGATGTAATGCACCTCCGGTGACCGCCCCCCCCCCACTTTTCCCCCACGGGGTGTTTTTCTAAATTTAGCCGGGACCCCTCATGTGACATATTGTTGGAAAGGCTTATGACCACTTACTCATGTTATCCACCTCCCGCACCCCTTTGCCCCCACGGGGAGGGCTTTTTTATAAATTCAGATCCAGACTTCTCATGTGACATATGGTTGGAAAGGCCTAAAGACCTGTGACGACTTAATCATATTATGCAGCTGCTGTGTCCCTCCGCTCGCTTTGACCCCTCCCCCAAGAGATCTGGTCCGAGGTTCATTCGTTTCGATATTATATTTTTTACAAGATTTTGTAGTGCGTGCACACCACACCCGCCTGCTATCATATATCAGTGCCGTATATAGCGGGTAACCTGTTCGTGATTTCATATTACAAGATTACGTATAAATTAGAGGCCCCGATTAAAGGAGGGGCCCGCTAGTGGTCGAAGTCACCTAGTCTTTATTAACATCGACGCATTCCAGTTCACCCGCAGACGATTCTTGATAAATGTATGACTTATATAATACATAATATATGATTTATAAAAGAAATTTGCAAACTACAGTCATCGAGAAAAAATTTACACAATCGAAAATTATCGAGATGTCCATACAATCGAGAAAATCGAGAAAAACATCTCGTTATCGCCCATCACTATTTGAGATAGTAAAATTTAGCCTTGTATTATGTAAATAAAATTGAAATTTTAAAAAGCAATGAGGAATATTGAGATAGAAAAATATATCCATATTTTCAAAAAAAGAATAAGAAACCAGGTTTGTGGTATAAATTTGGCGCCCCCTTAATTTCCGCGCCCGGGGCGCCCGCTCCCTTCGTCCCCCGTTTTGCACGGCCCTGGTAAACGTCAATAACATCCAAAATTTTCAGGGCAATCCGAGTATATTTACGGGAGTTAGAGCGCGACCAGACGGCAAACGGACAGACAAACCGAAGTCATAAACACTTTTTAACTTTGTTGGAAAGTGTATAAAAAAGTGTTCCATGTAATTTTAATTGGCTTCTCAAGGTCAGTTTCCCGGCCCTTATCTTGGGTCAGTAACTGTGGTAACACCGCATTTAGCTGACTGACTGCTCTTTTTTTCCACACCCTGCTTGATTGAAGTAGAAATCTTCTTCTTTTGCTCTATTATAGCAGTCGGAAAAGCGGAACAAGGGGCTCACTTCTTCTAGTGCTATGGCAATGAAGGGAGGAAATGGAAAGGACGGATGTCCTTGAGAAGCCAATTGAAATTACATAGAGTATATCTGTTCCTAGAAACCAAAATCCATTTTAAACGTTGTTTTCTATAAAATCAATAGTATTTGCATTTTTTTTAAAAAATATATTATTATTATAGAGGCGTTTAAGGTTTCTGGCTCCTTTTTCCTACAAATATTTGTGCAATAGGTCACCTCTCAGAAAAAATGTACTTCTAAATTTACTAGGATTTATGTTTTTTCTGTAAATAATTTTTAAATGCTGTTCCAAATCGCGGAGTTTTATCCAAGCGTAAGGTGTAATTATTATATGTGGAATATTCTAAGCCATCATTTATACCAGAAAACACTGCAGTGAAAAAATCGTACGTATCGTCTCCGACTCTGTTATGAGATGACCTTAGCTGTTACTGGCTTTATAGCTATTAATATTGACGCCAGAATATATCATTCAGACTTGAGGCTGGCTAATCTTAACACATTCTGTTGTTCATCCGTCAGATTCATACCCACTCTTTATAGTGTAAATCTGGATTATTGACATTTTTATTGATTTTTCGTTATACTAAAATATAATAAACTAGGGGGCTCGGCCCCCTGCGAGCTACGCTCGCCAACCCCCGTCCAGACACCGCAGACTCTAAATGCACGCTAATTTGATCGGCTTTAAAAAAATTTCGAAAGATTGAATTATAATTTAAAAAACAGTGGCGATCTCCCTATAAACGAATTTCTATTCATTTCTCTTTGATTGGGGAATTTTAACGCCAAATCCGCTGCGGTTCTACTCGATTATCCTGTCGACCAATTTCGCCAAATTATATAAATCGCCAAACCACTCGCCAAATTATACAAATTGATATAATTTTTATTTTAAATAACGAAAGAACAAATAAATTCGTACAGCATTAATAAAAACACAAATAAAACGTCGAAATAAAAATAACTTGATGACGTATACACGTGTAACAACATTTCAAAATAAGCTAATATAAAAGGAATTAAGTAAAGAGAGTCTTTGTCTTTTGGTATTTTTTAACAAAGCGAAAAGAAAGTTCTTTTAAATGAGACATTTTAAATTAATTCTCAAAATATCAAATAAATGTCTAGCGCAATTTCTAAATTTAAACTTTTTTGCAATATTATTTTGTGTTCATTTTATGTAATAACTATAATGTGACGTAAATATGACGTAATTTCTCCTAAGACTTCTAACGCATGTTAATGAATTTATTATTTTACAATATTCTTTCTCTTTTAAAATTCACGTGTATACTTTTTATGACGTAATTTTTAATAAGTTCCTGCTTTTTATACGTAATTATTTAATTCTAATTTGAAAGGTTTTTTCCTGTTTATAATAGTCACGTGTAAATAAATTTTTAATTTGAAGCAAACATTATTGCTTGCGCATTTTATACAGTTGGCAACAGTTTAAATTAGTACAATTTTCTGAAATCTGTAAAAAATATCTCTAGAAATGCTGAAAATTTGAATTTAAAATAGAAATAAAACCTGAAAAAATGAGTCAAAATAAAAAAATTAATGCAATCTGCACTCCGGCAAATTCTAACGCATAAAATGATCTAAAAATGATTACACTGCCATGTATAGTTTTTGCTGCTATAAAACTTTTTTAGTGGAACGATTTTGTCCAACTATAGCATTAAATAACTCTTAAAATAATTCTTCGATTTGAAAACTGTCTGCATCAGCGTGTTTATCAAACATTTCTGTATAAAACCACCGATTTTCAAATTTTTGTATGCATTATTTTTGTTAATATTAACGAAGAAAGGCCTCCGGTCACAAAAAAATCAAAACCGGCGGCGGCGGCGGTGACAGCGGTAGTTACTTTTTTTTTTAGAATAGAGAGACTAGGGGGCTCGGTCCCCTGCGAGCTACGCTCGCCAACCCCCGTTCAGACACCGCAGACTCTAAATGCACGCTAATTTGATCGACTTTAAAAAGATTTCGAAAGATTGAATTATATCTTCTCTCTATCTCTCTATTCTAAAAAAAAGTAACTACCGCTGTCACCGCCGCCGCCGCCGCCGGTTTTGATTTTTTTGTGACCGGAGGCCTTTCTTCGTTAATATTAACAAAAATAATGCATACAAAAATGTGACAATCGGTGGTTTTATACAGAAAGGTTTGATAAACACGCTGATGCAGACAGTTTTCAAATCGAAGAATTATTTTAAGAGTTATTTAATGCTAAAGTTGGACAAAATCGTTCCACTAAAAAAGTTTTATAGCCGCAAAAACTAGACATGGCAGTGTAATCATTTTTACATCATTTTATGCGCTAGAACTTGCCGGAGTGCAGATTGCATTAATTTTTTTATTTTGACTCATTTTTTCAGGTTTTATTTCTATTTTAAATTCAAATTTTCAGCATTTCTAGAGATATTTTTTACAGATTTCAGAAAATTGTACTAATTTAAACTGTTGCCAGATGTATAAAAAGCGCAAGCAATAATGTTTGCTTCAAATTAAAAATTTATTTACACGTGACTATTATAAACAGGAAAAAAACTTTCAAATTAGAATTAAATAATTACGTATAAAAAGCAAGAAATTATTAAAAATTACGGCATAAAAAGTATACACGTGAATTTTAAAAGAGAAAGGATATTGTAAAATAATAAATTCATTAACATGCGTTAGAAGTCTTAGGAAAAATTACGTCATATTTACGTCACATTATAGTTATTATATAAAATGAACACAAAATAATATTGCAAAAAGTTTAAATTTAGAAAATGCACTAGACATTTATTTGATATTTTGAGAATTAATTTAAAATGTCTCATTTAAAAGAACTTTCTTTTCTCTTTGTTAAAAAATACCAGGAAACAAAGACTCTCTTTACTTAATTCCTTTTATATTAGCTTCTTTTGAAATGTTGTTACACGTGTATACGTCATCAAGTTATTTTTATTTCGACGTTTTATTTGTGTTTTTATTAATGTTGTACGAATTTATTTGTTCTTTCGTTATTTAAAATAAAAATTATATCAATTTGTATAATTTGGCGAGTGGTTTGGTGATTTATATAATTTGGCGAAATTGATCGACAGGATAATCAAGTAGTACCGCAGCAGATTTGGCGTTAAAATTCCCCAATCAAAGACAAATGAATAGAAATTCGTTTATAGGGAGATCGCCACTGTTTTTTAAAATTATAATTCAATCTTTCGAAATCTTTTTAAAGCCGATCAAATTAGCATGCATTTAGAGTCTGCGGTGTCTGGACGGGGGTTGGCGAGCGTAGCTCGTAGGGGGCCGAGCCCCCTAGTTCTAAAAAAAAGTAACTACCGCTGTCACCGCCGCCGCCGCCGGTTTTGAATTTTTTGTGACTGGAGGTCTTTCTTCGTTAATATTAAGAAAAATATTGCATACAAAAATATGAAAATCGGTAGTGTTATACAGACATGTTTGATAAACACGTTGATGCAGACAGTTTTCAGATCGAAGAATTATTTTAAGAGATATTTAATGCTAAAGTTGGAAAAAATCGTTCCACTAAAAAAGTTTTATAGTAGCAAAAACTATACATCGGAATTTAATAATTTTTAGTTCATTTTATGCGTTATAATTTCCCGGTGTGCAGAATTGATTTATTTTTTTTAATTTGACTCATTTTGTCGAGGTTTTATATCTATTTTAAATTCAAATTTTCAGCATTTCGAGAGATATTTTTTACAGATTTTAGAAGTGATATTAATTTAAACTGTTGCCAACTGTATAAACAGCGGTAACAATAATGTTTGCTTAAAAAAAAAAAAAAAAATTATACGTGTAATAAATTAAAAATTTATTTACACGTGACCATTATAAACAGAAAAAAAACATTTGGAATTAGAATTAAATAATTATGTACAAAAAGCAGGAACTTATTAAAAATTACGTCATAAAAACTATAATTACACGTGAATTTTAAGAAAGAAAGGAATTTGTAAAATAATAAATTCATTAACATGCGTTACAAGTCTTAAATAGGAGAAATTACGTCATATTTACGTCACATTACAGTTATTACATAAAATGATCACAAAATAATATTGCAAAACGGTTTAAATTTACAAATTGCGCTAGACATTTATTTGATATTTTGAGAGGATACTTTTCAACTATTTCAATTCCTACTATTAGCTCACACTCTCCCTATATTTATTTATTTATATATTTATATATTTGTATATTTATCTTGTTCAAATTTTCAATCATTAACAAAATACTCATTATTCATCCTATCAAGTTGAAATAAATTTTTTTTAACTTGTACTGGATGACAATTGATGTTAATACAGTTTTTTCAAATATTAATTAATTAATTAAATATTAATTAATTAATTTTAGTTTTGCATGGGAAACAAAATGGCGGTCATTGGTTATTGAAGTTCAATGAAAGTATTTTCAATAAGGGGTTACCATAGGGGAGACCCTGTTCTGTCGCCAAATACCGCCAAGTTTCTCGCCAACTTGGCGATTTATCGCCAAATTTGGCGGCCAAAAGTGGTGCCAACTTGGCGATAGCTCTAACATTTCGCCAAATTCCCATAGAATTCCATTGTAAACCTACTTGCTTATAGAAAATCAACAAATTCAGATATTTTAATGCAACAAAAAGTAATATTAGCTTAAGGGATTATATTAAATTTTTCTTTGATGGCCTAAGTAGGAATTGACTTTAAAAACAAGATTTTTATATCACTTGTTTTCTTAGGAAAGTGCAAATAATATTTTATTTCTAACACAAGTATTTTCACGTGAATATTAAAAAGAGAAAGAATAGTTTGGTCAAAATTACGTCAGATTAAAAACGATTAATTTCAAATGTCTCATTTAAAAGAACTTTCTTTTCGCTTTGTTAAAAAATACCGGGAGACAAAGATTCTGTTTACATAATTCCTTTTATATTAGCTTATTTTGAAATGTTGTTACACATGTCTACGCCATCAAGTTATTTTTATTTCGACGTTTTATTTGTATTTTTATTAATGTTGTACTAATTTATTTGTTCTTTCGTTATTTAAAATAAAAATTATGTCAATTTGTATAATTTGGCGAGTGGTTTGGCGATTTATATAATTTAGCGAAATTAGTTGACGGGATAATCAAGTAGTACCGCAGCGGATTTGGCGTTAAAATTTCCCCAATCAAAGAGAAATGAATAGAAATCCGTTTATAGGGAGATCGCCACTGTTTTTTTAATTATAATTCAATCTTTCGAAATCTTTTTAAAGCCGATCACATTAACGTGCATTTAGAGTCTGCGGTGTCTGGACGGGGGTTGGCGAGCGTAGCTCGTAGGGGCCGAGCCCCCTAGTAATTTAAAAAACAGTGGCGATCTCCCTATAAACGAATTTCTATTCATTTCTCTTTGATTGGGGAATTTTAACGCCAAATCCGCTGCGGTTCTACTTGATTATCCTGTTGACCAATTTCGCCAAATTATATAAATCGCCAAACCACTCGCCAAATTATACAAATTGATATAATTTTTATTTTAAATAACGAAAGAACAAATAAATTCGTACAACATTAATAAAAACACAAATAAAACGTCGAAATAAAAATAACTTGATGACGTATACACGTGTAACAACATTTCAAAATAAGCTAATTTAAAAGGAATTAAGTAAAGAGAGTCTTGGTCTCCTGGTATTTTTTAACAAAGCGAAAAGAAAGTTCTTTTAAATGAGACATTTTAAATTAATTCTCAAAATATCAAATAAATGTCTAGCGCAATTTCTAAATTTAAACTTTTTTGCAATATTATTTTGTGTTCATTTTATGTAATAACTATAATGTGACGTAAATATGACGTAATTTCTCCTAAGACTTCTAACGCATGTTAATGAATTTATTATTTTACAATATTCTTTCTTTTTTAAAATTCACGTGTATACTTTTTATGACGTAATTTTTAATAAGTTCCTGCTTTTTATACGTAATTATTTAATTCTAATTTGAAAGGTTTTTTTCCTGTTTATAATAGTCACGTGTAAATAAATTTTTAATTTGAAGCAAACATTATTGCTTGCGCTTTTTATACAGTTGGCAACAGTTTAAATTAGTACAATTTTCTGAAATCTGTAAAAAATATCTCTAGAAATGCTGAAAATTTGAATTTAAAATAGAAATAAAACCTGAAAAAATGAGTCAAAATAAATAAATTAATGCAATCTGCACTCCGGCAAATTCTAACGCATAAAATGATCTAAAAATGATTACACTGCCATGTATAGTTTTTGCTGCTATAAAACTTTTTTAGTGGAACGATTTTGTCCAACTTTAGCGTTAAATAACTCTTAAAATAATTCTTCGATTTGAAAACTGTCTGCATCAGCGTGTTTATCAAACATTTCTGTATAAAACCACCGATTTTCAAATTTTTGTATGCATTATTTTTGTTAATATTAACGAAGAAAGGCCTCCGGTCACAAAAAAATCAAAACCGGCGGCGGCGGCGGCGGCGGCGGTGACAGCGGTAGTTACTTTTTTTTAGAATAGAGAGATGCGATGGAAAACCGCTGCAAACAGCTAAACCCCGAGGGCTATCTTTCTGAGGTCAAAATAATAATCTACTCAACAAGTGAATCTTTTTAATTGTGTTTACTGAACGTAACCTTTCAATAAAAGTTTTCGACTATTGGCAATCGATTTCTTTACTTTTCTTTTTAAATACGTCTTTACAACATAGCTCCGACCATACGGCTTGACGGAAATACTAGTATTTGTTTGAAGAGTTAGACTAGCCAATGTAAAATTAATTTTTAATTGTAATTATATTTGTAGGTTTATTATATATTAGCAAAACTCGCTGCTTTGCTCGCGTAATAGTTGAAATATGCCAAGTGGTATTATATATATTCTTTTTACTGCTCTTATAGAGGATTTAAATCTTATCAGTAACTACCATACCAAACTTAAGTTGCCAGCCCCTTGAATATAACAAAAATCGTCATTTTTGCTCCTGCAACCCCCAGGTGGTAGTGGCACCGACATAAAATATAGCTTATGCTTGAGCAGGGACAATCACTACAAATTTGGAACCATTATTTTTGAAATCTGCTTGGCATTTTCTAAGATTACATAGAAATCGTAATTTAGAAAGTTTTTAGAACGCTATTCGCTCATTTCACACTTTTAAATCTGGATTTTTTTATAAACTGTTTTTAGAGAGCATCTATATCTTACATATATCTACCACGAGCACGCCAAATTTCGAGTTTCTAATCTTTAACAATTACCTGCAAATTGTAATTAGAACGTTTTCGGATGTTTTTCGCGCATTTTCACACCATCTAAATTTTGAATTTTTACGACTATTTTTATAGGGGATTTATATCTTATAAATAACTACCATACCAAATATTAAGAAGCTAGCCCTTTCAGTATCACAAAAATCGTAATTTAGAACGTTTTTTACTTCCAGAAATCCAAGATGGTAGTAGCACCGGCATAAAATATAGTGTATGTTGGATCAGGGACTGTCACCATCAATTTGCAGTCATTACATTTGAAACCGGTTTGGTATTTCCTGAGATTGCATAGAAATTACAATTTAGAACGTTTTTAGAACGCTTTTCGCGCATTTTCACTCCTTTTAAATACCGATTTTTTTAGGAACTGTTCTTAGAGATCATTTATATCTTCTAAGTAACTTATATTATAAAGCGAAATTTCCAGTTTCTATGCCCTCCAGTAACACAAAAAATCGCACTTTTAAAAAGTTTTTTGCTCCTGCACACCCTTTGGGGTATTGGAACAGACATAAAATATACCCTATGTTGGAACAGGGACTATCACCATCATTTTCCACCATTACTTATAAAATCGGTTCGGTAATTCCAGAGATTACCCCCTACAAATAAACAAATACCCAGACCTTACTTCTTTGTAATATTAGTATAGACTAGCAAAACCCGCGCCTTTACTCGCGTAATAGTTGAAATATGCCAAGCGTAACTTGTATGTCTGATTTTTTTTTTTTAACCATTTGGAAAAATGGTTATTGTTCTCTGTCAGGGTAGAAAATCAAAAGCATATATGAAGGTTTTTATTGGTTTAATCCGCATTTTATTCGTTTTGTGATTGGTCTGTACAATAATCTGTATCTCCCTTTACTTTCAACAACGATGGATACCTTCTGTTGCCACTATGACAAAAAAGTAATAAAAACTACAAAAAAAAAAATTAATAACTCAGAAACAAATTGACATACAGCTTTCAAACAAATTGCATTTAAAATTACATTTTTTTCTCTATCCGACGTTGTAAAAAGTAATATTGTCGGATGTTTAGAAGTTTAATAATGAAATTTCATTTCAAATGTGTCATCATATTTCTTGGAAATCTGACGATGGAAAAGCCTTTTCCCGAACAGCCAATGAAATGCTTGTATAATACGTACGAGTCGCAGACGATTTTTGCGCTTGCAATTTTTACGTGTCATAACTTTATTAATATTTAATTCATGGCGTATGTAATGTATGATCAACTCCGTGCGATTTTTTATGTCTTAAATTTTAGTCTTCGAAAAAATCATTTTCCAAATGGTCGTTGTAATTTGTTAAATTGCTTTTTTTTTTTTTTTTTTGAAGAAATTATACATTAAGGAATGATTAAAAAATTACTAATTAAGCTACAGTTTGGCTAAACTTCATTATTACACTGCATTAGGCGAAAATGAGACTTAAATTAATGAGAATAACTGAAACTTATTCTAAATAAATGATAACTTAGAATTTATTTTGAAGCTTTTACAATCATTTTAGTTTTTATTTGAAGTTTCGAATTTTTTAGAAACCCTTCTTAGCACGCATTTACATCTTAAAAGTAACTATCATGCTATATTCCAAGATTCTAGTCTAACGGTCTACCACACCCCTGGTGGTAGTGGCACCAATATAAAATATAGCCTGTGTTGGAACAGGGATTGTCACCATCAATTTGCCAACTTTAATTTTGATATCGGCATGGCATGTCCTCAGATTACATCGAAATCAAAATTTAGAAAGTTTTTAAAAGGCTTTTAGCTCATTTTTTTTTTTTTTTTAATTTCGAATCTTTTTAGAAACTGTTCTTAGAGAGCATGTACATTTTACAAGTATCTATCATGCCAAATTTAAAGTTATCATTAACAATTCATTAGAAATCGTAATTTAGAACATTTTTAGAACGGTTTTCGCTTATTTTACCCTTTTAAATTTCAATTTTGATTTCATCTGTTCTTTAAGAGCATTTACATCTTATAAGTAACTACCATGCCAAATTTCAAGTTTCTATCGTTAATAATTCCATAAAAATTGAATTTTAGAAATTTTTTATAACGCTTTTCGCTCAATTCACCTTTTTAAATTTGAATTGAGATTGGAACAGAAACTTCCATAATTTACAAGGGAAGTCTATGGGAATTTGGCGAAATATTAGAGATATTGCCAAGTTGGCATCTCTTTTGGCGACTCACTTTGGTCGCCAAATTTGGCGATATATCGTCAAGTTGGGGACAAACTTGGCAGTATTTGGCGACCGAACAAGGTCCCCCCCTATGGCAACCTCCCTTATAGATATGAAGATGCATTAAATGCTGTTCAATAACCAATGGCTGCCATTTTGTCTCCCATATAAAACTAAAATTAATTAATTAAAATTTAATATTTGTTAAATATTATAAATCAAATTTGGCGATATACGGAGAAGTTAGCGACAAACTTGGCGGCATTTGGCGACAGAACAGGGTCCGCCCTATGGTAACCCCCCTTATAGGTATGGGGATGCATTAAATGCTTGACATTTACGATAAGCCATTATTGGCATTTAATCTTATAGTTTGGCGATAGTTTTTTGGTCGGCGGCGGGATAATCGAGTAGTACCGAATTGCGTAAAAGAAACATCCTTATAACTCGAAAAATTATAATCATATTAACTAACAATTTACTGCGTCGGATTAAGCGTCTCATTTCCAATTAAAATATATCTTTGAATTGAAATTTGAATGAAATACAGGGTCATGAAAAATCGAAGAGTGTGAAAAATAGAATTACAAATATTTCGGCAACTAATTATCCGATCGAGTTCATTCATGATGCAAAATTTATATTTTTTTATTGTCTTTTCTATTCACTCCTTCAAATAAACAATTTCGAAAATTTTTGTGTACCTTTTATCAGAACGAATATTTCGAGAGTCCGAAAAAAATAGTTCCGGTTAATCGAGGTTACTGATATTCAATAGGCTTCTTGCCATTATTACTCCCTAAGTACACACCGAATTTCAAGTCTCTATCTCAATTTGTTCGGGAGATAGAGCGATTACAGACACACACACCGATACACATACAGACGGACACCAACATTTTTTTTCTAAACTAGGGGGCTCGGCCCCCTACGAGCTACGCTCGCCAACCCCCGTCCAGACACCGTAGACTCTAAATGCACGCTAATTTGATCGGCTTTAAAAAGATTTCGAAAGATTGAATTATAATTTAAAAAACAGTGGCGATCTCTCTATAAACGGATTTCTATTCATTTCTCTTTGATTGGGGAATTTTAACGCCAAATCCGTTGCGGTACTACTTGATTATCCCGTCGACCAATTTCGCCAAATTATATAAATCGCCAAACCACCCGCCAAATTATACAAATTGACATAATTTTTATTTTAAATAACGAAAAAACAAATAAATTAGTACAACATTAATTAAAATACAAATAAAACATCGAAATAAAAATAACTTGATGACGTAGACACGTGTAACAACATTTCAAAATAAGCTAATATAAAAGGAATTAAGTAGACAGAGTTTTTGTCTCCTGGTATATTTTAACAAAGTGAAAAGAAAGTTCTTTTAAATGAGACATTTTAAATTAATCGTTTTTAATCTGACGTAATTTTGACCAAACTATTCTTTCTCTTTTTAATATTCACATGAAAATACTTGTGTTAGAAATTAAATATTATTTGCGCTTTCCTAACAAAAAATAGTTGAAAAGTATCCTCTTAAAATATCAAATAAATGTCTAGCGCAATTTCTAAATTTAAACCGTTTTGCAATATTATTTTGTGTTCATTTTATGTAATAACTGTAATGTGACGTAAATATGACGAAATTTCTCCTATTTAAGACTTCTTACGCATGTTAATAAATTTATTGTTTTACAAATTCCTTTCTCTCTTAAAATTCACGTGCAATTATAGTTTTTATGACGTAATTTTTAATAAGTTCCTGCTTTTTGTACATAATTATTTAATTCTAATTCCAAATGTTTTTTTCTGTTTATAATAATCACGTGTAAATAAATTTTTAATTTATTTACGCGTATAAATATATATATATATATATATTGAAGCAAACATTATTGTTTCCGCTGTTTATACCGTTGGCAACAGTTTAAATTAGTACAATTTTCTGAAATCTGTAAAAAATATCTCTAGAAATGCTGAAAATTTGAATTTAAAATAGAAATAACACCTCAAAAAATTAGTCAAAATAAAAAAATTAATGCAATCTGCACTCCGGCAAATTCTAACGCATAAAATGATCTAAAAATGATTAAATTCCTATGAACAGTTTTTGCTCCTATAAAACTTTTTTAGTGGAACGATTTTGTCCAACTTTAGCATTAAATATCTCTTAAAATAATTCTTCGATCTGAAAACTGTCTACATCAGCGTGTTTATCAAACATTTTTGTATAATACTACCGATTTTCATATTTTTGTATGCATTATTTTTCTTAATATTAAAGAAGAAAGACCCCCGGTCACAAAAAATTGAAAACCGGCGGCGGCGGCGGCGGCGGTGACAGCGGTAGTTACTTTTTTTTAGAATAGAGAGAAATATGTTTTTCGGAATCTCCAGTGTCTGAAGCGTGTAAATCCATCAAATTTTTTTTTTCCGATTTTTAAAACGATTACAAGATTTACCCTATACTACGTATGATGGGTAAGTAACAATCAGGAAAATATTGAAAATTACGTCATAAAAGCTATAGTTACGCATGAATTTTAAAAGAGAAAGAAATTTTTTAAATAATAAATTGTACATTATTATGCATTAAATCGCAAATGTAGGAAATTTACGTCATATTTTAAAAGGCCAAATAATTGACAGTTGGCAAAACAATTTAAATTTAAAAAATATTTGCGCGATACATTTATTTCATATTTTGAGGTAATACTTTTCAACTATTATCGTGAATTCTAAGACAGCGCAAATAATATTTCCTTTCTAACAACAAAAGTATTTTCATGTGAATGTTAAAAAGAGAAGGAAAACTTTGCTGAAAATTACGTCAAATATAAAACGATATATTTCAAATGTGTTATTTAAAAGAACTTTCTTATAGAGCTGTTTAAAAACTGAGAGACAAAGACTCTGTTTACTTAATTCCTTTTACATTAGCTTATTTAAAATTTTTAACTATATATACATTTTTTTTTAATCAAAGACGAAAACACCCACTGTATTCCTTAACAAATGCTGATTTCGCCTTAAAAATCTCCAATCAAAGGAATATGAATGAAAACCCGTTTACAGGGAGATGCCTACTGTTTTTAAAAATTATAATTCAGTCTTTTTAAAGCCGATGAAATTAGCCTGCTTTTAGAATTTGGGGTGTCGGAACGGGGGTTGGGGAGCGTAGCTCGTAGGGGGCAGAGCCCCCTAGTAATTAAAAAAAAACCAAAAAACAGTGGCGATCTCCTTGTTAACGGATTGTTTTCATCTTTGATTAAATTAGATCAGTGAAACATGTGAAAATAAGCTAATATAAAATGAATTAAGAAAACAGAGTGTTTGTCTCCCGGTATTTTTTAACAACGCTTAAGAAAGTTTTTTTAAATAAGACATTTTAAATGTATCGGTTTGAATCTGACGTAATTTTCACCAAAGTTTTCTTTCTCTTTTTAATATTCACGTGAAAATACTTTGTTGTTAGAAGGGAAATATTTGCGCTGTCTTAGAATTCTCAACAGTAGTTTAAAAAGATTATCTCAAAATATGAAATAAATATCTCCCGCAAATATATTTTTTTATTTAAACTGTTTGGCAATTTTAAATGTGACGTAATTTCCTTCATTTGTGACTTTTAACGCATATTAATAAATTTATTATTTTACAATTTTCTTTCTCTTTTAAAATTCATGTGTAAATATAGTTTTTATGACGTAATTATCAATATTTTTCTGCTTTAATACGTAATCATTTAATTCTCATTTTAAAGTTTTTTTCTGTTTATAATAAGTCACGTGTACATGAATTTTTAATTTGAAGGAAATATTATTCTTTGAGCCTATTTTAAATTTGGCAACAGTTTAAAATAATACCTTTTTCTAAAAGTTGTAAAAAATATCTCTCGAAATGCTGAAAATTTGAATTTAAAATAGAAATAAAACCTCAAAAAATGACTCAAATTAAAAAGATAAATGCAGTCTGCTCACCGGGAACTTCTAATGTATAAAATGATCTAAAAATGATTAAATTCCTATGTATAGTTTTTGCTCCTATAAAAAATTTTAATGGAACGACCAACTTTACCAACTTCACCAACTTTAACATTAAATATCTCTTAAAAATAATTCTTCGATTTAAAAACTGTCTGCATCAGCGAGTTTATCAAACATTTCCCTATAATACCATCGATTTTCATATTTCTGTAATACAGCATTTTTCTCAATATTAACAAAGAAAGACCTACGGTCACAGAAAATGTAAAACCGGCGGCGGCGGTGACAGCGTTAGTTACTTTTTCTTAGAATAGAGAGATACTTACTTTTATTTTTCACTGCCTCTATATAATTATTAGTATTATTTTTTAATTCCCCCCGTGCGAAGAACTGATTTACTGCTAGTATGAAATAAGCTAAACTAAGAATTCTTTTCTCAGAGAAACACAGAAATATAATAAATGAAAATTATTAAAAAGTCAAAAATAATCTTGTATACTCTAAATAATAAATGCGTAAATTTATACATTAAAACAGGCTTATTGATGATACAAAGGCGATTTCTCTATACAGGGTATCCCAGAAGTAATGGGACAAACTTAGGTAGGGGGTAGAGGACGTCACAAGGATTCAGATTTGCATAGCAACCCAGGGTCGGTAACGCTTTCCTGTCGCGGTAGTGACGACACAAAACACAAGAAAGAAAGGACACGAACAGGGAGAGAAAACATGTTTATTATTCTTAGTACTGCAAAAATGCCGGGACAATGCTGGAAAGTATTGAGGAACTTGTTGCACGCATCGTGGCAGATGCTGGGGAAGTCCGGGGCACTCCCAGTATTTTCGAGAACATTAGATCTTCCATACGCCGGAGATGCGCTTCCATGCATCACGGCCCGGAGTCGTAATTTCGAACACCTACTTTGATGACGATCGTTGTCCCTTTAATGTTCTTTCTTCTTAGTTTTTTGATGTACTAAGGATAATAAACATGTTTTCTCCTCTTATTCGTATCCTGTCTTTCTTGTGTTTTGTGTCGTCACTACCGCGCCAGGAAAACGTTTCCGACCCTGGGTTGCTATGCAAATCTGAATCCTTGTGATGTCCCCTACCTCCCCTTAAAGTTTGTCCCATTACTTCTGGGACACTCTGTATATGTAAAGTGGCTCGCAAATTGTCAAATACACGCCCTGTTGTGTCAATTTCAAAATACACATTTTCCTCTGTGGGTTTTAATAGCACACTAATCGGCTTAAGTGTGTAAAATGTTATCAGATAACTCAGAAATACACAGTTTAACGTGTGAATTCCACATGAGTACACACATAACTGTGTTATATAAAACTAGTATGTTGTGGTCATCACAAAACTTTCTTCTATATAAATCACTTCAATTAAATCCGTTAAATAGTACAAGAAATAACAACGATTTAGCACCAATTCATATCAAAGTATATCTGAACTAGTATTAAAAAATGCTCTGACGAGCACCAAAAAAGGCTAATATGTTTTTAAGTATGAAAAAGGATTTGACAAGTGCTTCTAATTGAGCATGAAAACGGACAAGGGGTCCCTTCTTGGCTGCAGCTCACTGTCAATGCCAACTTTGAAAAAATCATATTTGCGCTTTTTCCATATAAAGTAAATTCACGGTACTTTAGTAAAACTTTCCGTCGTGCTTTACATGTTAACTGCACTGTTGTACTGTTGTACTGCGCATGCGTCTGCAATGCAACTTTGTACAGTGCACTGTGTACCATTATTTCTCTATAAATTATACTACACTGTACATTCCTATTATGCTTTTGATTTTTGAACCTCAGCGCACACTCACACTGTGCTTTTGTACTTCCGTATTAAAGGTGTATGCGTTAAATGTTCGTTTATAATTTACATGCATTGCTGTACTGCATAGTACATTGTAAAGCCACAACCACTTTCATATAATTTCAAAAATCAATGAATGCATTATACTGTTATGCATGCACATTTGGAATTATTCCTGTACAGAGTGCTGCACTGCACTACAAATCAGTTTTCTGTACAGTTCTACACTGCGGGCGTGCTTGGTGGCCCTGCATGAGTGTGATACGCTGCAGGAACTAGGGGTACTATGTTGGTACTATGTGTATGTCGCCTTACATTCATGTTTAATCAGGCTGCTTCTTTACTGGCTGTGTCTTTTACACTACACATTTTTATCGTAACTGTGGCTGATTTTTTTTATATGAAAAAAGCGCAAATATGATTTTTTCAAAGTTGGCATTGACAGTGAGCTGCAGCCAAGAAGGGACCCCTTGTCCGTTTTCATGCTCAATTAGAAGCACTTGTCAAATCCTTTTTCATACTTAAAAACATATTAGCCTTTTTTGGTGCTCGTCAGAGCATTTTTTAATACTAGTCATTTAAATTTTTTGATAATTATATATTGAATATAAATAAACCTGAGTTGCTTTTAAATATTCCCAATACTTTTTTCTTATTTCGCACAATAATGCACTATTTAACCAAGTAATGCACACTGTTTTAAGAGGTTCAAAGTTTTTCAATCAAATTCACGTTATTTTTATTCATAATTTAATTTACTTGGGCTCCCTTAAATATAATTAATATAATTCCTTAAACTGATATTAGTTTTTGTTGCATTAAAATATCTCAATTTGTTGATTCTCTCTAAACAGGTAAACCCTATTGGTTTACAATGGAAGTCTATGGAATTTGGTGATATATCGCCAAGTTGGTGACAAACTTGGCGGTATTTGTCGACAGAACAGGGTCCCGCCTATGGTAACCCCCCCTTATAGGTATGGAGATGCATAAAATGCTGTTCTATAACCATTGTGATGCGTTTCATTCGAGCGTTGCCATTAAACAATTAACAAATAATCGCGATTTCTGTGACACATACGATAGCGTAATATATATATATAGATTATCGTGGAAATCGAAGGTTCAGGCCACATCGCATTGTTTAGCTAGACCGGTTATACTAACATCGTTCTCATGTTTTGCTACAATTTCTTTTATTGAACAGTAATTCGCTTAAGCTTCTTACTACTGCTATCACTAAACACTTTTTCATTCTTAGAAGCCATAATGAGAGCTAAAATTAGCATAAACCTGAGTAAAAGTAAAAGTTAATATTTTTGCAGTAATACTGGTACACAAAGCACTCTGATTTGCACACCTTACTCCAAACTTGACTAATAACAAGAGTTATGTGAGGGTTGCCAACTGAACTATTCGGCAGCCTTGGTCGTGAACCGAGATATTGTACGCCAACTGAGTCAAATTTTGATCACCGAAGTTGAACATAAACTGAACTGGTCATAAACAGAGGCGGTCGTGAACCGAGGTTCCACTTATATTTTGACCTATAAGTTTACAAATATGGCATTATTTATATATTCTATGGCGATGATCATTAAGCATATTGGCGATTTTGGCAATGAAACTCACCGATTTCAAAGTAACGTTCCAAAGTGTACTTGAACCGCCACAGATGTCATATACGATCACATTGACGCGATTTTTTTTCTAACGCCAATGTCATATACGCACCGGGGTACTTAACTGTTGTCAAAGTTTTGTCATTTTGCTTGATATGCTAACCCGGATGTTGTTGTTTATTTATTAATAAATTGTTTACTTACTTTTATTTTCTTTTTTTTTAAATTATGTAAATTGTTTTGTTCTATTGTTATTAATTAAACTTTTTTAAATTTTTTGTTAATCCCCTTTTAAAAATATATATGTAACTGGTATTCTAAAACGAGGTTTTCGCCAAATTGGCGTCAGAAAAATATATCGCGCCAACGTGGTGCGTATATGACATCTGTACCATACTTGGTACAACTTGATTATCCTGTCGACAAAACAATTATCGCCAAACTATAAGATTAAATGACAATAATGGATGATAGCGAATGTTACAGTCACTTGACATTAAACACGATACACGTGTTTGTTACGTCATCAAGTGATTTTTAATTCAAGTTTTGGCACAAATGTTATAAATGCCCCATATTGGCTCGATTTTTTTTACGCCAATGTCATATACGCACCGGGTACTTAACTGGCGCCAAAGTGTCGTTATTTTGCTTGATATGGTAACCCGGATATAGATGATATATTAACGTGGTTTTCACTAAATTGGCGTCGGAAAAAATCGCGACAATATGGAACGTATATGACATCTGTGCACAAGTTTTTATTAGTATTTTTATTAATGTTTTACTAATTTATTTATTCTTTCGTTATTTAAAAAAAAAAAAATGTCAGTTTGTATCATTTGGCGAATAGTTTGGCGAAATTGGTCGACGGGATAATCAACTAGTACCGTATATTTTTGCTGTACATTTTCAACAATATCTCAAGCAAACGTACCTAAAGTTAAACGAAACCCTAGTTATTAAAGCCACAGATGTCATGTACACAACGGGTTTGGCGAGGTTTTTTTCTCAAACCAATTTGATGAAAACCTCGTTTTCGAATAGCAGTTACATATATACTTTTAAATTACTTTCTATTATTTTAAAAAGAAAAATACGATGAATAATGAAAAGTTTAATTAATAACTATAGAACAAAACAATTTATATAATTTAAAAAAATAAAATAAAAGTAAATAAAAAAATAATTAATAAATAAACAAGAATAGCTCAGTTACTGTATCAGACAAAATAACGCCATTATCGCGCCACTTATATGCGTTGGTGCGTATATGACATCTCTTCCTTATTTAAGATAGATGGAATGCTATTTTTTTTTTTTAAGGTATGCTTAGTATGTGAAGTATTTATATTACTGCATACCTATCGCTTGTGTAAGTCAGGATGTTATGATGATAATAATAATTTAAAAAAAAATCTTACATTTAGCTCCTGAACATAAGCTTGGGATTTACCCTTCCCCCCCCCCCCCCCATCAACTTGTTTGTGCTCCATTGTGTCTATTACTCCAGTTCAAAATATTAATCAAGAAAGTTTTCAAAAATACAAAAATCTGTCGGTTGAATTTCAATTTTTATTGACTTTTAAAAACAAAAGTACACGTGTTATCCTTTTTTTAAAATTATTGTACTGCTTTTTAGGGAGTGGCAACACAAAAGAAATTATTGAATTAGAAAATTAAAAAATGAAAAGGAGAGATTGCTATAATTTTATGGAGACATTATAAAAGACAAATTCGATTTTCTCAGCGACCGTCAAACATACAAAGATGAAAAAAAAACCTATTTTAAGTTTGAACAAGAAGATCAAAATAAAACAAAAACGAAGTTAATCCGTCCATTGGAACGTTAGCTACACTTTGTTGAATTTTGTGTCTTCATTTTTTCGTTTAAGATTAAATAAAAAACTACTGAAAGCTACAGTAATTTTTTTAATGCGATCAGTTTATTCGTCTCGTCGAGTTCTATCTTTCAAAAGAAAAATCATTGTCGTATGTCAACTGGTTCGCATGAAATTTAAGAAAGTCGTTTGCATTTTCAATTTCTTAATCATATTATAGCTTAACGCTACCGCGTTTGCTATGATTTGAAGTTGGATGAAAATTCGTGCATTAGTTCTTGAGATAGAGCTATAGCGGAAATTCTGAAAAAATGTAGCATAGCAGCGCCACCTGTTGAGCGGTTTACACTAAAAGTAAACAGCACTAAACTATACTAAGGTATACTTGAATCTGAAGTTTGTTGAAAATCCAAGCATTAGATCTTGCGAAAAAGCTATTGCGGAAATCGCAAAAAATACAGCATAGCAGCGCCACCTGTGGAGCGATTTACACCAAAAATTAAACAGCACTAATTTATACGTCAATTCATGTCAAGGACTAACTAAATCTGAAGTTTGATGAAAATCCGTGCAATAGTTCTTGAGATACAGCTCTTGTGGAAATCGTAAAAAATGCAGCACAGCAGCGCCACCTATTGGGCGATTTACACCAAAAATTAAACAGCACTAATTTATATCAGGTACTAACTGAATCTGAAGTTTGATAAAAATTCGTGCATTTTTTCTTGAGTTAGAGCTATTGCGAAAATCATGAACAATGCAGCATACCAGCGCCACCTGTTGGGCGATTTTCACAAAAAAGTAATCAGCACCAAACTATATCTTGGACTAACTGAATCTGAAGTTTTATCAAAATCCGTGCAGTAGTTCTTGAGATATAGCTATTGCAGAAATCGTGAAAAATGCCGCATAGCAGCGCCACCTGTTGGGCGATTTTCACCAAAAACTAATCAGGTCCAGTTTATATCAAGGTCTAACTAAATATGAAGTTTTGTGAAATTCCGTCAATTATTTCTTGAGATAGAGCGCCCACAAAATTTTTGTCACATACAGACTCACAGACAGAGTGACAGAGTGACAGAGTGACAGACAGACTCACAGACAGACATTTTCTAAAAACCATCAAATCGTGTTCTGGGCATTCTAAAACGTATAAATCCGTTGAAAACCGGAAGTCGAAATTTTTCACGAATCCAATACTTTCTTCTTGTAAAAATAGAAGAAAGTAAAAATGATGGATTTTGTGTACAGTCGTGGAAAAAAGTAAATACCCCTTACTAACTTTGCAAAAAACTATCGTAGAAGAAAGTTACTGGTATCACACGATTGGTAATAAAGTCTACTTTTAAATGATGTATATAAAATTTGCTTAGGGGGCCATCTATATATTAAAACGAACCACAACTTTGTTTTTTTCAACAGCAGTACATAATCCTGACAGCATAAATGAACTCTACACCCTTCAATTAGCCTAGAAACAAATTTTTATTTAATTCGTACGATAAGTTTTCGAGAAATTAATTATTTTAAAACAAGCGTATTTTTGGGGCTGTATCCAAATTGAAGTTCGGTACTGGATTGTTGACCGAGAGAGCCTCATTCTTGATCAAGGCGTCTTAAGCGCCACTCAAGCAGTCATTATAGACTGCTAGATTACGGGATAACATTAGAAATTTCAAAATATCTAGTCACTACTATCATAGACGGCCCCTTAAACCATCATTTTGCCGTTTTTTAAGCATAATTTGAAAACTACTTGGAAGAAAAATGTGAAATTTTGGATTTCCATAAAGCAGGACTTAATAAATCTAAATACAGTCGAACCCCGTTAATACGCGAATTAAGGGACCGATCAAAAATCGCGTATTAAACGGGTTCGCGTATTAATCGAAGGTCGCGAATTTTCGTCCAGTGGTCCATGTAATAACAACCTATACGGTTAAAACACATCTGTTTGACAATTTTTAGCGTTAAAGACATAAAATGACATTTCATTTGTTTTAATCATTATGTGCTTATTAAGCAGGAACTTTTGAAAGCTGGAAATTCAAATAAGCGTTATTGTCTTAGGTAAAAATCCAAGAAGTCTTTTCAAATTTAGATTTTTTATGTATGACACATAAAATGGAACAAAACGAACACAAAAAGTTCTGCTAACCATGTTAACTAAAACTAATGTTAACAAAATTAAAATCCTTGTTAGCTATACAGAATAAATAGGGAACTGTGTTGATAATAATAAAAAAATCAATAAAAAAACAAAGTTAAAATTTAATAAAGTCAATAATGACATAAAAATTACATTTTGGCAAAATAGCTACAGGATCTTTCCAGGAAGTAATGAGTCCATAAAATTCGTTTATTTGAAGATTTCTTCAAAATAGCCTCCTCCTGCATTAATACACCTTTGCCAATCACTCTGCCACCCATTTATGTCCGCCTGGAAGTCTTCTATTGGGATGCTGTTCAGAACATACGTTACGTTTTACTGAAAGTTCATCAGATTGTCAATACGATGTCGTTTTAAGCTGAATTTTACCGAGAGAACAGAAAAAGTCTGGCTGTGACAGATCGGGACATCTGTACGATGGTTGGGGCAGCGTTGCCAGGGCCAGTGTTGCTGTGTTTTGACAGAAATTGAGTCCCTTTGAAGGAACCAGCTTGGCACAAATTTTCTGCATTTGAAGTTCTTCCGTGACAATTTGATGCACAATCGATTTTGTAAGTCCCAACGTCTCCGAAATTATTCGAACACTCAAAAGCGCTTTCATTTTAGTCAGCTTGTCTGAAGTTTGAGTACTTGATGGACGCCTAGCGTGTTGTTCGTCATCGACGTTCTCGCTATCGTCTTTCAAGGCTTTGTGCCAGGGCCGAAACTAAGGGGGGGGGGGCAGAGGGGGCATGTGCCCCGGGCGCCAGATCGAAGGGGAGCCAAATGAAGGATTATACCTTTGGAATGGATCTTTTTCTTCTGATGGACTGATGTCTTCTATTATTATGAAACAGCCATTATAAATGAAGTGTTAGGTGAAGATGAAAGAGCAGCCGTAAAAGTTAGAACTCTGATTTTCTGCTCCGAATGGGAAAAAAAAATGGCCATATTTTTTTTTTTTTTTTTTTTTTTTTTTTTTTTTTTTTTTTTTCCTCATTCGGACCAGAAAATCAGAGTTCTAACTTTTTACGGCTGCTCTTTCATCTTCACCTAACACTTCATTTATAATAGCTGTTTCATAATAATAGAAGACATCAGTCCATCAGAAGAAAATAACTCGGTTAAGCAGGACTCGGATAATCGGGACTCTAACTGTATATTTCATTTAAAAAATGATCTTTAGAATATTTTTGTTGGTGTTCAGAGGGGACTCATGACCCCCGTGACTTCCCCCTTGGATTCGCCATTGTAGATTACGTAGTTCAGTATTACATATTTTAAGATTACATATTTTAAATTTAAAAATAAGTCGGCTATTAGAAAACTAGTAAAATTCTCTTTGTAAATATACTTTGCGGAAGAAAGGGGGGGGGGGTGGAGGGCGCCAAAATCCATGCTTGCCCCGGGTGCAAAAAAGGCCAGTTTCGGCCCTGCTTTGTGCCACCTAAACTTTTGAGCCTTGGATAAAGAATCCTTCCCATAGGCTTCTTGTAACATGGCAAGCATATCAGTAGCCGATTTGTTTAGCGTTTCACAAAATGTTATAGCATATCGCTGCTAGAAACTCCGTTGAATTCTGAAAACCTAACGCCACTTTCAAACACGTGTCTCAGTGCGCTGCAAAGGTTCAAGGCCAACTGACTTCCACTAGCCTTTGTAGCTTACATTCCTCACCGCACGTACTGCCCGCAAACTACGCCGCCCCTTTGGCCTTGTGCTTTGCGCAAAAAATCCAGTCTCATTACTTCCTGGACAGATCCTGTATCAATTTTGGCCTGTTTGACATGCGGTCACGTTGTTTTCAGCCATATTCAGGTGATGGTAAAGCTTGCTCTGTCGAGGGCCCTTCATACAGTGATGATGCATACAGAGAAAACTGAGCATGTCCGTAACTTTGGAGAATGGGGATGGCGGACGGACGCGCAGGTTCATCATCTTCTTTCTCCTCATCCGGTTATATCGCCGGTTATCATCGCAGTTATATCGGCGATGGTGTCATCCAGACTTCAGAGCTCGGAGGTGACTAGATCTTTGTCGATATTAATGAACGTGTCTAAATCGACAAATTCTTCCCTTGCAGTTTCTTGTGTGCCTAGCCAGTCTTTAACATTAGGCTGAAAGGTTGGCTCTTTATAAATTATGTCCTCGCTACTTCCGAAATCCGCTTTGCAAAAACAATTTGCAATCGTCGTTGGTGTGACACTCTCCCATGCTGCAGTAAGTATGTGCATTGCGTCGAGGACTGCAACAAGACGACACTCATGGCAAGAAATATTCCTTTGTTGCTGTCGTGTTCTATTTGGTGAATGTATCGTCGTACTAGGCGAGTCTTATAATGTACTTTGGTGCTGTTAATTATTCTTTGGCCCATTGGGTGAGTGACACTGGTCGAATTTTGAGGTAGAAATTCTACTTGAAGATTCTTCAGGTCTTCGTTATCTTTTGGATGTGCAGGACAGTTGTCCGCAAGCAATGAGACATGGAGCGATTCTTTTCCCATACGCCGGACAAAATTACGAACCCTTGTTGAAAAAGGTTGCCCGTCATCCACGCTCTGTAATCGCAGGCACAAAACAACAAGATCAAAATATTAAGTAACCGTTTTAACTAAGTTCACAGCTATGCAGTAGGCACAGTCGATAGGAAGAAGATCTAGGCCCTCGTCAGACATATTGCCGCTAAATTTTGACAGAAAAAATGCATTCCTAGTTTAAAGAATTATCGAATAAAATGCTTGGGAAAATATTCCCTCTAAAACCTCGTCACTTTTGAACCAAACTCATTCGCGTATTAAACGTAGGTTTTTCTTGCAAGGGACTGATAAAATTTCGCGTATTAAACGGGGTTTTATATATGCATAAGATAGCCGTATTTCAAGGGACCGAAGAAAATTCGCGTATTAAGCGGTTTCACGTATTAAGCAGGGCGCGTATTAACGGGGTTCAACTGTACATCAATAAAATTGTCGGTTGCAATTCGTAATTTTTTCGAATATTAATTTCATAATTCATAAATCATATCATAAAATTATAAAAATGGCAAATTCATCGTATTTATATTTGGGTATTTTAGTATTATTGCTACACACAAAATTAGCATATTAGGAGTATAATTTCAGGAGATATTAATAAAAATATGAAAATGTAATTTAACATTCGAAGCACTAAATTTTGAATGTTTATAATTCAAAAACTTATCATTCAAATGATTTGAAATTTGGTGTCTAGGTATAGTTTGAACCGAAGATTTGAAATATCTTGTTAAAATTGGGTCTTGCTTTTGGAAAAAAATTAAGTTTGGGTTCTTTTTAATATGTAGATGGCCCTCTAAGCAAACTTTATATACATCATTTAAAAGTAGACTTTATTTCCAATCGTCCGGTACTAGTAAGTTTATTCTACGATAATTTGTTGAGGATTTAGTAAGGAGTGTTTACTTTTTTTCCACGACTGTACATATTACTTAACCTTGTTGTTTGGGATGTGAATTTTGAACTAAATATTTTTATGGTCACAAAATAAGTTTGCATGAATAACAAACACGTGTGTTTTGTGTGTTTTGTGTGTTTGTTCTCTTTCCAGCAGATTTGATTTTAGACAACAAAATAGTGTAACTTTAATTTACAAAACTAGGGGGCTTGGCCCCCTACGAGCTACGCTCGCCAACCCCCGTTCAAACACTGCAGTCTCTAAAAGCACGCTAATTTGATCGGCTTTAAAAAGATTTTGGAAGATTGAATTATAATTAAAAAAAAAACAAAGGCGATCTCCCTATAAACGGGTTTCTATTCATTTCTCTTTGATTGGGGAATTTTACGGAAAAATCAGCTGCTGTTAAAAGATACAATGGCATTTCAAAATCATCTAATATAAAATGATTTAAGTAAACAGAGTCTTTTCTCCCGGTATTTTTTAACAAAGCGAAAAGAAAGTCCTTTTAGATAAGACATTTTAAATATATCGTTTTTAATCTGACGTAATTTTCACCAAACTTTTCTTTCCCTTTTTAATATTCACGTGAAAATACTTTTATTAGAAATGAAATATTATTTGCGCTGTCCAAAAAAAAAAAAATAGTTGAAAAGTTCATCTCAAAATATCTAGTAAATGTCTCGCGCTATTTTTAAATTTAAACTGTTTTGCAATATTATTTTTTGTTCATTTTACGTAATAAGTGTAATGTGACGTAAATGTGATGTAATTTCTCCTATTTAAGACTTCTAACGCATGTTAATGAATTTCACGTGTAATTATAGATGAAGTAATTTTCAATAAGTTCCTGCTTTTTATACGTAATTATTTAATTCTAATTTGAAAGTTTTTTTTTCTGTTTATAATAGTCACGTGTAAATAAATTTTTAATTTGAAGCAAACATTATTTTTTCCGTTGTTTATACAGTTGGCAACAGGTTAAATTAGTACAATTTTCTGAAATAAGTAAAAAATATCTCTCGAAATGCTGAAAATTTGAATTTAAAATAGAAATGAAACCTCGAAAAATGAGTCAAATTAAAAAAATAAATTAATTCTGCACACCGGGAAATTATAACGTATAAAATGATCTAAAAATTATTAAATTCCGATGTATAGTTTTTGCTCCTATAAAACTTTTTTAGTGGAACGATTTTGTCCAACTTTAGCATTAAATATCTCTTAAAATAATTCTTCGATTTGAAAACTGTCTGCATCAGCGTGTTTATCAAACATTTCTGTATAATACTGCCGATTTTCATATTTTTGTATGCATTATTTTTCTTAATATTAACGAAGAAAGACCTCCGGTCACAAAAAATTCAAAACCGGCGGCGGCGGCGGTGACAGCGGTAGTTACTTTTTTTTAGAGAGAAACAAGATCGTCTGTAAGTATATTTATTGCATGCCATTCTCTGTTAAAGTTGTTTTAAAAACCTAAAATAGTATAGTCATAATTTATGAATAGAATCTTTATAAGCTGAATAAATACACTGTAAAATAATAATTTGAAAAAACACGGAAATCATGACGCTGGTATTACTTCCGTATTTTGTCCCTATTAATTTCAGTCACAAGTTTTGAAAGATATATCTACATCCAGAGGAAAGATTCTTTCTGTAATTCAATCTACAGTAGACAAGCAATACTTTCCAAAACGAGATTTGAATTTAAGATCTGCGATTTTGTAAGCCATTAACTTGACCATCCACCAGTTATTACACAAGCCAAATTTTCAAGTATCGCTATTTGTTATGTTCACATAAGTAAACATATTTCTGTATAATATTCTATTCTTACACATATTTCTGCGTAATATTGTTACACATGATCCTGTGTAATAAACTGTTCTTACTCGTACATCTGTGTAGTATTCTTACACATATTTCGGCGTAATAAGCAAAATACACAGATACTATCTATATTATAAAGGACAAACATATCTGTGCGTAACGCATACGTCAGTTTGCGAATGGCAACACTTTGAAATTTGAACTAAAATTTCCGTTTCGCAATTATATCTACGGCAAATTTTTAAACTTCTAAACATCGCACAATTTAAATTTTAACACCATTGTATAAGGGAAAAAAATGCTCTTTTAAATGCAATTTGTTTGAAAGCTGTATCTCAATTTACTTTTGAGATATTAATTTTTTTGTAGTTTTTAATACAAATTTTGTAATTGTGGCAACTGAAGTACTCCATTTATATTGAAAGTAAAGGGAAAATAGTCGTGGTTTATTATTTTTATTGATTATATCCTTATTGATGCCATTTTCACAATACAAATAAAAGTAACTTTTTTATAATTTTTGAACAGAAAATGATGTCAGACATTAAAAAAAAAAAAAAAAACACGCATTCTTCTTCATAAATCAGTTACATTTCAATAGCTTTACATTACGCTGATACTGAGTTTGAGACGCTAGGCAAAATGATTCAGTGATTAAAAATTATGTCATATTTAAAATAAAACGATCATTTATTTTGATAAAACTAAATATTTGACCAATACTAAATGTAGCAATTTATTGTAATAATACTATGACAGCTAAAGGCAAATTTCTGAAATTTTTTTTTTCACGGGTATTGAGATTAGAACTTAAAGTTTGTGCGAATGTTCACATGAAAAGTTGTATCGGACAAACGTGACTTTAAGTTTAGAAATACATTGATTAATAATGTATTGTGCGTTAAAATACTTTCAAATTGTGAATTTGAATGGTACGTATGTAAATTATGGGAATTGAAAATAACGCACAATTTAGATTTCATGCAGGAAAATTTTATGATGTGACAAAGCGAAATTCTTTTTACAAATTTTTCATCTCATAAAAACAAACATAAAAGTCTCAATCGATAAATTCATCATAATTACTCATCTTCATTACGTATTCTAATAGAGTTAATTTTTTCAATAATTTAAGCAGTTGAAATTTGTGGAAATAATATTTTAGTAATTTTAGATAAAAAATATTATTTGTTTTAAGAGTGAGACAACCAATGTTAGATGAATTTTTTATTGTAATTATTTTTGTAGGTTTATTATAAATTCAATCTGACAGTTACCTTCTAACATTTTAGTTCGTCGAATTTCGACGGGTTCCAACTCGTTTGTGTAATATACAAAATTTGTAAATGACATTAACACACCAATTCGTGTAAATCGGTAGCATTTTCTACCATTCACACACTTGTTTGAGATTTTGAAGGGTAACAAATTATACACCTCCATTAAGCTAATAAACACACATAACTAAAGGTAAATTTTAACGTAAAGTGTGTAAATTTTATGACAAAGGTGTCATTTTACAACTTTACACATATGCGCATGTAAAAGTAACTAATATACACATTTATTTTTTATAGTGTACCGACTTATTCAAAATGGACAATCGAATAGCTTCTTCTTCTTCTTCTTCTTTTTTTTTTTTTTTTTTTTTTTTTAGTACAAAAGAAACTTTAATTACCTTTCCTCTTAGTGCTTAATAATTTTAAGTTACTTCAGAATTTTTTTGCTTTTTTCTATTTCAAAATCACGAGCGATGAAAAATAATAATTAATTAAATTTAAAATTGCAGAAAGTGGCAATGTCGCCGCCCAATATGATTATATAAGTCAGGTACACAAATTGTGTCTGCCGATTATTGCCAAATTTCATTGCTAGGTACATCGTTCTTTTGTGTGAAAAGATACTGTTGTGTCGCCTTTGTTCAGGTAAGGTTTCTGTTTCTTTATATGAAGAATAAGTAAAGAAGCCCCTGGGATGCAGTCAAAAGTCAAAACAAAATTTCTCTGTTGCGAAAATGCTAGACTATCACTTTCCAGGTTTCGAAGTTTGATTTAGAAGAGACTTTCAGATTTATCTATAACAATAACACTGGTCGGCACCAAATTGCTCTCTGTAAAAAATAATAGTTGATTCTTATAGATTTTAATCTGCTAAACAAAAATATGGTAACGAAATTACTGTATCACGTACTTTTGATAGGAGGGTTTGCTTTTAAAATTAAGGTATTTTACATCTTGCTAAAACATAAATGGGAATTTTGTAAACCATAAAATGTAGATAATAATGCGTAAATTACCTGTAAATAAATGTATAAATATTATTACCCGAGTTATAGCGGCAAAAGGAATGAAAATATATTAGTGAATAGCAAATAGTAAATTCGGACACAAAAGAGAGGGGGGGAGGGGGCATAAAAAGAAAAATACACGATACAAGTATCAACAACCTAGATTTCCATACTACATTTAATCAATTTGATATCTAAGACAGTAAAAACATCTTTTTCATGATTTCAATTTTATCTAGAATTTCAAATTAATATGATAATCCTTCACTATTTCTCATTATTATAAAACTGTTTCTCGTAAAAATGGTACGCGCTGGCGCAATTTGGATATAACATATTTAGAATTGGGACTATTAGATCTATACACTTTATATATTTAGTTTGCAGGGAGGAAAAATTTTAATTTCTTTGCCGACCAGTGTAATTTTCCCTTTTTCAGTGGCGGCTCGTACCATTTTTAACAGGTGGTGCTCGATATTATACAAATTCATGAAATTATTACAAATTATCGTATGTACTCGCACATTTTTCACATTTCTTTTGTTTTAAAACTTTAGATACAGTGTCAACACGTCTACTATTTATATTACATAGGAAATAGGAAATGAAACTTAGCAACAGCTTTTTAGATGCGTTCGTAATTATATAAACACGTAGCACCTATATCCGTCGTTTGGTCCGTCCATCTGTCCGCATATAACAACGCAAAAACTGCTCAATCGAATGGTTTGAAATTTAATATATATAATCGTTGCAGAATTTTATCGAGTCATTTCAATTTTTATGAAAATCGAATCAAAACTTAAAAAGATATTAATGAAAGTTTTCTTCATTCTATTAAATCCTATCACACGTAATTAATTCAATGATACTCCATGACAAGGTAATGATTCTAGGTTGCCATGGTGATGACGCCTTATTTAAGATGACGTCCTATTATTTCCATGTGACTGAATTAATATTTGGAATCGTAATAAATTTTGTATTCATGCATTTTTGCATAAGTGTGCAACAGCTATTGCACCAAGATCTGAATATTTATAAAACTATTTATAAAGCGATATATTTGCCACGTTTGACGTACAATTTCCGACTTGTTTAGAATTAGTTCTATTTATTTTTAAATAAAACTTCATGACTGATATCACGATCGAAAATGTATGTCTAGACTTTTCTCAGAGAGTCCTGTTTTTGTGAAATTGTGAGGTTTTTCTCATTTTTGGGAAAATTCTAATCATAATTTTGTGAATTTTAAAATATCGATATCTTCATATCCTATCGTTCATGTATAAAAAGCTAAGTAATGTGCTCTTTGGTGAGTTCAACTGGTTACTTACAGGCCAGATTTTATATTTGAGTGACTAAATTTGTGAAAAATTCAATTTGAAAGTGAAAAAATTCTATGAAAGGTCTATTTAAGAGACAAATAATTTTGTGAAGGGTCCTGTTTTGGGATAAAATGTTTTGTGAAGGGTCCTGTTTGGGGATAAATAATTTTGTGAAAGGTCCTATTTTAAGATAAATTATTTTGTGAAGAGTCCTTTAAAGGACTTAAAATTTTCCAAAACATATCCCTGAAATGTCTAGAAAAGTGCACCATTTGCAAGTAATCATTGTAGAATTAGTTTTTATGAGCGAAAACGTACTAGTTTTTACCATTTATATATAACTAGCAGATCTACCCGGCTTCGCTCGTGTCAATAATAATGGTCCACCCGGGTAAAATACATTAAAATGAAATAATACGGCAGTGACAATAACTGAGATTAGTGCATTACCGTCCACGAATCGTTAAAAGACCGATACGAAATATAAGTAAAATAGTTTTAATTGCGTCTAATATTAACTATACCATAATAATGTATATTCCAAACAAATGTCATAACATATATTAAAGTACAATTATTTGCTTAAAAAGCGTCATTTAAATAATAAAAAACATTAAAAATATTAAAAATTTACATGTTTCGACTCTTTCATTGAGTCATCTTCAGAATATATATATATATATATATATATATATATATAAAAACTACAAACACAATGCCAATTGTGACATTATACTGATGATGGCAATGACCTAACCCATAAATTTTGCCTTTACTAAAATTTTTTTAACTTATGATCATCATACAATTTCGTTTTTTACACTGTCGAATAGAGAAAGCTTCTGTCAAATGAAATTTATTTGAAAATTGTATCTCAATTTTTTCATGTGAATGCATTTTAAAGTAATTTTCAATCATGGATATTTTTGATTTGCATGCAGCCAGGGATAAAATTTCAGCATTTTTTCACACCAGTATTTTGTTAGAGTAAATGATATTTCATTTAATCGGGGCACTCTCTTGATTTAACAGAACAACGTTTTCTTTAAGAATATACCGGTGTGCAAAAACGTGGAAATCTCATCCCTACATGCAGCCCAATTAAGAAAGATATACCTGTTTGCTCTTAATGCAATATTATAAAGTAAAGACATTGACGAACTATGAGTAACTCTAGCATCATATTGTTGGTGGCAATAACCTATCCCAACCATAAATTTAACTTTTACTGCAATTTGACCTTTAAACATCGCACATTTGTTTATTCCAAAATCTAATAGAATACAAAAAGTACTTTCAGTAATTTTTTTTGAAAAGCTTATCTCAATTTACGGATTGTTTATCCATTTTAAATTAAT
Source organism: Maratus speciosus (assembly GCA_963932465.1). Classification (NCBI taxonomy): domain Eukaryota; kingdom Metazoa; phylum Arthropoda; class Arachnida; order Araneae; family Salticidae; genus Maratus; species Maratus speciosus. The sequence goes on from OZ010786.1 coordinate 185,149,547, forward strand.
TTTCAATCACGGATATATTTTTAAATATACCTGTAACCCAATTCAGAAAGATATATCCGTTTGCTATTAATGCAATATTATGAAGAAAAGACATACCTATGAGTAACGCCTAGCACCATATTGTTGGTGGCAACAACCTAACCGTACCATAAATTACGCTTTTACTGCAATTTGATCTCCAAACATCATGCATCCTATTATTTCAACGTCTAACAAAAAAGTCTGTTAGTCATGAAATTTTGTTTAAAAAAGAAAAAAAGTTTACCCTAAAAAATAGTAGCTATAATTTCTATTTAATATAAATCGTACAAAAATCGTATTTTATATAACCGTATTCGATACAAATTGTAGAATGTTATCACTGCATTTCAGGTATTAAAACATTTATCTAAATGGTATAATTAAAGATTACACAGAATTAGGGAATAAATTGTAGCATCCAGTTTTTAGAGCCAGTTTGAAATTACACTGCTCAAAACAATTAAAGGATATTGCAGTTTTAGGTGGATTTTGTATCTGGCAAACTGTTTAGCTGATTGATACATGGTCGACAGACATAGTAGGTTATATGAGAATAAATTACACATGTTTGGCAGAAAAAAATGCATTTTATTGCGCATTTGTGTACTAAAGGAAAAAAACACAATTTGTGCATATGAGAAAAAAAGAATAAGAAAAGGTGTTTTCTTCAAAGAAAATCATTTTCAGTAGGGGGTATGGTTTCCACGGGCGGCCAGCAACGTTGAACACCTTTGAGGCATGGACTCAATGAGGCTATTAATGACGAGTTGGTGTATTCTGCCCCACTCTTCCAGAAGAGCTCTTTCCAGTTCTTGGAGAGTTTGTGGGGGTTGTTGGCGGCCAAAAACTCGTCTTCCAGAGCGTCCCAAACGTGCTCGATTGGATTCATGTCTGGAGAACACGCTGGCCATTCCATTCGAACGATTCCTTACTCGAAAAGGAAATCCTCCACCAGGTTTGCACGATGTGGCCTGCAGTTATCGTCCATTAAAATGAAGTTATCTCCGATTGTTGCAGCGTAAGGGACTACAATAGGTCTGAGGATCTCATCCCTATATCGGCGACCAGTCAGAGCTCCATCTCGAATGATGTAGAGGTCAGTGCGCCCGTCAATGGAGATGCCACCATACACCAACACTCCTCCACCGCCAAATCTGACACTTTCGTGCGCGAACGCAGGATTATTCCTACTGCCACGGTCCCTCCAGATGAAAATACGCCTATTATCCGCATGCACAGAAAAACGGGACTCGTTAGAAAACAGAATATTGCTCCATTCATTTCTCCTCCAGTTGACATGCTCGGTTGCCCACTCCCTGCGGTCGCGACGATGCCTTGATGTTAATCTAACACATACCATCGGTCGGCGAGCATACAGACCTACAGCATGGAGCCGGTTTCGGGCAGTCTGAGTTGAAATCGTGGTGCCTGTAGCCGAGCGAAAGTGTTGTTGGAGAAGAGTAGCGTTCATGGTTCGGTGTCTCCGAGCTGTTATCGCTAAATACCGATCTTCATTGGGCGTTGTTGCCCATCTACGACCTTGCCCTGGTCTTCGGCCTGCACATCCACTCTCCAAAAAACGGTTCCAGATCCTGGAAATGACACTTTGTGACACTCCAATGGCTTCGCTACTTCGGCTTGAGTTTGGCCCCCCTTCTAACCTACCAACAATTCTCAAAGCTTCTGAATCTGTCAAATGACTTCGCTGAGACATCGTACTCATCGAAACAAAGCAATCACTGAATGCCGATCATCCTTGTCTTCATTCTCTTTTATCCAGTTGAAAGTCAAATTTCATTCGCTGCCGCTGAAGCGACCTTTTTGACGTCGAACTCAAAATTTGCATACTCCACAGTTTGAAAACCAGAAAAATTTGCATTTGTGATTCTCTTCTTCTATTTTCGGCAAAAAAAATTTCGTTTATATCTTTATTTTATATAAAACTTCAAATATCCTTTAATTGTTTTGAGCAGTGTATATTGATGACATTGACGTCATATCTAGCAAACTATTTTTTTTTTACTATTATCATTTTCCTTATTTGATTCTTGATATTGAAACGACTTCATTAAAATAGATTTTTAACATTCAACTAAAGTACTTCTAAGGTCATTTTAAAACATGCTTAGTTAAAGTTTTTATATGCAAAAATGTGCATTTTCTGATTAGAATGACGTCGATTTCAAAAATGTAAAGATATAGCAGTCGAGTCTGAATTTTTATTGGCTAATAAAACAAAGTACTCGAGTTATCATTTTTTTTTAAATTATTGAGCAGTTTTTTAGATGTGTGGCAACAGGAAAAAAGCTATTGAATTTGAAAATTTAAAATGAGATATTTCTATAATGTTAAATTATGAAAGATGATAGAAAAAAGGATAAATATTGGTCTGATGAGTTTTTAAAGGTGACAGGGATCTATTCCACGTTCTAAAGCCTATGTACAGCAAGTTTCGTGCAAATCGGTCAAAAATTAAAGATTTGTATAAAGGACATACACACAGAGAACGGCTTTTATATATACGAGTTGGAACCCGTCGAAATTCGACGAATTAAAATGTTTAGCATGGATCTGTTAGATCGAATTTATAATAAACCTACAAAAATAATTACAATAAAAAATTCATCTTGCATTGGTTATCTAAGTCTTAAAACAGATAATGTTTTTAACCTAAAATTTCCAAAATATTATTTCCAAAAACTTCAATTGCTTAAATTATTGAAAAATTAAACAGTATTAGAATACGTAATCAAGATGAGTAATTATGTTGAGGTTATCGATTGAGGCTCTTACATTTGTTTTTACGGGATGAAAAATCCATAAAAAGGATGTCGCTTTGTCACATCACAAAATTTCCCCCCTTAAAATCTAAACTGTACGCTATTTTCACATTCTCAAAATTTGCATACGCACCACTCAAATTCACAATTTAAAAGTATTTTAACTCACAATACATTATTAATTAAGGTATTTCCAAACTTAAAGTAACGTTTGTCCGATAAAACTTTTCATGTGAACTTTCGCATAAAATTTAAGTTGTAATTTAAGTACCCGCGAAAATTTACCATTCAGAAACTTGCCTTTAGTTGCCATAGTACTGGCCATTTAGTATTGGTCAAATATTTAGTTTTATCAAATAAAATGATTGTTTTGTTTTAAATATGACATCATTTTTACTCACTGAATCAGTTTGCCTAGCGTCTCAAACCCAGTATCACCATAATGTAAAAATATTGAAATATCTTCTTCAATCTTTTGATTTATGAAGACGAATGCGTGTTACTTTTAATGGCTGACGTCATTTTCTGTTAAAAAATTAGAAAAAAGTTACTTTTATTTGTAATGTGAAAATGGCATCAATAAGGATATAGTCATGGTTTATTTATTTTTAATGATTATTTTCCCTTTACTTTTAATACAAATGGGGTACTTTTGTTGCCACGATTAGAAAAATGGTATTAAAAATTACTAAAAAATTAATATTTCAAAAATAAATTGAGATACAGCTTTCAAACAAATTGCATTTAAAAGAACATTTTTTTCTTCATACGATGGTGTAAAAATTTAAAATATGCGATGTTTATAAGTTTAAAAATTTGCAGTAGAAAAAAGTGCAAAACCGAAATTTTATTTCAAATTTCAAAGTGTTGCCATTCGCAAAATGACGTATGCGTTACGCACAGATATGTTTGTCCTTTATAATATAGATATAAGTTTAAAAATTTGTAGTAGAGAAAATTGCAAAACCGAAATTTTATTTCAAATTTCAAAGTGTTGCCATTCGCAGAATGACGTATGCGTTACGCACAGATATGTTTGTACTTTATAATATAGATAGATTATATTAAAGTATCGCCATACGAAATAGAATATCATGAAATGCAACGCCCTTTGGTTGCATTTTTTGCATCTGTTTTAACACTTTCTAACATAGTTAAAAAGTGTTTATCAATTAGGTTTGACTGTGCTATAACTCACGTAAATACAGTCATATTGCCAAACGGTTCATTTACTTTTACAGGGACCCTCAAAAGAATTCCGTTACATTACGGTCTATGGGGGAAAATAGTTTGCGGTGTATTTTAATGATGTTACGCTATTTATTGAAATTTGTATGTATCACTGAGGTGAACTGCAAAACGCTTATTGTAGAATCTGGTGTGCATATAAATTGTCGTTCATTTAACAGGGACACACTAAAGTATTTGGCTATAGTACTGCGTATGAAGAATAATTGCTGGAAATCCTTTTTCACTTCTGATGCGCGTTTTAAAATGTAACTATTTTTTTGTATATTACTTGGTGTGTATAAATTCTAGGTATAGATCATATACAGGACTACACAAAAGATTTCAAGTGCATTTCCGTTTATTGACGCAAATTGCTGAATGGGAAATTTGAACTGTGCTGGGCGTTTAATTGAACTAACTTTCAGCATACTATGTAATGTACAGTCGTGGGGGAAAAAAAGTAAACACCCCATACTAACTTCTTAACAAATTGTCGTAGAAGAAAGTTACTGGTACCGAACGATTGGAAATAGTCTACTTTTATATGATGTATATAAAATTTGTTTAGGGGGCCATCTACATATTAAAACGAACCAGAACTTTGTTTTTTTCAATAGCAGTACATAATTCTGACTGCATAAATGAGCTCTACACCCTTCAATTAGTCTAAAAACAAATTTTTATGCGATTCGTGCCATACGTTTCCGAGAAGTTAATTATTTTAAAACGATTGTATTTTATGGGCTGTATCCAAATTGAACTTCGGTACTCGATTGTTAACCGAGAGAGCTCCCTTCTTGATCAAGGCACCTTAAGCAGTCAATTAAGCCTGTTAGATTATAGAATAGCATAAGAAATTTCAAAATATTTAGTCACTTCTATCATAGACGGCCCCTTAAACCATCATTTTGCCGTTTTTTAAGTATAATTTGAAAACTACCTGGAAGAAAAATGTGAAATTTTGGATTTCCATAAAGTAGGACTTAATAAATCTGAATCCATCAAAGAAATTGTTGATTGCTATTCATAATTTTTTCGAATATTAATTTCATAATTCATAATTCATATCAGAAAATTATAAAAATTGCAAATTCAACGTATTTATGTTTGGGTATATTAGTATTATTGCTACACAAAAAATTAGAACATTAGGATCATAATTTCAGAAGTTATAAATAAAAATATGAAAATGTAATTTAACATTAGAAGCACTAAATTTTGAATGTTTATAATTCAAAAACTTATCATTCTAATGACTTGAAATTTGGGGTCTCGGCATAGTTTGAACCAAAGATTTGAAATATCTCGTTAAAATTGGGTATTGCCATTGAAAAAAATGAAGTTTGGATTCCTTTTAATATGTAGATGGCCCCTAAGCAAATTTTATGTACGTTATTTAAAAGTAGACTTTATTTCCAATCGTTCGGTACCAGTAACTTTCGTCTACAATAATTTGTTGAGGAGTTAGTAAAGGGTGTTTACTTTTTCTTTGTCCACGACTGTACATATGAATCTATGTCTCATATACAGGGCTGCACAAACAAATTCGGATATTTCTCATACTATTCATGGTAATTGCAGAAATTGGGTTTTGAAATGCGTTATGGATTTTCTAAATTGCTTATTTAGACATGTTTCACTTTAATAAATTGTAAAGTTTTGCTACAATATTCTGAATGTGTTGGAAAGTGTTTCATCATCTATGCTGGACGCATGATTTTTCGTTCTATTTTAGTTATCGTCAGGGAATTCGTATATTTTTCTGTTACACGCGCCAAAGAAAACCTGCATTCTCATTTATGAAGTTGAAGAATTTTACTAGGATTTGTGTCAAAGTAATTTCTTTTAATTGCCTTTTTAACGATCACATAATTTTAATTTTTACAGTGTCGAATAAAGGAAGAAATGCTCATTCAAATGCAATTTCTTTGAATGAAAATAAAAGTTTCTATTTAAACACGGTGTTTTATTACCTGTAAAAACCTCTTGGTCTTCTGAAATTTAACACCCATTGTTATCTGCAAGGGTGCAAAGGAAAGTCCCTTAAACCTGAAAATACTTTCCAACGGAGAGAGCTACAGCTATGCAAGTGAGGTAACGGTATAGTAAAGCGACTACGCCAGATTTAATGCAAACGACAGCAGCGCCCTCTAGTCGCGAAATTTGGAAGATAGCCATCATTGCAAATCGAAAACGAAAAGAGATAGAACAAAATTTCCAAGTAGAAAGTTTTACAGCATCAATTAATTAGTTTGAAACGACATTTGGTTTAAATGATAAAATAAATATTCGCCTGTATACCCAAAAATGCCCGAAATCAATGCACTCCATTTTGTGTAATGGACGTTTGAATGGAATAGCCAGAAGTATGAAGAAATACGCACAATTTATGGACAATAATGTCACATAAAGCCACATGGTGACTTTTCACTACTTTCACAGTGGTGACTTCACAGTAGGGTCTCTGCCACCATTTGACAAAGTCATGTGACAGAAAGTCACCATGTGACTTTAATGTGACATTGTTTGGTGATTTATCATAATGCAACGTTCACAATGACTTTGAAATTGAGTCTCCAGATGAGAGTCACACGAGAGTCTCAATAAAACGACATTGTAAAGTCACCTGGTGACTCGCCACAAAGCAGCAGTCACAGTGGCCTGTCTGTGGAGTCACATATAGTAGTCATTTGAGACTCATAAAAGAGACGTATGGAATTTCCTATTTTTTGTTTCGCCGTAGTGACTGTGACTCTTGTGACCATGTGTGACGTGAATGAGATGTTATATGGACTAGCTATTCAGCAGGGATAGTAATTATTTGAATTATATTACTTCCTTTTTAGTATTCGCGTGAAAATTATCGCTTGAAAATCGCTTGAAAATTGGCATTTTGTGACTGGTCCTTAAGTTTTGTCCACCAGTGTATTTACGTGAGTTAGACGATGGGCAGACAGATAGATGGACAGACAAACTGAATTATAAACACATTTCAACTTTGTTGAGAAAGATTAAAAAGCTGACATTTTTTACCATATTTGAGTCAAATTAACGTCATTTTTTCTGAATTTTAATTTTGACCGTTCTAAATTTTAAACTTCAAAACGCGAGGTTTTCCACGAACATGCGGTGTTAAACATTATTGCAGGTTAGTCTTCCGTTTTCGGCTCACATTCTAAATATTAGCTGAAAACAAAAGTGATACTGTATATCATTTTAAACAAATGTACATGCCACAATAGGTGTAAGTCAAATTCGTTAAAAGACGCCAATAGCGTGCAGATTGAATACGGAAGATCAACCTGTATGCACTTAAAAAGATAAAATAGTTCGGCATTATTTTCCGGTTAATATTCAATAATGGAATTAAAACTTCATCAAAATAAAATAAATAAATAAAAAACGGGGTTAATAGATAAGTAATCGAACAATGCACTTTAACTCTGAAATAATCACAATCAATAAAACCCACTGAGTTGTAAGTTTCTAAGCCCATGAAAAATGTCCCTGCCAGGATTCGAACCAGGAAATATTACTCAGGAATTTCTTGGCTGAAGCCGCCAATGCTCTGCCAACTTAGCTGTCCTGGACGAATCGGAAGTACCTACTTTGCTCAGCTAACCTTAACGATCACAGCATCTGATCTGATAACTGAATCAGCTCAACAGGATAAATCGCAGGTTATGGAACTCCAGAAAACGCCGAACACGGAATTATATCAGATTACACTGATAAACAAAAATTGACTTTTTATTTTTTCTTAAATTTAAAGCTAATATTCCAATTATATACACTCTTGAGTAAATAAAAATGATATTAGAAATTTTTACTTGGTTCTTCTTCTTCTTCTTTTTTACGAATGATACATGAATGTATGTATTTATAGGTTATTACGATATATCACAATTTAGGAGATCGTACAATAATGCACAATAATAATACATAAATGTTAAATTTACCAGCAGTATACTTGTACACTGTTTCTGTATATGCAGTATACTTGTACACACATTTTACGCAGTTGAACACAATTTGAGTGGATTAATTTGAAAACATTAGAACCTATTTTTGTGTTTATATTTATGTTCAATATCTTCTCTCTTGATGAACGAACAGTAATCGGCAAGTATTGCTGCATTCCATTGCGACCGATAACGAGACTCCATAGCAGAAATTTGTTTATGAAATCGTTCACCATACTCGTCGCTAATTGCTCCCATATTAGCTGGGAAAAAGTCAATGTGAGAATGCAAGAAATGAAGCTTTAATGACATGTGACAATTTAGCTTTTTAAAATTGTTTACCATATTTTAAACTATTAACTTGTAATTTGTAGCTTTGTTATTCCCTAAGAAATTATGCACAACGTGCCATCAAACTTTAGATCCAGGTATACCTTGATAAATATAGGGGCTGATTATGTTTTGGTGTAAATCGCCAAACAGGTGACGGTGCTATGCTGAATTTTTCATGATTTCCGCAATAGCTCTATCTCAAAAACAAATGCACGAATTTTCATCAAACTTCAGATTCAGTCAGACATTAACACAAGTTGTTGCTGAAGAGGTTTTAGTGTAAATCACCCAACAGGTGGCGCTGCTATGCTGCATTTTGCACGATTTACACTATTTTACCAATAGTCAAATCTCAAGAACTAATGCACGGAATTTCATATCTTTAAAATCCTCATGATGGGCATAGATTGCAATTTAATGTTGGCATTCTGATAGGGAATTTTGTAGTATCAGATAGATGAAATTTATGTATGAGATAGAAGAAAGTTTTGGGATTGGCATATCTGACTAGTTTTTTGTCTGCTGTATTTGTTATTTTAAATTATTCTAAATTTCTACTGCCACACACTGAACCCCCCCCCCCTTCCCGGCCATTTGAATGTTTAAAACTTGTATTTACAAAAATGAAACCCTTTATTAAAAAATGCATATTATAATTTACTAGTTTATTTAATTTGTAGGACCTTACATTTTTTTTTTTTTTTTTGTCCTTGAAAGTCCTTGATTTTTATTTAAAGAAATGTGTACAAACCCTGTATTATTCTATCTATACATATATATCTATTTCTGCTTTCTCCTTCCCCTGTAAAAAGTATATAAAGTTAAAATAGTCCTTTATATGAATTGGCGATGATTATGCTTTGGTGTAAATCGCCCAACAGGTGGCGCTGCTGTGTTAGATTTTTCACATGGATGAAACACATCTTATTGCCGCCTAAATGCATTATAAGTAGCAAATATTGTTCACTTTCAGGGTCATTAGACTATAGAAACAAAATACTTTAAAATGCAATAAAATAACATAATGAGATATATTTAAACACATATATCTCTGAAACGGAAACCAACTTCACCTTTTTGTGAATATTTCTTAAATTCCCAAGGTTATGGTTACTTAAATCTGTTAAAATTTTCCAAGAAAAAATTCCTTGTTTATCAGTGATTTTTTAAAACAATTATTCAATTGGTAAATAAATCATATGAGTTGTAAATTTCCAAGTGGGTGAAAAATTTACAACTCATATGATTTATTTACCAATTGAATAATTGTGTTAAAAATTAACAAGATGGAACTCGTCGAATTTCGACGAAAGAAAATGTTTAACCCTTTATCTACTGCATTATGATCTACTGTTTTTTTTTTTTTTTTTTTTATGTAATTTTTTTTTTCAGTTACTACAATGAAAATTAAAGGATAAACATAAAAAAAAATACTCACCCGTGAGAAATTTAATTCCTTAGAGCTAATTAAAGTGGTACTTTAAAGCTAAACTATGACTAAAATATCGCAACAGAAAACCCACAAAGTATTTCAAATTGCACCAGAATAGTGGTAAAATATTTTCGATTTAATAAGTATGTGAAATATAGCCTTTTTCATATTTACAAATAAATTTTTTGGCAAATTCCGGTGCCAATCATTTATTTCAAAAGTTTAGCATTGAAAATGTTTTGCCCCTGAAAGGGTTTAAAAACTGTTTTTTTTTTTTTTTTTTTTTTTTTTTTTTTTTTTTTGTTTCGATCTTGTTAGCATTCCTTTAATTATGCGACGTCTATATTCCAGGGACCACACGTTCTCTCGCATCTCCACATATGCAATATATGAATTTACATGTACCATTTCTAGCATAGCAAAAAATAGCCGGAGGCCAGGGTTCTCGCTGCCGCTCGCCATTACGCCAAATTGGACAAAATGCTTCATTTGGCGAGTAAACGAAAAATCAGATTCGCCAAATTGCAAGTGCTCAATTTCTGCTCTTTTTAAAAGTCTGACAGTACAGTCCAGATTCTTATCCGCGTTCCTGAACGATTGATGTCACTTTTCATGTTCAATCGCGCAGAGCCATTTACTTTACTTTATTTTTAGATATACTGAGTCAACACCAATTCAGTCTAGCAAACAGCCAAAGATATAGAAACGATTATGCGATAGGTATTTTCCTATCGTCAGTTGGTCACCATGTATGCACCGGCATCGCGCCAGTAACACAAGCAAAATTACTTGCATCAAGCGCCAAATAGAGAAAAGATTTGCTGGAATGCGGCTTTGAAATTAGCCATTTACCGTACTATTTATTAGTGGTCTGCAAAGTATCATTGGCGGGTCGACCTTTTCTATCTATTAGAGACGAAATCTCATAACAATTTTTACTTTCTTCTATCTTTACAAGAAGAAAGTATTGGATTCATGAAAATTTTCGAATTCCGGTTTTTGACGGATTTGCACGTTTTAGGGGTCAGAGAACCCGAAAAAGATGTTTTTACAAAATGTCTGTCTGTGAGTCTGTCTGTCTGTCTGTCTGTCCGTCTGTCTGTCTGTCTGTCTGTCTGTGTGTCTGTGTGTGACACAAATTTTGTGGGCGCTCTATCTCAAGAAATAATGCACGGAATTTAATAAAAATTCATATTCAGTTATTCCCTTATACAAATTGATGCTGATTAGTTTTTGGTGCAAATCGCTCAACAGGTGGCGCTGCTATGCTGCCTTTTTTACGATTTCCGCAATGGCTCTATCTCAAGAACTAATGCACGGATTTTCATGAAACTTCATATTCAGTTAGTCCTTGACATGAATAGACAATTTATAGATTTCGGTGCAAATCGCTCAACAGGTGGCGCTGCTATTGGGCATTTTTTGCAATTTCCGCAATAGCTCTATCTCAAGAACTAATGCTTGGATTTTCAACAAACTTCAGTTTCAGGTATACCATGATATGAATTAGTGCTGTTTATGTTTTGGTGCAAATCGCTCAACATGTGGCGCTGCTATGCTGCATTTTTCAGAATTTCCGCCACAGCTGTATCTCAATAACTAATGCATGAATTTTCATCAAACTTCAGATTCAGGTATACCTTGATATCAATTAGTGCTGTTTATGTTTTGGTGTAAATCGCTCAACAGGTGGCGCTTCTATACTACATTTTTCAGAATTTCCGCTATAGCTCTATACAAGAACTAATGCACGAATTTTCACCAAACTTCAAATTCAGATATATTGTGATATGAATTGGTACTATTTAAACGATTTAATTGACGTGATTTATGTAGAAGAAAGTTTTGTGATGGCCACAACATACTAGTTAGTGTATATTTTCATAATGGTAAATCAAAGTTGGTCGCTGTTTTGAAATTTTATTTAGGCTGCTAAAAGAATGTCTGAAACATTTACACATTTAGGAGATATTTAGAATGTACATATTTTTAATAGTTTCTGTAGCAGATAGTCGAATTTCTATTTTATAAGCAATTACAAAAAAAATATGTTGTTTTAGAACATATTGAAAACTAGTATGTTGTGGCTATCACAAAACTTTCTTCTATATAAATCACGTCTATTAAATCATTTAAATAATACAAGAAATGACATCAGTTTACCACCAATTCATATCAAAGTGTATCAGAATTTGAAGTTTGATAAAAATTCGTGCCTTAGTTCTTGAGATAGAGCTATAGCGGAAATTCTGAAAAATGTAGCATAGCAGCGTCACCTGTTGAGTGATTTACACCAATACATGAACAGCAATAATTGATATTCAGGTATACATGGATCTGAAGTTCGTTGAAAATCCAAGCATCAGTTCTTGAGATAGAGCTATTGTGGAAATCGCAAAAACAGCATAGCAGCGCCACCTATTGAGCGATTTACACCAAACTGTATAAAATGTCAATTCATGTCAAGGACTAACTGATTCTAAAGTTTGATGAAAATTCGTGCATTAGTTCTTGAGATACACCTATAGTGGAAATTCTGAAAAATACAGCATAGCAGCGCCATCTGTTAAGCTATTTACACCAAAATGTACAAAATGTCAATTCATGCCAAGGATTAACTGATTCTGAAGTTTGGTGAAAATTATTGCATTAGTTCTTGAGATACAGCTATAATGGAAATTCTGAAAAGTGCAGCATAGCAGCGCCACCTATTGAGCGATTTGCACCAAAACACAAACAGCACTAATTCATATCAAAGTATACCTGAATCTGAAGTTTGATGAAAATCCAAGAATTGGTTGTTGAGATAGAGCTATTGCGGAAATCGTAAAAAATGCAGTATAGCAGCGCCACCTGTTGAGCGATTTACACCAAAATGTACAAAACTTCAATTCATGTCAAGGACTAACTTAATCTGAAGTTTGATGAAAATCCGTGCATTAGTTCTGGAGATTGAGATATTGCGGAAATCGTGATAAAGGCTGCATAGCAGCGCCACCTGTTGAACAATTTTCACCAAAAAATAATCAGCACCAATTTGTATCAGGGACTAACTGAATATAAATTTTATTAAATTTCGTGCATTAGTTCTTGAGATAGAGCGCCCACAAAATTTGTGTCACATACAGACAAACAGACAGACAGACTCACAGATGCACAGACTCGCAGACAGACATTTTGTAAAAACATATTTTTCGGAATCTCTGAGCCCTAAAACGTGTAAATCCGTCGAAAACCGAAAGTCGAAAATTTTCACGAATCCAATACTTTCTTCTTGTAAAGATAGAAGAACAATACTTTCTTCTTGTAAAGATAGAAGAAAGTAAAAAGAGATACAATAAGGGGTTAAAGATAGATTTTTCAGTGTTTCACGCCGAATCTTTTTACTTTCTTCTATCTTTACAAGAAGAAAGTATTGGATTCGTAAAAATTTTCGACTTCCGGTTTTCGACGGATTTACACGTTTTAGAGGTCAGATATTCCAAAAAACATGTTTTTACAAAATGTCTGTCTGTGACTCTGTGAGTCTGTCTGTCTGTCTGTGTGTATGTGACACAAATTTTGTGGGCGCTCTATCTCAAGAACTAATGCACGGAATTTAATAAAAATTTATATTCAAGTAGTCCCTAATATAAAATAGTGCTGATTAGTTTTGGTGTAAATTGCCCAACAGGTGGCGCTGCTATGCTGCATTTTTAGCGATTTCTGCACTAGCTTTATCTCAAGAACTAATGCACGGATTTTCATCAAACTTCAGATTCAATTAATCCTTGATATGAATTGGTGCTGGTACTGTTTTGGTGCAAATCGCCCAACAGATGGCGCTGCTATGCTGCATTTTGCAGCATTTACACGATTTTCGTACTAGCTCTATCTCAAGAAATAATGCACGGATTTTCATCAAACTTCAGATTTTGTTAGTGCTTGACATTAGTTGACGTTTTGCACCTTGTGGTGTAAATCGCTCAACAGGTGGCGCTGCTATGCTGCATTTTTTTTAATTTCCGCAATAGCTCTATCTCAAGAACTAATGCTTGGGTTTTCAACAAACTTCAGATTCTGGTGTACCTGGATATGAATTAGTGCTGTTTATGTTTTGCTGTAAATCGCTCAACAGGTGGCGCTGCTATGCATCGTTTTTCTCGACTTCCACAATAGCTCAATGTCCAGAACTAATGCACGGATTTTCATCAAACTTCAGATTCAGTTAGTCCGTGACATGAATTGATGTTTTGTACCTTTTGGTGTAAATCGCTCAACAGGTGGCGTTGCTGTGCTGCATTTTTGTGATTTCCACAATAACTCCAGCTCCAGAACTAATACATGGATTTTCATCAAACTTCAGATTTCGGTTTACCTTAATATGAATTAGTGCTGTTTGTGTTTTGGTGCAAATCGCTCAACAAGTGGTGCTGCTATGCTGCATTTTTCAGAATTTCCCCTACAGCTCTATCTCAGTAACTAATGCACGAATTTTAATCAAACTTCAAATTCAGGTATACTTTTATATGAATAAATTGATGTAGTTTCTTTTACTGTTTAAATGATTTAATTGACGTGATTCATATAGAAGAAAGTTTTATGATGGCCACAACATACTAGTTTGCTAACATGTTTTTCATTTGGCTACTGTTTTTTATTTCTTATTCGCCAAATCGCGAATGTTGGTGAAAACCCAGCGAGAACACTGCCGGTGGCACAACTTTTTCGATTTCCTATAAATAATAATAATGAAAATTATTACTACACTACCTTTTAGTAATTACATTTTAAAGCAGATGAAAACGATGGTTAGCTACACAGACGAAAAATAAACAAGAAGTTTTTCTCCAACACCCAGTGTACTGACGGTACTTATAAGTACCACAGAGTAATTCAACTGTTAAATCAAATACATACACCGTTCATCTAAAATAGCTAATCAAGTTGTATTCTAAGATCAAAATGAACACGTAAAAAAATCCAACACTTATCTTACATCCTTTACTGTGTTTGCAGCAATAAAAAGACGAGCGTGAAAATCTGTACAAAATGTCGGCACAAACCACATCGACTGTTTCAAAGATAGCCTCTTTCCTCGCTAAAATAACAAACCTAGAACTATTGCTGCCATGTGTCCGGATAAAGTGGAGTTAAAAGAGTGTTTTTACAAAGTAAGGTTAGTTGGGGTAACTGGACCCACGAGGTAACTGGGCCATAAGCTATTTTATAAAAAACCGTTGATGTATTTTAAGTTTTAGCTTTTGTGAACAATGCCCCTTAACCTCTATTTCCAAAAACAACGTGTGTCAACTCAATCATAACTCTATCTTTGCTGTGATAGATTGTCGAAAATTTACGTTTCTTTTTTTAAAAACAACGTCAATTTGGTTGAACTTCCTTGGCTTTTTATTAAAATACTGTAAGTACTTTTATTAAACAATCTTTTTTTTTTTTTAAGATTAGGCATATAACTACGTTAATATTATTAGGTTTATATACATATTTACTTCATGTTTCAAATGTAAGCCCGGTGTCCCAGTTACCCCATAAAGTTTTCAAGAATGGGGTAACTGGGACATGTATCCGGGGTAATTGGACCATGTTGGATCCAGTTACCCCAAAAGTTATAAATATATATACATATTTTTACTTTCTTCTATCTTTACAAGAAGAAAGTATTGATTCGTGAAAATTTTCGACGGATTTACACGTTTTAGGGGTCAGAGATTCCGAAAAACATGTTTTTAGAAAATGTCTGTCTGTGAGTCTGTGCAGCTCTGAGTCTGTCTGTCTGTATGTGACACAAATTTTGTGGACGCTCTATCTCAAGAACTAATGCACGGAATTTAATAAAAATTTATATTCAGTCAGTCCCTGATATAAATTGGTGCTGATTAGTTTTTGGTGTAAATCGCTCAAGAGGCGGCGCTGCTATGCAGCCTTTTTCACGATTTCCGCAATAGCTCAATCTCCAGAACTAATGCACGGATTTTCATCAAACTTCAGATTCAATTAGTCCTTGACATGAATTGAAGTTTTGTACATGTTGGTGTAAATCGCTCAACAAGTGGCACTACTATAATGCATTTTTTACGATTTCCGCAATAGCTCTATCTCAATAACTAACGCTTGGATTTTCATCAAACTTCAGATTCAACTATACTTTGATATGAATTAGTGCTGTTTGTGTTTTGGTGCAAATCGCTCAATAGGTGGCGCTGCTATGCTGCACTTTTCAGAATTTCCATTATAGCTGTATCTCAAGAACTAATGCAATAATTTTCACAAAACTTCAGAATCAGTTAATCCTTGACATGAATTGACATTTTGTAAATTTTGGTGTAAATCATTCAACAGGTGGCGCTGTTGTGCTGTATTTTTCAGAATTTCCACTATAGGTGTATCTCAAGAGCTAATGCACGAATTTTCATCAAACTTTAGAATCAGTTAGTCCTTGACATGAATTGACATTTTATACAGTTTGGTGTAAATCGCTCAATAGGTGGCGCTGCTATGCTGTTTTTGCGATTTCCGCAATAGCTCTATCTCAAGAACTAATACTTGGATTTTCAGCGAACTTCAGATCCATGTATACCTGGATATCAATTATTGCTGTTTATGTATTGGTGTAAATAACTCAACAGGTGGCGCTGCTATGCTACATTTTTTAGAATTTCCGCTATAGCTCTATCTCAAGAACTAAGGCACGAATTTTTATCAAACTTCAATTTCAGATACACTTTGATATGAATTGGAGCTAAATTGATGTAATTTCTTGTACTATTTAAATGATTTAATTGACGTGATTTATATAGAAGAAAGTTTTGTGATGGCCACAACATAGTAGTTTTGAGTTTTTCTTACCACGGGAAACAAATTTCTCCATTGTTTTTTGCTCACAGTAAAGAAAATTATAGAATACCTTATTAAAATTACGTAATAAAATTTTAAAAAAGCATATTGGGTGATATCAAACCAAATTTCTTGACCCTTGAGAGGCGGTGATGCCGTTATGGTATCACATAATATTAATTCCTTAATTGCTACATTGGCACCGGAATTTTATAATGAAAATTTCACCTTTATTAAGTACGCGAAAATATACAGGGTTGCTATAATTAAAGTTTCAGAAGGCTCTAGAGCCGGTTCTATGGCTCCAAACGAAACAAAATTTCACTATTACGTAGTTGAAGAGATGCGCTCTGCGAAAATCGAAAAAATTTAGTTAAAACTTTTGTCAATAGGTGGCGCTGCGCCAATATTTAAGCCGATACTTGCACATTCCTTTATTTTGTAAAAAACAAAATACAGGAATTTTTATTTCACAGTTGGTAAAAGTAAACTTTTTCAGATTCGTTATATCAATTTCGGTCAATCCAGATGAAACACACAAAATCACAAAATTTCCGCCAACGCTTGAAAAAGATCACATTTTATTCAAATTTTCGACGAACGACGTCAAAGTGACGTCGCAACTTCGAAAACTTGAAATACCCTTCTAACCACCTGACGATTTAAAACTTGCTGATAAAGTGTGTCTGTGACTTCTTTGACACTGGAACAGTTGATTGTTTCTGAAAAGCATTTGAATCTACGCTTTGTGGAGAATTGTAACTTTGAAAGAAAAAGCACTTCTTGTAAAGTTATTTTATCAAAATAACAGCAACGCAGCTGCAGCTCTTCGAGAATTCCGGAAACTAAAAGATGTTAGACGCGGACCAATGTCGCATCGTGGAGTTCACAAAAGGATTAAAAAATTCGAGGAAACAGGAAAACTCGACATTCTTCCTGGCAGAGGACGAAAAAGGGAAGACATTTCTAGCATTGAAGATATTGCTACTGCTGCCGTGGATTTAGCAAGCCAGTCGTCATTTGGTAATGCAAGTGTGCTAGCTATTGCGAATGAAGTCAATATGCCGATTTCCACTGTAAGAAAAGTGATGCGTCAAATTTTGCGCTACTACCCATACAAGATTCAGAGGGTGCAACAACTATTACAGGGTGATACCGAAAGTCGGCTATCATTTTCACTACAGTTTCTTGCACGAATGAATGTGGACAATTCTTGGCCCTGGAATATTCTACGGACTGATAAAGCGCATTTTTATTTAAATGGACAAGTGAACACAACACACACAACTGTCGAATTTGGGCGTAAGAGAATCCTAATGTTGTCCAAGAAGTTCCATTGCATGCAGCTAAAGTGACGGTGTGGTGCGGTTTCACAGCTACGTTTATGATAGGGCGATATTTTTTTTTAGGAACTAACATCCACAGGACCCATTACATGTTCCGTAAATGGGAGAAGGTATCTCAATATGTTGTCAAATTTTCTGATTCCCGAGCTGCAACAGCGAGGCTGCCTTCAAAATATCGTGTTTATGCACGACGGTGCACCACCGCACATTACTAGAGCAGTTCGGACTTTCTTAACAAGCCATTTTACAGAAGACCGCATCATGAGTCGTTGTTTTCAAACAGTCTGGCCACCACGATCGCCTGATCTAACACCATGCGATTTTTGGTTGTGGGGATTTTTGAAAGATTCTGTATCTAAAGACAGATGTCAGACAATCTCTGATCTGAAAGACAGTATTAGACTTCATATTCGCTCCATCTCGCAGGACAGTTTACGCAATGCTGTAGAAAGGAATGAATGAGGAATTCTGAGAATGGAATGCGTTATTGAAAATGGTGGAGGATTCATTGAGCATGCGTAATGTTATTCTTCGTTATTTCCTCGTTGCCGAGCGACATGTTTTATTTTTGTTGATGCAGATTACATAACATGAAATTATATTCATTTTTCTGTATTGTTTGGAGTCATAGGTCAGGCTCTAGAGCTGTCTGATTAGGTGAACTTTAATTATAACAATTTGCAGTTCCTCGAAGTTTGTTGAAACTTTTAAATTTGTGTGCTTCGTCTGTATTGACTGAAATTGATACAATGAATCTGCAAACATCCCCTTAAATATTGGCGTAGCGCCACCTATTGACAAACATTTTAACTATTTTTTTCGATTTTTGCAGAGCGCATCTCTTCAATTACGTACTAGTGAAATTTTGTTTCGTTAGGAGCTATAGAACCAGCTCTAGAGGCTTCTGAATAGGCGAACTTTAATTATAACAACCCTGTACTTTCACTTGTTTTCAAACAGATTCTCTTGTAAATACTGGTGTAATTACATTATTTCAACATTTTACGAATGCAAATACCTTGCGTCTGAAAGCGAAATAGCCAAACCTTGAAATTGTACGATGCAGGAGTCGCATTCTATAGGGAAACTTTTATTGTTCCTACCACTATTTTGAAAATAATATCTTCATCGCACCTTTTTTTAGAATATGTTAAATAAAATGATCATGAAGGTAACTCATTAAGGGTTCTGATAGGAACAATAAAATTTTCCCTATATAATGCGACCCCTGGTACAGATAAAGTAGTTAAGTACTTATGTAACCGTTTGTTCATAGATTTACCTTGCTATTTTTTCCCTTAAAATACCCATGTGACTTTTATACTTATTACCTTATACTAAAGTACATAAGTACTTATTTAATTTTTATGTTTTTGGTATAAGTAAATCTAATATTTTTACTTTTAGTGCTTTTTTTAGACACACTGTCAGCAAAGGTTTCCCATATAACGTCCTTTACTGACATATAATTTATATGATCTGCTTGGTTTAAATTTTTTAAAGTTGTTTACACTTTTTCAAACAAGACCTGATATCCCACAGGAAAAAAAATAAACGCGTGTGGAACATAGACCCTTCTGTTCCACTTACCCCATTTTTATGGGCAACTGGACCCATGAGGAAAGAAAGATCAAATATGCATATTTTTATATTTTTAAATATTAAAACAAGGGGGCTCTGCCCCCTGCAAGCTACGCTCGCCAACCCCCGTTCAGACACCGCAGAATCTAAAAATCAAGAAACATGCTAATCTGATGGGTTTTAAAAATATTAGAGAAGATTAACTTATACTGAAAAAAGCTGTGCAGATCTCCCTGTAAACGGGTTTCCATTCAATTCCCTTTGATTGCAAAAATTTAAGGGCGAATCAGTTGCTGTTAAGACATCCAGTGGTTGTTTTCGTTTTTGATTAAAGAGGATCAGTTAAACATTTTAAAAGAAGCTAAAATAAAATGAATTAAGTATTCAGAGTCTTTGTCTCCCGATATTTTAAAATAATCTCTATAATAAAGGCCTAAATCATGTGACTATCATCAACAGTTCCCGGCGGAACACTTCGTTTTTTATACTCTAGGTGACATTTTGATACTTTAATGTTATCCAGGCACAGGTGATAAGTCGCCAAATGTTATTCTATCGCCATCAATTCATCTATATTATAATAGTTCAAGTCATCAACTGCCATAAACAAATATGGTCTGATCCCTTCGCCTTTCATATGAAAGTTTGGCAAAGATGTCATATACGCCCCATATTGGCGCGATATTTTTTTCAACGCCAATTTGGGGAACGCATCAACAGCATAAACAACAACATCCGGCTTACCATATCAAGCAAAATAACGATTCTTTGGCGCCAGTTAAGTACCCGTTGCGTATATGACATTGGCGTCAGAAAAAAAATCGCGCCAATATGGGGCCGTATATGACATCTGTGCCGAAAGAAAAAAAAGCCGGGTGCAAATCTCGCCAATATCTTTTTTGCTACTCGCCAGTTAGAATTTTTTTATTCTTCGAGTGGTAAATTAAAACATTGATTTGAAGTTGAAATTAAATGTCATGGTTTGTTACATAATTTAATATTTCGCCAGATGTCATATACGCACCGCATGTTTGGCATGATTTTTTTTTACGAAAATTTATCAAAAACCTCGTTTTCGAATGCCAGTTACATATGTATTTTTGGTACTACTTAGTTATCCCGTCGACCAAAATCTATCGCGAACTATAAGATTAAATGTCAATAACGGTTGATCGAAAATGTCACATTCACTTAACTTTTAGCAAGTTACACATGTTTACGTCATGAAGTGATTTTTTATTCGACGTTTTATTTTTATATTTATTAATGTTATACTAATTTATTTGTTCTTTCGTTATTTAAAATAAAAATTTTGTCAATCTGTACAATTTGGCGATTTATATAATTTGCGAAATTGGTTGACGGAATAACTACGTTGTACCGTATTTTTTAATTATTTTCTATTATTTTCAAAAGGAAATAGCAAAAAAAATAATTAATAACTATAGAACAAAATAATTTATATAAATTAAAGGTACTTCTTAGTGATCCCGTCGACCAATTTCGCCAAATTATATAAATCGCCAAACCAGTCGCCAAATTATATAAATTGACTGAATTTTTATTTTAAATGAGGAAAGAATAAATAAATTAGTAAAACATTAATTAAAATACAAATAAAACGTCGAATTAATGGTTTTATTGGCCATTATTAGCATTTAATCTTACAATTAATTAATTAATGGCAAACCATTATTGGCATTTAATCTTACAATTTGGCGTCAGTAATTTGGTCGACGGGATAACTAAGATGTACCAAATTAAAAATAGAAATAAAAGTAAATAAACATTATAAACACATGTATAATAATCACTTATAAACAGATAAAGTTAACAAATGCTATAAAAAGTGATAGAAAATCTTTATTAAGATTGACGATCGTTTCGTTGCACAAACGGCAACATTTTCAAAATCATTCAACGATATAGAAAAAAAAATATTTTCTATCGTTGAATGATTTTGAAAATGTTGCCGTTTGTGCAACGAAACGATCGTCAATCTTAATAAAGATTTTCTATCACTTTTTATTGCATTTTTTAACTTTAAATAAACATTTATTATTAAATAAACGACAATAGCCGGGTTACCATGTCAACCAAAATAATGCCATTTTTGCGCCAATTAGGTACTCCAGTGCGTATATGACATCTGTGCCTAATATTTTTCCTTTCGTTTTGTTTTTTAAAATAAAGAAAGAAGTGGAAGCCATCAATTTAAGTGTTTCATTTTTAAATGAAAGTTTTGTATTAAATAAAATAATAACGAAATACAAAAAAAGCATTGTTCTTAGCATAGATTTAAAGGAGGCCAAACTTGTCGCCAAATTAATTTAAAATAGTAACCTTTTCTGAATTATGAAAAAAAAATATCTGCTATGATTGAAATTTGAGTTGCCCTCATAAGAAAAAAGTATTTAAAATTGGAAAAAAATTAATATTTCGAAAACTAATTCGAATTTAAAAATTCTACTACCAGTTTTAAGATCTGTGGCAGTCTTAACTAGTTTTCGAAGACTTACTAGTTAACTCTAAGTCTTCGTAACTTCACACTAATCGTGGATCACACTTAATTCGTGGTTATAACGTAATTCGTGGATCACACTAATTTTAGGAGTATCACACTCCTAAAATTAGTGTGATACGGATTTTTGGTGTTAATTTCATCGCAAAGTATTCCATATTTTAGGAGAAATCGCCGTGAAACATAATCAGTTGTTTAATCAGTCGATTCAAAGAATCGACACACATTTCAGGCGTTTCATATATTCGTTTCATAAATTCGTTTCATTAGGATTTTATATATATAGGGAATTGTAATTTTGAGCATTTCTGTCTGATAGAGGGAACCTAACTGAACACATTTACAGAAGTTCAGACTTTAATTCAAATGAACATTAGCTTTTTGAAGCTGAATTGTCAGAAGCTTCAGAGTCACACTGTAAAATTATGGCCCAGTTTCCCCAATTAAACTTACCATTAGAATATTAGCACTAGAACGCCCGGAAATTTTACTCAAGTTTCATAAAAATATTTTACACCAGGCGTTTTATTTAAAACTATTTGACTGATTTATTTAACGTAAGTCTGCGTTTTTAAAATCTAACTTATTTTGTGTAAGAATTTCTGGATCCAACTGACATTTAATCATATGGTCGGAGTCGAATCGACTCCTTCCGGGCGTTATAGTTTTAGTAATATTCACTATGGGATGAAAGTTTAAAGTGAGTGATACTTATAAGTACCGTCAGTAGATAAAAGGCTAAAAAAGAACTGTCACATTGGTTTATACTAAACATTTAGCTCCAAGTCAAAAAATTAGAATAATTCATTTCATTTTTATTTGGAATTGCATTTAACTTTATTTCAGTGTAGTAAAATTGGAAAAGAACAACGGTTGATGTTTAATAAATTTGCGTGTTGTTAAGATTGGTTATTAAGTAAACGATTAAATTTTGAACGAATATTGTATTCTAGTAATTTTTTTTTCATTATTCAAAATATTATAAAACTAAAACAGGTGGTTCAAAATATTAGAATGTTTATGAATTTTCCTGATTGGTTCAGAAAGTTGCATGAATTAAGCATAAAATTAGCTTCTGAGTGACTTCTTCTTAAGTTATAAAAGCGCATTGCACCATCAGTGTTTTCATTTTGTGTGAAACATGGGTCGTTCGTCCGACATAACGTGTTTTACAAAGCATTGTATTATTGATTTGTATAAAGAAAGTCGTATTCAGCAATATATCGCCAGTTACTTAAAATGTTCTCGACCAAGTGTTAGTAGAGCAATAAAGCAGTATTTTAACGACAGACATTTTGAAAACAAGCATCTGAATAGCGGCCGAAAGCCAAACACTACCCAGAGAGAGGACAGAAAGCTAAAGAGTATTGCTAAAAAAGCCGTTTTAGAAGTGTAAGATATTTGCATCGAACTTGGAAAGAACACGGTTTTAATGTGAGTAAATTTACAACACTAACAAGGAAGGTCTCCATACGGGCACACTCAGAAAAATCTGAAAAAAATACAGAATGTTCTTCTCATATGGATATATATGTTTATAAAAAAATTTTTGGCGGAACCCCGATACAGCGTCCGTAAAAAAATAACGAAATTTTCGTTTATTTGGCGATTTATCACCCGCTGGCGATGAAAAAAAAATACGCTTTTATGTAAAAAAAAAAACTTTTTATGTTGAATTTGTTTATATAAGTTTAATTTAAATAACTTTAGTTTTGTTATTTTTAATTTGTTTTAACTATAGTTTTGTCATTTTTAGTTTGTTTTAAATATAGTTTGTCATATATATTTATATGTATTTATAATAAAATTTAAGTATCATATTTTACGATTTAAAACAAAATTTAAATTCAGATAAATTATTTCAAGCTCAAAAATAAGGCAGATAGAACACTGTCGATTTGATTTTGTTGCTATGGAAACGACTTGGTCTTCGATATGGAAATGTATTATGGCAATCAAATGTCAGCTGTTTATAACTTAAAATAGATATTTGCAACTTGCAAAGCATAGAAAATATTTTTACAGTGATAAAATTAAATAACTACAGCAGCAAGCAACACATATATGTAATATAAAAAAATATATAATAACTCTTTCACTGATTAAGTTTAAATTCATTAAAAACCGTGCATTCTAAAAAAACAATTAAAAGACAATTTTCAGATGCATTAAAATCGTTTGCTTTTGGCGAGAAAAAATCCTGCTCGCCAAATCGCGTGTCACTTTCGTATTTTCGTGCCAAATATTCGAAAGTATTTTATTATTTTACAGACTTTCTACTGAAATTCCGCCGTTAAATTTGACTGATCCCTTATTACATACATGAGTAGTTTCACTAGCATTTTTTTCAACATATTCTGAGTATGCCCAGTATGGAGACCTTCCTTGTAAGAAGTCTTCATAAACTCGAATTTCAATCTCGTGTACCAAAGATAAAGCCTCTCATGAATATTAAACAGTAAAAAGAGAGAGTGAAGTGGTGCAAAAAAAGGCTTTTATAGGGGTCCAGATGATTAGAAAAAGATATTGTTTAGTGATGAGAGTGTGTTTTGCGTAGCATATGGTGATCAAGGTGTTCGTGTATAGCGAAGGAAGGAAGGAATCATACGACAAGGACTCCATGAAACGACCAGTGAAATTTGCGGCCAGTGTAATGGTATGGGCTTGCATGAATGCAGATGGTCCTGAAAGCCTAGGTATCATTAACGCATGACTAATTCTCAGATATATCAAGAAATCTTTGAGAATTTCATGATACAATCGTCGAAAGATGGAAGATCTGTGTGGGGACGATTTTATTTTCCAACATGATTAGCACCGTCACACAGGTCAGTGTCTACCAAGACTGGCTTACCAACACCAAATTAACGTACTTCCCTGGCCGGCTAATTCACCGGATTTAAATTCAATAGAGAATTTGTGGGGAATAATGAAAAAAAGACTGCAAGATACTGCGCCAAAAAACAAAGTTGAGCTTCTTTCCAGCATAAAGTCGACAGGGTCATGGCTGAACAGAAAACATTGTGAACCACTTGTAGCTGGCTTGGCAAAGAGAGTTCGTGCTGTTATAAAATGTAAAGATGATGCTACAAAATACTAAAGAATAACCATTTTTCCATTTTTTTAAACACATATTATTTACAATGCATTATTCTAATATTTTGAACCAGATAAATAGTTATTCAAATATTTTGAACCAGATAAATGGTTATTCTAATATTTTGATTTTTTCCAAGTATGAATAATTATTTTAATTTTTGTATTATTTCCTTTCATTTTTATGCTAAAAGATTCTACAAACTATGTAGATTCTTATAATATTAAGTTTTATCCTGTATTATTTTTTGTATAAGCGATACATAAAAAAACCTTTTTTCACAATTCCCTTTTTTCTATTATTCTAATTTTTTTACTTGGAGCTGTACAAAATTAATTGCAATAAAATATCCATCGAACATTAGTTAGTCTGTCTCTTAAAACAAATATTATTTTAATCTAAAGATACCAAAATACTATTTTCTCAAATTTAAACTGTTCCAAGTTACTGAAAAATTAAACCTTATTCATATGCATAATTAGTAAAATATAATCAAGATAACTAAATATAATGAAATAAATCAATTGAGGCTGCGTATTGCGGAATGAAAAGTAAGCAAAAATTTCTGCATGAAATCTAAACCTTACGCCATTTTCACCATCTCAAAATTTACATACACTCCCCTCATATCCGTATTAACCATTTTAAAAATATTTTTACGCGCAATAGGTTATTACTAAATATTTTTCCAAACTTGAAGTCACATTTGTCAGTTACAACTTTGCATATGAACATTCGCACTCTTGACTTGAAGTTCTAATTTCATTACCAGCCAATAAAAATTCCACAAATTTATGCCTTTTTAGATGTATTTGTATTATCAATGTAAATGTCAGTTTTCTTTTAAATATGACGTCATTTTCTCTCATATTTCTCTCATGCTAATGAATCATTTCGCCTAGCGTCTCATCAGTATCAGCAGAGTAAAAAAATAAGGAAATGCAACAGTTTCATGAGGTAAATGCGTATTTTTTAAAGCGTGACGTCATTTTCTTTTCAAATTTTTTTAAGTTATTGTTAATTGTAATGAGAAAATGGCATCAATAAGATTATATAATCAATAAAAATAAAATCAATTTTCTCTTTTCTCTGCAACAATGGAAGTTATCCAATTGACACCATTTAGAGAAATTTCACAAAAAACGTTTAAAATCAAAAATAAAATATAAAAATGGAAATAAATTAAAAAATAGCTAGTGCGGGCTCTTCTACAAATGAACAGCTTTCATTAAAAAAATAATTATCCAAATTGGTTTAGTAGAAACCTCAGTACTTATGATTAAAAAAATAACCTTGCCTTTTAAATATATACTATGATAGATCTAATTATAAAACCCAATACTTCTTCATTCCGCGCTTTTTTTCCCCGGCAATCAAGTTTCCCATCGCGGATATTTAAAAAGCAGGAAAACACGCCTGCATATTCTACGGGTGAAAACGTTGAAAGCAAATTAGAGAGTTTTTGATACTTTTTTAATACGGAGGAAGCTTGACAATAAATTACAACTAGTATACATTTTAACTGCATTCGGTTATGAATCATAAAAAAAAGCATAATATGATTTTAATTTGATATTTTAACTAGACACATTAAATACTGAAACAGTAAATTCAAGTTTGCATAATCAAAGTAATTTGAATTTTTTTTTTCTACAGTAAATTCAAGTTTACATAATCAAAGTAATTTGAATATTTTTTTTTTCTGTGAGTTATCTGAATCAATTTCTGAAATAAGAAATAAGAAAACACAAAATTATTTTTATTTGTCTGGAAGAAAAAAAAAAGACCATAGAAAATTGAAATTTGTGTTTTCGTTGACAGATTTCCGTTTAGAGTCAAAATATTGTATGTCATGGTTAATTCGATCTTATGATTATTAATCTTCCGTACTGATATCCATAGCCAAATAGCGTATTTGAATAAATGGGATTAAAAAAAAAAAAAAAAAAAAAAAAACTGTTTTTACGTGCGTCTGTAATTACATAAATACGTAGCACCTATAGTCGCCACCTGATCCGTCCGTCCGTCTGTCTGTCTGTCTGTCCGTCCTGTCAGCGTATAACAACGCAAAAACTACCCAGCCGAATTGGTTTGTAATTTAATATATATAATCACTGCAGAATTTTGTCGAGTCATTTAAAATTTTATGAAAATCGAATCAAAAGCTCGTTTACAGGGGTACTCAAAAGTATTCCGCAACATTATGTTCTATGGGGAAAAATAATTTGTAGTGTATTTTAATAGTGTTACACACTTTTATACGTAATGAAATTTTTATACATTAATAAGGTGCCCAAGACGATGGTTACTATGGAATATGTTATAGGTAGCACTTAATACCGGGGAATTCAAAATTATTCTTTATATTATGGTCTATGAAGAAAAATCGTCTGCGGCTTATTTTAATGATGTTACTCCGTTACAAATATAATGAAATTGATATCAATTTATCAAGTGCACTAAAACATTTTTTATGTAGAATATGTGCAAAGCATTTGTCATTTATTTATAAGGTAACACAAAAGAGTTCGGTTATATAAATGTCTACGGGGAAAAAATGTTAGCAGGGTATTTTAATTATGCTGAACTATTTCCAAAATGATGGAATGTATATACATTACTGACGTTTACTACAACATGCTTGCAATAGAATAGGATTCACATCGCATTTATCGATCATTTACAGGGACATAAAATATTTCGGATACAATACTGTATTTAAAGAACTGTCTATTAGGTATGATTGCTGGATGATATGCGTTTTAAGTTATAACCAAATTTTAGCTGACTATGTGTATAAACTCTATAGACCATATACAGGACCACACAAAAGAATGCGTAAGTATTACTCAGAATGAGCGTAAATTGCTTAAAGGTGTTTTTTATATATATTCTTTTTAGATGCGTCCACACTTATATAAATACGTAGCACCTATAGTCATCGTCTGTTCCGTCCATCTGTCTGCATATAACAGCGCAAAAACTACCCAACCGAATGGTTTGAAATTTAATATATATAATCATTGCAGAATTTTATCGAGTCATTTCAAATTTTATGAAAATAGAATCAAAACTTAAAAAGATATAAATAAAAGTTTTCTTCATTCTATAAAATCCTATTATACGTAATTAATTTAATGATATTTCATGATAGGTAATGATTCTAGGTTGTCATGGTGATTACGTCCTATTACTACCGCATTACTGAATTTAATCTATCTAATCGTAATAAATTTTGTATTCATGCATTTTTGCATAAGAGTGCAACAGCTATTGCACCAAGATCTGAATATTTATAAAACTAGTTATAATACGAACGCACCTCATTTGTCACGTTTGATGTACAATTTCCAACTTGTTAACAACCAATATGCTATTTCTTTCAGCAAGCAATTAAAATGTCGTCTCTAAAAAGTAATGTTACGTCGTATAAGCCAGCCGTAAAACTAGGGCTCCTATAATATTATAGGAGCGTTACGTAAAACAAAGCAGATGTATCATTGTACGTATAAATACGGATAATCTTTACTGCAATGTTTTAAACTTCTAAGCATCGCACATTTTCAATTTTTATACCGTCGTATTGGAAAAAAAAAAAAAAAAAGCTTTTACATGCAATTTGTTTGAAAACTGCATTTCAATTTATTTTTGAGATATTAATTTTTGTGTAGTAATTATCTCCATTTGTTTAATGTTGGCAACTGAAGTACTCCATTTCTGTAGAACGTAAAGGAAAAATAGTTGGAAAATAGTAATTATGTCTTTTCGTTTCCATTTTCCCATAACAACTGAAAAAAATGTAATTAAAATACCTGCTATTTCGAAAAAAAATATATAAATGAATGATTTCTGATAAAACATGGAGCTGATATAAACTATATTTAATTTTAAGTATCTATAATAATGTTACAAACAAATGAAGACGCATATGAATTATTAGATAGCCGATTTTTTTGTCGAGTTTCTTGAATGACGACATCGCTTTTTGTTGGATTTGTGTATTATTCAGCGATAGTAATGTCATATGCAACTTTACTGTAGATGTTGTTTAAGATTGAATCCTAAATGTGGAATTCTTCAGCGGATGCGAATGACGTCATTTTATATAAAATAAAGCTTGTGTTTTAAGTCTTAAAACTGAAATATGTTTTGTACTACATATATATATATATATAAGTGTAATATACAGTCGATCATTAAACAATTCACATATGATTTAGAATTCTTCATTTACAAAATTGCTATTAACTATAATAAACCTACTAAATATTTTGTAGATTGGAAGCATCATGTCATCTTTCTTTTGAAACAACAATTATTAAAACTGAATATTGCCAAAAATTCAGTTTCTTTCTCCACCCTTAAACCAAATATTGCAGCACTTTAGAATAATTTCATCATTACACATGTAGATAAGGCTGCTAAGAACTATATCTGCAAATATTACTATCATCACCTTCTAACTAAATCAGTTACTTCTAATAATATTTTCAAACTTCATCATGTTACTTTAAAGGAAAATAATAATCATATATTAAGCTATCATAAATTACTAGGCATAAAAAATAACAACCTAAATTATCCTTATGTAGTCATGATTTCAAAATTTCACAAAACTCCTCTTAAATTTCGCACTGTCACTGTAGGTTGTAATACATATAATACTCGTGCTAATACATTATTTTTAAATATTCTTACACAAATTTATGAGTTATCAGTCAACAAAGACAACACTCACTGCATTAAAAACAGTTTCAAATTAGTGGATAAAATAAAGCCATTAACAAATGTCAATAATATTATTACTTTGGATTTCAAAGACCTATATTTAATAATATCATTCTAAAAGACTTACATTCTATTATCAATACATTATTTATAGAATATTTTCCTTTATTAAATTTACCTCATAACATTGATGCTGTCTACTTCACATCTTTGACTAACTTTCTACTATTTCATAATTTTATTTTCCAAGACAATGCTTTTTTTATTCAAATACAGGGCATGCCTCAAGGAGCTGCTTCATCAAGCATGTTATCTGATTTATATCTCTACTTTTATGAACGAAAATTAATTAACAATAATATTTTGCTCTACAGGTACATAGATGATATAATTATTCTTTCTGTTAATGATAATAATTCTACATCTCTTCCTGTAAAGTACCCTTCTAATCTAGAACTTAGTACTACTTTTTCGCATAATTCTAGTATCAATTTTATGGATGTTAAAATTAATATTCTCCCTAATAACACCATAACATTCAATATTTATGATAAACGCAATGAATTTTCATTTAATGTAATTAATTTTACGAACTTCAATTCCTGCTTGCATACTTCAGTATATAGAAATATTCTACTTAATCATAGTCTTCGTATCAAACGTTTATGTTCCTCCCAATTCTTACAGTCTAACATTTTTAAATTAAAGCAATTAGCATTGCCCTATAATTATCCCATCTCTTTTATATCTGCATGGCTCAAATCTTAATATTCATTTTTCTACTTATTACCAGTATAGGCATATAATATGCATATAAAAAAAACTAAAAAATCGAAAACACTATTATGGAGGGTGGGATGTGGTTTGCTGAAAAAATTCTAAAAAACATACACAAAAAATTATATTTATGTATATATACATGATATATGTATATATATATTTATATATAATAATAATTTTTAAAAAAAGTATATGTGTGTGTATGTTTTCCCATACATTATACACTATTTAAAAAAAAAAACAAATATAAAAAATAAAATACCATTACGAAGGGTTGAGGTCGGGAATGCTAAAAAAAGTTAAAAACCTTATATGTTTATATATGTGTCAGCCTGTATATGTGCATGTATATATGCTTATATATTGTATGGATATATATATATAAAAAAACACGGGGTATCATGCATTTAACATCATAATTTTCTCATAAATTTTCACATATTGCTTCATAATACAAGGATATATTTTACTATCTCAATATTCCTCATTGTTTTTTAAATTTTCACATTTAGTTACATAATGCAAGGCTATATTTTACTATCTCAACATTTTCCTCACTGTTTTCTAAATGTTATTTATATTCTCATATTTTATATTATAATATTTTGTCTTTAAATTAGTTAATTTAATCAATTGCCCTTCTATTTATTTATTTTTATATAATTCTTTATTTTCTTTTTTATTAATTTATTCCTATTCTTTATTTTATTTTGTATTTACTCAAGTATCAAGTTTATTCCTATTTTTTCATTCAACTTTAACTAAATGCTAATCTAAGTCATTTCTTTATTTCTTCAATCAATTTCATTCCTTTTTTTGGGTAAAGATGGCAGCACTAAACATTATTGTTAATATTCCAGTTTCAATTTACTTTTTTTCCTTTCTCGCACCAGATGGCAGCAAAGTTATGGTTTTCAGTCAGATACTCAACTGTAGGCCCACGTGCTAAAATAGTCCTAACTCTGTTTTTCCATCCAGACATACTGCAGTTTTGCTTCCTTGTATGTAATTTAGGTATTGCGCTCTGTTAATTTTTAATATCCTGTGTGAGGTGTATCTTTTTTAGATCTCTTGGATTTTTATTATCTATTTTCTGTTATGTTTGCATTATAAGGAGCTAAATTTTGTCATTTTAGGCTTAATGCCGACAAAATTGGATGAAATAACGCATCTTCTATGAATGAACCCACAAGCTCCACTGAAGATTCTGTAGGTAACTCATAGTTTCTTATTTTACATACTGGTTTCCTATGTTCATTTCTAATTCATCTTTAGAACTTGACCAATTTATTCATATATTAGTGATTTCAAATTTATTATATATATATATATATATATATATATATAAATAACCATTATATATAACAAATCGTCATCGATTTCCAATTACTAAAATTAAATTTATAAATTAGCTAATATTCATAACACTGACATTATACAGAATATATATATATATATATATATATATATATAACCATTATATAATTACAAATCATCATCTATTTCCAATTAGTATAATTAAATCAATAAATTAATAAATTTAGCTATATACATATATATATATATATATAATTTACATTCAATGATGTTGCATAAGAGGATTTTATTATATTTAAATTTACATAATAGATGGCAGCACTACAAAATAAATCTATAATTCAGTTAGGGCATCTAACATAGATATATTCTTTTATTTTCTTCTTTCATCACTAGGTGGCAGTTATAGCCAAATATTAGCTATAATATTTTAAATTAAGTGATTGGGGAATTTTTTAGTTTAGTTATATAAATTTAAAAGTGTTAATAGGTAATTTAAATTTTAATATTGTAACGATTTCCTATTTTTATTAATTAAAAGCATTTATCAAGGTACTTTAACAAGATTAACTGAAACTATTGGATATAATATTTGTTTTAACTTAACTGTAAAAATAACCTTATACTTATAGCGGTAAAATACAACATGTGCAGCAAGGTATTAGGATTAAATATTGCAAAATTATAAAGGGTAAGCTGAGTAATAATACATATTTTCATTTATACATAATAATATAAATTATTTAAGTAGTTATATTTATTTTTTCCATTTCAAGGCCTTTCATATAATTCAGTATTCATTTTTCTTCTATTATTTTGGTCATGTGGTCATTCGGGTGCAGAGCGAATAAATTATTCAGCTTTTAGGTTTATTCTCTACAGAAAACAACTGTCTTGCTTATACAGGGTGATTATAATTAAAGCTTAAGTTTCAAAACGCTCTAAAAAACAAACCACTGATTAGAATGACGTCAAAATTGAACGGCGTATTATTAAAGAAAAGGGAAAGAACATGAACAAGAAAAAAATAGTTCCAAATTTTAGCGACAGATGGCGCTGTAAACGCCAGAATTTTGACTACAAATGACAAATCGTAAAACAACGGCTAAGGCGTAAGTTACACGATAAACCAACTGTACTGTGTCCTGATTCTGCACTTAACGGAACAAACCGAGTAGGAAACCTCCCGTTCACGTAATCCATACCGATGTTCAACAGTTTCCAATTCTGCCCCAAACGGAATAGGGGAGCAGCGTTTGACCTCTCAATTACAAGGTTAACGAGTTTCGACTGGACCCACTGTAGAATTTCGACCAATCGCTTCCAAGGACACATGTGGTCTCGTTATTTATCTGAAACTCGAACATATGTGTTTACGTGCGACCCCTTTAAAAAGAGACCTTTAATTGGCACTATGATTATATATTGATTTTTTATAAATTAATATAAAGTGAATTATATAATATCGCTATAAACAGTGTGTAAAGTTTTAACAGGTGGTGAGTTATAAATAATCTTTACGAAGTTTTAACATACAATTATATAATTTTTAATATTACTTAGTGTAAAATTAAGGGATTATTTAAACAAAAACTATTTGCAATTACACTTTTAAATTAGTACAATTTTTAATCTTCTAAAAAATATATTAGCATGAACGTTTTTTTTTTTTTTTTCGATATAAGCTTTAAAATAAAAGCTATATCGGTCAAATAATTGAAAAATTATGTTTCACGCATAATAATTATTTTACATTCACAATTACCGTATCGAAGAATTTTAGACAAAATTTGGGAGTTGAAAATGGGGTATCGATTTATACACGAGAAAGTAAAAAAAAAAAAAAAAAAAAAAAAAAAAAAAAAAAAAAAAAAAAAAATCACAGACTACTGCGATTGTTTTTTTCAGTCTTTTAAGTAATTACATGAGAGATAAAAGCGGACAATGGTCATTTCGAAGTGACTGACAAACAAAGCTCAATGTCCCTGTAATTGTTTTGCACCCATTTTCTCTTGTGACAAAAAACCCTTCAATATATTCCTTTCAGCATTTTAATCCCCTTTTTAAAAAGAGACCAACTTGAGAATGCTTCTAGATATCTTTCTTAAAAGTCCTACAATACAAAGAAGTACTATATTTTAGCAGTCTAAGAAGTTGTTTATCCTTGTAAATAATGCCTGAATGGATTTTTGAAAGGATTTTATCTTTTTAAGTATCATTGAATTGATGTGAATAGGTTTCAAAATAGTTTAAGCTTCTTCGGTTATACATAATTATACAGGTTTAAAACGTTGAATTAAAAAAAAATCTGATTAGAAACGTAAAAAAATTACTAATTTAATGAAAACTTATTAAAGTTTTCTATCCTCGATTACAAATCATTTTTCAGCATGCTACCAGAAGTGTGGTTCGACTAATACACGAAAATTTAATTTTTTTCAAAAATTTGCTTAAGAATTGGGAGGGGGGAGGGGGTCGACTTATGCGCGAGTATATACGGTATATAATTTTTTATTAATATTTAGATTAAAATCGAGGGATTATTTAAACAAAAACTATTTGTAATTACTCTTTTGTGAAGATTAAAACTTACTGTATTAATTCAAATATAAATTTATCATAAAGTCTTTTTTTTATGTGAGTACGCTTTATTAAACTAACTTTTTCAATACAAGCTTTTTTTTTTTTTTTTTTTTTTTTTTTTTTTTTTACAAGTTTTAAAATACAAGCTATATTAGCCAAATAATTGAAAAATAATGCATACTCATAATTATTTTACAATTACATAATTTTTTATTGTTATTTAAAGTAAAATCAAGGAATTATTTAAACAAAAACTATTTGTAAATACTCTCTTGAATTAATACAGCAAGTTTTAATCTTCTCAAAAATATATTTTACCATGAAGGGTTCTTTTTTTTATGTAATTACACTTTATTATACTAACTTTTTTAATACAAGCTTCTTTTTTTTTCATGTATACAAGTTTTAAAATACAAGCTATGGTAAATCTCTAGGCCAATTAATTGAAACTTTATGCTTTCTCGTAATTATTTTACATTTATATTTTAATTTTTATTATTAGAATAAAATAAGCGGATTTAAGCAAAAACTATTTGTAATTATACTTTTGAATTACAACAAGTTTTAATCTTCTCAAAAATATATTTCAGCATGAAGGTTTTTTTTTTTTTTTTTTTTTTTTTTTTTTAATACGAGCTATATCAGTCAAATATAATTCAAAAATTATGCTTCAGTCGTGATTATCTTACATTTACAATGATATAATATTTATTATTATTTAGAGTAAAATCAAGAAATTATTTATACAAAAAGTATTTGTAATTACATTTTTGGATTAGTACAATAAGTTTTAATCTTCTCAAATGTATTATTTAGGATTATTATTAATATTATTATTTTGAATACAAGCTTTAAAAGACAAGCTCTATCAGCCAAATAATTGGAAAATTAAGTTTCACTCATAATTATGTTACATTATATATTATACATTATGTATATATACATTAAACAAAAACATAATTTGAAGAACAAATTAAAAAAAAACAAAATTTATTTCCTACATTGTTTAAGCCCGAGAAGGGACAGATATTAAGTTATTTCATTCAATTAGTTCTACATTTAATGTTA
Source organism: Maratus speciosus (assembly GCA_963932465.1). Lineage (NCBI taxonomy): Eukaryota > Metazoa > Arthropoda > Arachnida > Araneae > Salticidae > Maratus > Maratus speciosus. Next base: position 185,185,160 of record OZ010786.1, read on the forward strand.
ATTTTTTGTAACAAATTAGTTAAGCCAATTGAAGATTAAAAAAAAAAAAAAAAAATCATACAATATGATACTTAAAACACCTTAAAAAATGAGATTACGTTCAAATGAAATCGAAATAAATCTTCGACTTCTTCCATTTTTAATTCGAAATATTTGTATTGCAGATTTTGTATTATGTTTATGACAGTTCTGGATAAAATGATAAGATGCATGTAAAATACAAAACTTTAAAAAAAAGTCTAAGATTTATTTC